>MU227730.1:605288-624839 GCA_018584345.1 Thuja plicata
AAGAGGTCCAATTTATAGAAAACCATGGAAAGAGAGTGAAGAGTTTCTTGAAAAGAAACAGTTGTCTCTTCATTCTCTTTTGAGACAAAAATGCAAAGATTATTTAAATAAAAGGGTGAATTATTGCTACATGAGTGTCCTTTCACATGGAATTATGGAATTCCTTTTTTGAGGATAATTCAACCAATAATTAAATAACCTTTCAATTCCTTTTATGTATATTAGCCAAAGGGGGTGGAATTGATTTAATTAAAAGAACTTAAGACTTTTAGGATTAAATCAATTAATCATAGGGGTTTTTAGCTAATAATCATTGAGAATTTAGGAATTGAATATAATGTCAGATTTATGCAAATTTGGGTTTTCTGCATTTGAAACTTAGTCAATTAAAGTCAATTAGGAGAAGAATTTGCCTAGTACAATAGGACTTCAAAGATAATAAAATGCACCAAAATTGATTGGATTATTAGGTGCCAATTTTGGGGTGTTACACACATCATATATGCCTCCCTCATAGAACTCTAATTAACTACAACCGTTTGTAAAAGATGTACTTTTGTTTCAAACCTATTCTAACCCATCAAGTAAACCTATATCATTCACGACAATGAGTTTGTTAGTTCACTATCACAAATCATACACATATACTGGATGATTAGGAGAGGTTGCAGTCTAGAGGTGAGTTGCATAAATGAAAAAGGGATTTTTTTTCAGAGGTTTTGTCAAAAGATAAGTGACTCTATGCACAATGAATAGTCAAGGAAGCTGGTCTGATATGCTTAGCATGCAAGGATCACATAAATGTCACCAAAAATGTTACCCATTTTTACTTCCCAACTCAATAAAGTGGAGCTGGGTATGTTTTTCAGATAGTTTTAAGGGTGCATCTCAGTTATTAATGGTGTTTTGCCAAAAGAGGAATGTCATAAAGGAAATGTTATTGCATCATAGTGAAAATTAAACATATCAAGTGAAAGAGGTACATATTTTATTATATGCAGTGCAAAAAGATTACAAGTACAAGTATTCAATTCAAATATTTCAGTTGTATTCAAAACATAAAAGATTACATCTTTTTATGCAATTGAAATAAATGTAATCTGCTAAATATAAACCTCTCACGCAGACTGCGAGAGTAATCTCAACTATTCCTATGTAAATGGAAATGCAAAAGGTAATATAAATGCATAGGAAATAGTAAAGGGACCAGCCATTGCCTGGGGGTATATGGCTGGTGTAGATCCTCTTGGTCCATCTTGCCATGCGTTTGGTTGTTGTCCCAGTATCTCCGTAGACTCCAAGACTTGAAAAGATGAAAAGAAGTGGGTTAGATCTTTAAAGATCTAAGCATTGTTGGATTCCTATACTATGTACAATGTACTCATACTATCTGTCATACCCCTACCTGCATAGGAACAGTCAAGATCATCATCAAAGCAAAGGAGATTTTATCACTAATGTGTTTGTTTCATGTGCAGGTATGTATTCATCTATCACTAATATGTGGATGTAAATGAGGTTCCCACAAGGGTTTGAGCCCAACATATCAGTAATAGATAGATTCAGTTATTGGGAAATATATATAAGAAAGAAGAATCAGATATACATGTGATTTAAAGTTGTGAATCTATTTCATATGAAACATTAAAGGGGAATTTGCAAGATTGGTTGCAGATAGAATCACTTTTTCATATAGAGGAAGGAGTAGTGGTTGAATTATTTAAAATCAATGAAGGAGACAACTTCTGAAGTAATTTTAGAATAAATTTCTGATTGGAAAGCATCAACAAGAATGGTATTTTTAGCAATTCAAACAGATCAACAAGGTCCCAACACAACTAGCATTAAATTCATAGCAAGAGGAAGTCTTTTGCTTCAAGAATAAACCAAAGTTGGACAAGAGGACTTTTTTGTGAAGATTTAGAGGTCTCCTAACCTTTCAAGACAGATCAATTAACTTTTCCAGGTTTAAAGTTGCAATAGTCATTATATGTTTTCAGAATTTTAATGAAAGGTTGCAGAGTGAGTTTTTCTTTCAAGTGTTACCATGTCTTCATCTAAGAACAGATTTTCAGATCAATCTTAGAATTTCATATTTATTCTGAAAAAAATCAAATGATTTTTATCAGAACAACAACAGAAAAAAAATGCATTTCTTTTAGGAATAGAGCCACACTTTTATACACCTAATTTGTGATTTTTATGCCCATATTCAAATTCTCAGAGGAACAACAGGTTGAAGCCATATATTTTTTGAAAATGTTAAAGGGATTAAACAACAAATATCAAATAGAGTCACAAACAACAAGTACTCTTTTTACAACAAGTAAAGCCAATTTTCTTCTTTAATGGAACCCACATTTTCATTGTAGTATTCAAGAGATGCAGATTTCCAGAAATATCTATCAAAAACAACCACATTTTTTACCCAGAAAAGCCAGCATAGTATAAAAGGAAATGATAACATTTTCATGATAAACGTTCCTCTATAGCATGTGACGGTTTACAATAGCAGAACAACAACATGATTTAATTTGAATCATAAGTGTTCAAAAAAATAAAGCTTACAATCTATCAGAACAAAGGAAAGCAGTCTTTTACCCATTTTTGAGACATTTTGCATTTAAACTCTAGAGATTCTTCCATGGCAGCCATGAAATATGCAAAACCAAAAGCAAAGAGGCAGTCTTTCCAGGAATGGTGGCCATGAAAGAGAGATTTCCTCTCCAAATCAAGCGTTTAGCAAGGCCACAAATAAGAGATTTCAAATGACATTCATGGCACAATGTTTTTTCCTCATTCATGGTGACTCCTTAGGGTTTCAAACCCTCCTTCTCAGTTGTCATGCTCTTCTCAACAAAAGACATCAAACAAATGAAAATGAAATGCCTTTTGTTTTGGAACGTAAGACTTTTAGGTTATGCTTTTTCCAACATTTTCTAAATGCCTTGTATTCATTTTTGAAAATTGATAGCTTTATGTATTTTCTCTATAAAGCTTGAAAACATAAAAATCTAACTCATTCACCTTTCAATATTAAGTAATATATTAATATATTACTTATATTAAGTAATATATTAATATATTATTTAATATTTCAATTTTAATATAACATTTTAAGTAATATAATAATATATTATTATATTACTTAAAATTGTTATTAAATGAGTTATTAGATTTTTACAATATTTCTATTATTAATTAATTGATCTTTATAAATCAGTTAATTATTAATAAATATGTAAAATTGATTTAAAGTTTGTAATGATGTAATTAATAAATAATTAATTGATGATTTATAAATTGATTAATTATTATTAAAGATACAAATTTAAATATCTAAATCCATTTTTGGATTAGACAAGGCAAGGGGTTGGAAAGTTAAATTGTGAATCACATAAAGAGTTCAAGGTACAGTTATAGAGGTCTGCAAGAAGTTAGTACTGTCCAAAGTCATTTTTGGGCACGTTTGAAGGATAAGACTGCATTTATGGAGAGTATTTATGATGGTATTGATGAGGAATGACTTTGGGGACACTTATATACATTTTTAAAGTCTTTTGAGGGGCTCAAAAATGGCTTTGTTCTTTGCATCCAACCCAAAAGTTATTGCTTGCATTTATGATGCAGTTGAATGAAAAATGTATAAGTATAAGCTGAGGCTTCACTGTAAAGAAGTTTTTCTTCCCTTTGGCTTGTTGTTTTGTAACTTTTCCTAAGTTCTTGACAGAGGCAAAGTGTTTTTGTAACCCATTTTCTGAGAGATTACACAGATTTGTAACACCTTTTGGTAGTAAAATATAGCTTGCCTTCTCTTTTTTTGTGTTTGTGTATCACATGTTGATGCCTTTTATAGATTTATACAGCCCTTTGCAAGTTGAAAGTTGTACTGCATCAGTTTTAGATTGTGAGGAAGTTTTTCTCCTTTTAGGGACTAGTATTTTTTAGTCTTCTTCCAAATTGCTTATGCAAGGATTGTGTTATTGGGTTGTGTATTAGAGATTTTCTTTATAGGTTATATTGTGTGTTGGTTATTTTGTAAGTCCCAAAGAAGTAGTTCGATGCATCACCTTTAGTAGTAGGTTTCATTTTTTGTTTCCTTCTAACCCTTTCCCTCTGAAAAGATTTAGTTTAGGTGAAGTACCTAGGATGCCGAACTTCTCCGGAGGTTCACTTCTTTTCCGGGTTACCCACAACCAAGAAGTGTTCCCATGTATCACTAGATTGCTAAGTTTACTCAGCAGGGTGCAGATTTTAGTGATAACAGGTCCAAAATGAAGAATCAGACCTATTGCAAGAGCATGATGAGATAAAAACCTTGGCTCAGTAGGATGAAAAGAAAGGATCATGCATTGACAATAGAATACTGATTGATTTGTTTTTTAAGCTTCTATTTTTTATTGATGAGGTTGAAGATAGCATGCTCGTGCAAACAACAATGGTTGGTTTTGAACAATAAGAAGATGAACACCACATTGATATGGTTCTGATCCATCAAGAATAAAATGAGGACAACTTGGTCTCAAGAGGTGAAGAGGTTGGTATACGTGAAAATATCCATGAATATGCACAAAGTGATAAGCAATAATCTCGTTTGAAAGGTATAGGTATTTCTTCAAATATTAAAGGAAAAAATTATGAAGGTGATCTAGCATGTGTTATGCATGAGGAAGTTAACCATGAACTTGAAGAAGACATGTTCTCAAGTATAATAGAGGATTTTATTTTAGGACTTGATGATAAGGCACTGATTTCTTATTCTTAAAAATGTGATTAGCATTACCAAATGGAGAGAGTAACCATGTTTTCACTTGAGTGACATGAGTTAACCCATTCTAACTAGCAAAGTTCAATTGGAGAGGTAGCCCATAAGCATGAAACTAGTATAAAGAGTTCTAAGTTTCTTATCTCAAGGGGATGTCCTATTAGGCATCCCACCAAGGTTGAAGCCAACAAGTAAATAAAATTCACATTTTTACCCAAGAATGAGATTGCTACCAAAGAAGAGTAGAGCCAAATGACTTATCCATGTCAAAATAATAATATTTATTCCTAGTATGACGAGGTAAACTAGCTTGTATATGATCTTCAAAAATCTTGCACCTATTTGCTAGATTTCTATCCATGCATCATCTTTCTCTAGATGCTCAAAATCATTTAAAACATTGTAATTTCTTAAAGAAGGGAAACTACTATGGAGAGCCAGTTAATGGTTTCATTTGATCAAATGTCACTTTTGGTTATCTTAGAGTAGGTTGGGTTTCCTTTCTGTAATGTCCCCATTTTGTAATGATATGGACACTACATGAATTATCAAATTCTCCTTAATGCAATGTGAAGCTATATGAATTTAGAAATGCAATGACAGACAATTATGAACACAAGTTAATGAATTACAAATATGACTGGTAATTCCAAATGCTACTATAATGGATATGCACTAATGAATAATACTGCAATGGTAAATGGGATATATATGACTGGTAATTGCAAATGACACAATGAAATACAACTAATAGTTACAATATAATGATAATGAAAAGATAGTTATATCAATGATTGTAATGTATGCTTGGTAGTTCAAAAGTGATATTGAATTCAAATACACACACACACACACACACACACACACTTGGTTGTTTATGATTTAACAATGTAATTGTATGCACATTACTATGTGAGCCATCTCTGATCTTTGATATGATGTGGTGCAAGTTACGAGATAAATATCTGGAAAAGGTATGTCATCTCAGATGTTCTGATATGAAATATGCAAATACTCTATATAGGAAATGTCTCTAATATGTCTTTGATATTATATTCTCTTTGAATGGCACCGTCTCTGATTTGCAATCGTTATAACTACACTAAATAGGTTGTGATAACAACCATCTATGCTCTTATTATCGAGTGATTTCCATAAAGGGAGATAATTAATAAATCAATTCTTCACACATGCTTTGGGAAGCTGATCGACTTAGTGTGTGTATATGTGCTGAAGAGGCATGAGGAAAAGAAGCCAAACTTCATTAGGAGTAATTATCATTGCTAATTGATAATAAATATGATTATTATATATAATCATATGTGATTATAGATTAAGCATAATAATCAACATATCCCAAGTATCGATGGTAAATGGATATAGCCATCGCTAAGAATGGAATTATTATCTCACTCATAATAATCACTTATGATTATTATGAGTAATAAATTATGATTATCCATAGTGATCATAAGTCATTATTCTTTTTGTCAGCCTGGAATATCGTCGGCTGTATAGCTAAGTCCATGAGTTGGTAGTGACACCCGACCATGGAGAGAAATGATCTCTATGATGCCGTTCTCATCAATCTCATGATGTAGAGATGCATATTGAAGCATGATGCTTATTTTTGAATGACATGATGTTGAATGTCATGATGCTATGATGTAGAGTGCCATGGTGTAATGTAGGATGCCATGAGTGCATGATATGTATGATTTATACACTGTATGATGTAAGGATGTATGCATATGATGGATTTTTTAATTATTATGTTTGTATGAATATGGTGATGCACCTATGTGGATGATCATGTAGAATGTGATAGTACTCTTATTGAAATGAATCTAACTATTATGCAGATGTAGGAAAATTTGTATAAGATGTTGGGTATATTTCTGGTTTTCTGAGTCTTGCTAAAAAAATTGGGTTCCCAGTGTCAATTTTGCCTAAAATGTAAAAGGTCTGTTCCAATGTACCATCAATTTTCTCTACAATTGTCTAAGATCTAAGAATTACAAATAAAATGGGTGAAAAAACCTAAACCCTAGGTCAATTGTATTCTTGTTGTGCAAAAACCCTAGATACTCATAACTTGGTTCTAATTTGAAGTTACTTTTTGTCGACTAGCTTAAGTGATTTATGAGTCATGTGCTTTTAAGTGGTTACCTTTATCTCCTAATCTCACAATCAAAATTGAATATTCTATTTAATCTAGCAACTTGGCACAAGCTTGTATATCTTAATCTTGAGATAAATGAAATATGCTTTAAGTCATTAAGAGATTAAGCACAGATGGTTGATTTTATTCTGATCGTGCGGTAGGTGCGTGATCGCGAGAAAAATATAAAGTTGGCTCAAGGATTTAGAGACTCAATGACAAACGTGGATGCAATTTTAAACCTATGGATAATGTTAGATCTCGTGAATTAACTCAAGTTATGAGAATTATTCAGAGACTTGGAGATTGCTCAGTCATGTAATCTCATAATAAACCCGAGGTCAAGATACAGTTCTTTTTTGCTTAGTCACGTGATCTCCATAAGAAATTAGAGTTAAGTGAAATATTCAAAGATTCAGCAAAGATCATTGATCTTTTCTAATATGAGAGGCTGGCACATGATCTCCAGACAAGTGCCAAGGTCAAGGATTTCTTCAGTGATTAAGTGATAGCCGTAGATTTTCTTATATCTTTGACTTGATTGTGTGGCCTACGCATGATCGCTTAATTAACTCATGAGTTAGTAAATATTTTAGAGACTTGGAGACAAAGAAGTTGCATGATCTCCAGATAAACCCATGGTTGAGGCTAAGTCAAGTAAGTTCATTATGAGATTCAGAGATAGCCTAGTCGCATGATCTTAGAATGAAAGCAGGGTTAAGCATATAGTCTCGAGATTTAGCGCAGGCCGTTGGATTAAAAAAGAATCAAGGGTTGCCATGTAATCTTGGGAGGATTTGATGAAGTACATAAAGATTATGAGATTCAACGCTGATTGTTGATTAAGGAAAGATCTAAGGGCTGGCGATAAATCTCCAAACAGAACCCGAGTTAGAAGAATTATTCACCGATCAAGAGATAATCAGCTAAGATGCGGACATGTGTCTAAGTGGCTGAGAGATCTATGGTGTTCATGAAGTCTTTGAATAAAACCATGGTTGAGAAAATTGTCTAGAAACTCAGAGATAGCTTTTAGTCGCGTGATCTCATAACAAACTGGAGTTAAGGCCAAAGATTAGGAGATTCAACACAGACCATAGATGAAAAAGAAGATCGAGGGTAGTCGTGTAATCTCCAAATAAATTGAGCAAGTACAAAATGATTTAGAGACTTTGGGCAAGGCATAGATCAAGATCAAATCATGTGGTCTACACGCGATCTCTAATTAAACTCAGGGTAAAGTAAAACATTCAACGACTTCAAGTTTTTTCAGTCGCATGATCTCCAAATGACTTAAGGTCAAGTTACAACTAAGAGTTGAGTTGACAAGAGAGATCTGAACCATTTATGTAACTCAAATCTAGTAGTGTGCGCATAATCTTTGAGTAGATCCATGGTTAGTTAAAATGATTAGCGATTTAGAGACTTAGTTAGTCGTTGAATCTCCAGATAGAGTTAGATTTAAGACATGGTTATTCTTTTACCTTGTCGCATGATCTCTGAATGAACCTGAGGTTAAGGAAAAAGCTCAGGGACTCAGCGAGGATCGTAGATGTTATGTTAGATGAACGACTAGTGTTAAGTCTCCAGATGAAACTTGGGTTTAGACAAATATTTAGAGACGTAGAGATAACACAGTTGCACAATCTCCAAATTAGAATCATGGTCAAAGTAAAGCCTAGTAAGGTTTATTCAATGATTCAGAGATAAGAAGGAACAAATTAATCAGTGCTAAAAACTAAACCAAAGGCAAGTTAAAGTTAAAATGATTAGCCAATGCATAATCTCTAAACAAAGCTAGTGTTAAGGAAACTATCTAGCGACCTAGCGCAAGCCGTAGATCAAGATCTCATCGTGTGGCTGGTGCTAGATCTCTAAATATAACCAGAGTTATTAGAAACATTCAGAGACTTGGAGATAACACAGTCGCACAATATCTAGATAGACTGTGGTAAGAGTAAGGTGAAATAATAAGGATTTGTTCTTGCGCCATTATAAGGAAATAAGCTAAAAAGGTTGGGTTATTAAAGAGGAAAGATTCTGATAGTGTGTAAGTAATCTGCTGAGATGTGAAAAAGTAAGAAAATAAAGCCAATCATATCGAGTTTAAAGCCTTTTCACTTATAATAAGGTTTTAAAACTAAAAAGTACTCATGAATTTTCCCAATTGGGCTTTTCAAATTTGATTACCTGTCAAATTCAGGCACCACGACTAGGAAAGAATTGATGTAAAAGCATGCAAAGTTATGGAAGAAGTTGTTGAGAAATGGTTTCCAGGTTCTCGACTAGAATGGCACATTCAATTTTCAATGTTAAATAGACACAACCTTTGTACATTTCAGACTACCTAAGTTTTCAAAGTACAGAGTTGAGAAATTATGTGATTTTTAGAGTTTTCAGAGCTAAGAATTATTTGAGTTTCAGAGTTAATTGCAAGGAAGAGCCTGTATCTGAGAAAAGAATTGTTCAGAGGATAATTCAAAGACAGAAAAGATGAGTGAAGTAGTATCAAGCAGGGCTTCAACCAGTGGAGGAAGTAGAGATATTGAAGAAGAGAAAAAAGTGAAGAGGAACTAATCTGAGGAATTTGTGGCTCTGCTACTAGGGACCAATCAAAACAAAAAGGTAAACGCTGATTTTTTCTCCGATGACATGTCAAATTGTAGAGATCCAAATACTCCTCGGTTTTTTGGTTACCATTTATTCAATCAATTTCATAGTAATAGGGATAAACAAATTCCCATATCAAACCCTTGGACATTAGGTCTGGCTAAGCTAATTATCCTAGATACCTTCGTAGATATAGACTTACTGATTGAGCTGGCCAGAAATTATTATTCTCTTTTTAGAACTATCAAGAAAAGTGATGGGACAAATTTAGTTACTTTGGATAGGGCATCTTTCATGAAATCCTTTTACATATACCATCCCTGTACCACAAAAATTGATTTAACCAAGTTGCAGAATAAGTATGTCAAAGAGGCCACTATTGTTAGCAGATTGATCCAGGCTCATGTGCCCAGATCAAATAGAAATTACATAGCTCCCCTGTTAAATTCTGTTGCACCATACTTTTACAATGATTTGAGCTTCTACATGAAGTATATTGATTATGGGCTGTGTAGGGTGTTGGGAATATATGGGGGCAGTGAGAGGTTGCCTACAGATCTTTTGATGATCATCTTGGACATTCATAACTCACATGCCAATACTGACTTTCACTAAATTCAGTATGTCATTGACAAGAGGCATTAAGGCCTCACAAATATCTATAATAATGCCAACCCCAAGTCCATGCATTATTCTATTTTAATGCATTTAATTCTGTACTTCAACATCAACAATATGGACACAAAATATGAGACCAAGGATACAATTCCATGGCCAACCAAACCCTGTAGAACTTGGCTGAGGGTTTGGAACTATACTTCAAATGAAAATGAGTTTTGTGGTTTTCAAAACTAGATTGCGTATCCACTTTTAAATATGGTAGGTCTAAATGTAACAAGGCTGCCAATCAAGGTGCTTCAACTTCTCAGACCTTGCTAGTATGTGGACAAATGGGAAAGAGATCACAATTGGGGATATTTTTACTATGAGAGAACCTTTACTTTGATTAGGGTTTATGGATGTTCCTGATGATCATATTTTGTCATTAGTATACAAAGGAAATAATTTTTGAGCTGTCGGTAACATGATCACCGAAAGACAGGTTTATAGAGCAACCTGACACAGTAGTTCATAGAGGTCACCAAAAATGTTAAGTGCACTGTCACCGATAGAAATTTTACAGTGTAAACTGAGAATAGAGTTTACAGTATAAACAAATAGACAGTTCAAAGACATCACCGAGAGAAAAGACTACAAAACAACCTGAGCACCAGTCTACCGAGAGACAATTTTATTTCTAAGAAATGTGGATTTGAGTTACACGTCAGATAAAAAATTTGAGTTTAATATTTAGCTTTATTCTTATCTTTAAAACCATTTCTTGAGGGAAAAGTAAAGCATATGTAACGAGGAGATCAAGGTCAAGTTGTAAACCTTCGATCATAGAGTTTTTATTGTATAGTGTGAAACCTAAAATAAGTCAATACATTGTATAAATAGATGTAGTAATCAGTCAGAAAATGATGATTGTAGCCGTAGAAGACATCTATGGATCAGACAAAGAGTTTCAAGCAGAAGAACACAAAAGACATAATTTAGTTATGAAGAATGAGATTCAAGGCTACCGAGCAGAACAAAGGTAGAAAAATATCAATGGTTGGTAATTCAAGAACAGAGCACTAAGGGTTAATTGATAAAAAATTTAAGGGTACTGATTCACCCCTCCTCTCTCAGTACACACCATTCCATTATTCCAAAAATTGATATCAAAGCTAGATCTCTTATTTTGGAAAAGTTTAAATCACTTGAGAGAAAAGATCATACAATGGAAAGGTATAATATTGACAAGAATATTGAGAATCAGAAGTTGCAGATACAAATCTTCTATGATAAATACAAAGAAGCAAGAATCAAGATGAGAGAGCTACAGGATGAAAGAAAAGTTATGGCATCTTGCTGAAATGAAATAAACTATCATGAAGAAGAGATACCTAATTTGTTCGAGTCACTAGGATCTACATCTAGCAATACATCAGACACATATGAAGGAAGAATTACAAGTCTAAATGAAATCAATCAACATATGAATGAACAAGTAAAGATACTGAAAATTGGTCAAGAGACATAGATGGTAAGAATGATTGATGTTATGAATAATGCCAGACAAGATAAACAAGAAAGAACATTAGCTATTGATGACAAGAGGAAGATCACTGAAAAGATAGAAGAGAGAGAAAAAATATACGGAGACTAACTGAACATCATCATGAGATCACCAATCAAATAGTTCTTATGAGTCATGAGGCAAACCAAGTGAACATAGAACTCAAAGGAAAATTGGAAGCTATTGGTGAGCTAAGAGAAGAAAATGAGAGACTGAAGCATGAAGTAAGGATTCATCAACAACACAATGATATGATCAAGAAAGCTGAAGAAAGCACAAAAAGAATGGATGATTTTCTGAATGAACAAAGAAGATTCATCAACAATACTGGTCTAGGGTATACCGAGCATGGAGAATCATTAAACCAAGCTGATAAAAAAGATGTCTACACAAATCCAAGACCAAGGAAGAAGTCATGCAATCACTATGGAAAAATAGGTCACACATCAAATGTTTACAGGAAAAAGCTAAAAGTATTCCTAAATCCACTTCTATATTCATAGGTAAATGTTATAACTGTAACAAGCATGGACATAAAGAATATGAATGCAAATCTAAGGTAAAACAACCAAAGAAGGAATCCTACATGAAAAAATATTGTTCTACTTACAAAATGCATGACCACGCATCTCTTGAATGCAAAAAAAAGAAAAAGCAAGCATGGAAGCCAAAAGAACAAGAAAATGCTTATCAACCAAGAAGCATCAGTAACTCATATGTATGGGATTACAACACATGGGTAAATTGCATAACATGTGGTATATATGGTCACATAGCTGCAAACTGCATGAGAAAATAGATACGGAGGTCTAGGAACTAGACTAACTCTGGAATGGTATGCTTACACTATCATAAGGTTGGTCATCTAAGCAAGGACTACAGAGACCGAGTGACATAGTCAAGCACTTTTTCTAATGGAAACACCATTGAAGATATCAGGAGAATGAGAAATCAAATGTGGAGGAAAGCTATAAACAATGACAATGCTGGACAAAGCACTACAGTTGGTGACACCTCATCTAATGGATTAGGTGATTCCACCACCCCCACCTAAGCATACAAGGAAGTATGGAACTGCACTATTCAAAGATATATTTTATATCAATTCCAATATACATTGATAATATGCCAAATTAGCATGAATGGAGATGCACTATGGTATTACTTGTTATGATTTTGTGAATTCAATCTCATTGGTCTATACACACCGAGGATCATCAGTGTACATATAAAATCGAAGTTGTTAGTATAAACCGAGCATTGCCGGTAATCATGTAAAAGACAATTAAGTCTTCGCTACATACCGGGCATCGTCGGTGAACATGTGAAAAGTCCAACTGAGTTGTCACTTACCCCAAGAAGTGTATACTCACAGAGCCAAAAAGTTTGTGTGATGACCGAGAAACTCTATTTTTGACCACTGAGAAGTAGTTAAAGCATTTATTGCACCACTTAGGGCATCACATATAAAAGGGTAAAAGAAAGCTGATTCTTTCACCAAGCATTTAAGAGTGAAGAGAAGAGTGAAGAACAGAGCAAAGAAGAGCAACCAAGGAGTGACCAGATTGCAAAGAGATTCAAAAGCACATTCACAGCTACTTCGACATGTTCCTAGCATCTACAACTACGATCAGGTGAGTATCTAAGACTCACCAAGAAAACATATCATTTATGGAGAAAGCCCTAATTTCAAAGAAACATGGCAACTACATCGCGAGTCACCAAGATCAAGAATGTGAAGGATGAGAAGGTCAACCTAATCAAGAAATCTACCTGTGAAGAGCACAAGTACAAATTTTTCCTAGAGGTTTCTTCACAACTCGATGACCAAGGAGCGTCTCAAGCATACCTCCTAGGGTTTTTCTAGTTGATGATGTCCGTACATATATCCACTGCAAGATTGTAGAAATCAGAGATGTTGAAGTTGAAGAAGCTTATAAGAAGCTTTGCATAGATGGAAACATTAAAGATGAACACAAGCACATAGAGGTAAAAGGGGTTAACCAATGCCATAATGTTCCTAAAGAGTTTAAAACTGAGTGGATTTGAATAGTACTTAGTAGAGTACATGACAGGAAAAAGTGGTTGGATGAACTGAAACCAATCACTAAGGATGTTATTCCTATAGTAACTAGTTATCCAGTAACTAACAAGGCCAAAGCCCTAAACATCCTTCTCACTGTAGAGATTGAAAAGATGATAGGTGCAATATGGGATGGCAGAGATTTAAGGGTTAACTCCATCACCGATCCAAAATTGAATTTTGGTGCATGTGTATTGGGATACAAGGTATTCCAAGCCAGCATACTAAATAACATAGCATGTGGAGTAGTTGACACTACCCATAAGATTGTGAAGAAAGGATTACAACTGGATTTATCTAAGTTTCTACTGAAGCACCTGGAGGAGAACATGAGGACTATTAGATTTGAAAATAATAATTCATGTAAGTTTGGTTCACTCCTCATGTGCATATTTTTCTATTTCCAAAATTTCTTTCCATCTGTCGGTAATGTCAATAAGGACACAACCCGGCCAATAAAAATACAAATTAGTGAATTTATTAAGTCAATAGGAGACAATTTTACATTAGTCATGGATGCATAATTCACTACTTTTAAGGATAGAATGCAAAAAAGAATGAGGATACCTGAACAACTGGTGGAATAGTATAAAGATGATATATGTTTCAGAGTAGATACCGACACCACACTAATAAAACCAGCTGTACCAAGGATAGCATGGTTACCACCTCTTGATTATGAGATCAAAATTGATCAAGCCACAAATGCCATTAAAGCATTATTGAGAAGCAATGGAAAAATCATTACCAAGATTTGGCACTTATGAAGAAGCTAAGGCTAGAATCAAAATTGGCCTAGCAGTGAAGAAGATAGACAAAAAGAAGACTAAAATGGTAAATACACTTGAGAAGAAGTTGTCGGTAAATGATGAAGAAACAAAACAAAAATATGACACCGAGGGATAGTCACCCGTCAGTGAAGATGAATAATTGTGTGATTCTGAATCTACTGAATCTGATGCACCACTAACAAAGAAACCAAGAACAACTACTACATCAAGAACTAGGAGTCAGACTTCAAAAGATGTAGACTCACCACCGGTTAAGAAAGGAACAATGAGTACTTATAAGAGAAAGACTCAAAATGGGAAACAAACACCAAGGCAAAGAAGAAGATATATCTGAGGTAAAGAGGATAAGGGAGACACTACACAAGATGAGAGTGAACAAGCACTCCAACTTGAAAAGAACAAAGTTCCTATGATAATTGATGAGATTTCCTGCATCAATCGTCAAGACAGGTAGCATATCAAATTCTAAGATTATACAATGGCTAAGTGTGAAACTTGAGGATCAGAAGAAGATAGAAGAACCCATAATTTAGGCAATGATTGCATTCAAATATGTACCTATACAATTCAATAAGATGATGCTACAAGAGCTAAATGACATAATATCTACAAGGTGGACTTATGCACTACATATAGAAAAACAAATAAGGGAAAGATCCCTAGTCACAATTATGCCACCCAAGTCAAAAGTTGAAGAAATTGATGAAATGATGAAGAAGCATGTAATGAAATTTTTAGCTAATATGAGAGCATACAAGGTACTAGAGGGAAGATTAATAGAGTTTGACAAAGAAAGTGATGAAACTCGGAATGAAATATTCAATCCACCTAAGGAGGATTCAAGCACTGAATAGGTATTAGCTCTTACCGAGACCCCTCATTATGAAGAGAAAGAGGCCACACCCAACCGTAACCACATATTCATAAATGACATCAAGGAAATCAATCTAGTTAAATTGGAAACAGAGGCAAGAAAGGTCATGGATGATGTACCTCAGATTTTCCAATCATTAGGAGATTCAACAAAGGTCATCATAAAAGATATAACACTTATTGATTCTGATGATCAGCCCAAGAAAGATGAAGATGTAACTGATGCCATCGAGTAGGAAAAGGAAAAGGAAATGGATACCACAGATGTAGCATAGGTAAATATACCAGGTCAAATGCCACTAGTGATACAAGCTATTAATATCGTTACAAAGGCAAAGGAAAAGATACCCAAACCTCATGCAAACATACCAATGGACACAGGTGATGATCAAGGGAAGAAAAAGGATACAAAGGAAGAGAAAAAAGAAACAAGTGGAGAGGAGAAACTGGGTGATGCCACTGATAAGAACATTGAAGGTGAAAAGGCTGCAGATTTAGACAAGGTTGATGTGGAGATGTCCACTACCAACCAATAGGTCAACACCGAGTAGCACACAAAAGGCACAATACTTCCCACACAATCACCGAAGAAAGAGAAAGAGCATGACCTTGCTATATTTATACATAATCCTACTTCCATCACCATATCCAAGAAGAAGAAGAAGAATAAAAATCCAGTCACATAAGATGAGATTATTGACATACCAGACTATGATCCTAGAACATTGGATCTAGAGTCACTTACAAAGTATGGAGAGCTTTGTAAAAGAAAGACAATACATGACAAGCTCAAGAAGGAGCACAAGAACTCCCAAGTCCTAGATACAACCAAAGAAATATTATTGTAGATTATTCCTGACATAGACATTGATCAAAATGGTCCTATACTTGATCAATTAGCAACACTCACCGATGCCATCACATCACATAATGTATATATAGACAAGGTAATTGAGGAACATGCTGAGAAAAAGTGTCAATAAAAGCTTACAGAGGAAATCAGCCAAGAAGTGGCAGAACAAAAGGTAAAACTATTTGAATTAGTTACTACAATAGAACCAATCTTACCAGAAGTAGTCAACTTAATTCAAAAGTTGTGCACACAAGAGACTTTTACTACCGAGCATAGTGAAAAGATAGCCAAAATTGATGAAGATCTTAAGGCTTGTGCTCAAAGTCTCACAACCGACAAAAATGCATTTAAATTTCATTATGACAAGATTATTGAAGCAAAACGGTTGAGACTTGAACTTCAAAAGGCAGAAATTAGAATTCGAGATGAGGTAACCGAGCTACATGCTATGGTACTCCCGAATCTCACACTGGTATTAAATCATATGACTTCAAAAAAAACATTGATTTCCACCCCAGAGATGTCTATTACACCGGACTCACTTTGGAATTCATGACCCTTGAGCACCTCATAGAACAATGGGAGAAGCTAATGGAGGACATTCAAAAATCCCATTCGCACATTTTTGACAAGTTGTAAGTATTACACCTTTGTCATTATTTTTAAAAAAAGGGGGAAATGATATGAGAAAGGGGGAAATGATAAGGTAAAAGGAGGAAAAGATAAAAGGGGAAATATATGTATAAAGGAAAATATATCAAATCAAGAAACATGTACATACACTACCCCGATGCATGCACATAGGGGGAGTCATATTGACAAGGTAAACATTTGGTGTATATACTGAACATTTCTATTTTTCACATATCAAGTTTTGATACTAATGCCAAATGGGGAGATTGATAATCATATTTTGTCATTAGTATACAAAGGAAATAGTTTTTGAACCGTCGGTAACATGATCACCGAAAGACAGGTTTATAGTGCAACCCGAAATAGTAGTTCACAGTGGTCACCAAAAATGTTAAGTGCACTATCACCCACAAATAGTTTATAGTGTAAACTAGTAAAATAGTTTATAGTATAAACTGACAGATAGTTCAAAGACATCACTGAGAGCAAAGACTACAGAGCAACTCAAGCACCAGTCTACCGACAAAGTTTTATTTCTGAGAAATGTGGATCTGAGTTACACGTTAGATAAAACACTTGAGTTTTATATTTAGATTTATGCTTATCTTTAAAACCATTTCTTGAGGGACAAGTAAAGCATATGTAATTGTTTTAATCAGTCTAACTGATTATAAACATGCAACCTAGGAGATCAAGGTCAAGTTGCAAACCTTCAATCATAGAGTTTTTATTATAAATCGTAAAACCTAATCTAGGTTAATTTATTGTATAAATAGCTGTAGTAATCAATCAAAAAATTATGATTGTAGCCATTGTATAAATATATGGATCAGACAAAGAGTTTCATGCAGAAGAACACAAAAGATAGAATTCAGTTATGAAGAACAATATTCAAGGTTACCGAGTAGAACAGAGGTAGAAAAACATCAATGGTGGGTAATGCAAGAACATAGCACTAAGGGTTAATTGATAAAAGGTTTTAAGGGTACTGATTCAACCCTCCCCTCTTAGTACACATCATTCCATTATTCAAATAGTTCCCATCCCCTACATATGCTTCCACAATATGTGCCTCCAAGAATAGCTATAATGGAGTTTATCTGGAAGCTAATATGGATAGATAAAGAGCACTTGGCTCCCCATAGGAAGGGTACTTTCACACCTAGGAAGTTCAAGGTTTATAAATTCACCATTGGGAAAATAGCCATGGATGCAATGAATAAGTGGTTGGGTCAGTATTGAATGAGCATGGCCTTATACAGGTATGTAGACCCAGAAAGTTTTATTAAGAGTGAAAAAAATTTGTTGACTCCAAGTATAACTACCATCAAGGAGCATGAGGAATGTGTCAAAGAAGACCTTATCAGAAACATCTTGGAAGATGATGAAGCAACAAGAAGAGCTAAAAAATACCAAGACCTGATAGGCTTGGAAAAATAAATGATAAAGAAAGGGATCCCCTTTGGAGGTTGCTTCCCAAGAGTGCCCTATTTGAAAAGACTCACCAAAATGATTGAGTCTTATAACACATTGTACAATCAGCTTGCAGGACTGATTGAGGATAAGGAAAGATGCCCTAAAAAACATTCATCCTCTGAGTATGAAGAGGATAGTGAGGGAGGATACTTAGTACATAGTCCTCCTCCTATGGATCAGCCACTTGTAGCAGAACAAAGCATAGAAGTATCTCTTACACAGTTACCTAAGGCTGATGTAACTAATGATCCCCCAAGAAAGAAACAAAGAGTGAAATCAAGGGATCCTTCTCAAGAAAAGACATAAGAGAAGAAAAGGGATAATGTAAGTGCCCTGATTACTGGTGATAGGAAGTATCACCACCAACTCAAGAAGACAATCAGGAAAGGGAAGAAATTAGAAAAGGATATACAAAAAGAAGTTGAATTACCCCTTTTTCTTTGTCAAGATGAAAGAGAACTTCACCAAGAAGATCTCCTAAATGATGATACATTCGTCAAGACAGATGAGTTCAAGAACTTCTTGATTTGGAGGAAACAACAAGAAGTTGGGGCTCAATTACAATTAACAGAGGGTGACTCTACACAAAGTGAAGCTTTGCAAGAGTTACAATCTTATGACCTTGAAACAGAGACCATGACAACTAGAGAGGCTAGACAACTAGTAAAATCTAGTGGAATGTTACTTTTTCTTGGGTGGGATTTGGCTTCAACATTTATAAATGACCAAATTAGGAAAAAACCAAATGCTAAATTGTCTTCTGAGATCCAAGTGGGGGAAATGAAAAGAGGTTGTGGATATGACCCCAGATATCATACTTTAGCAATGTGGTCTTTAGCTCCAAGGACACATAAGCCATCCTTGGTAAGTGTTGAAGAAAAGATGGACGAAGATAAGATTATATGGTCTATCTGTATGCACCCTAAAATGGTCGCCTAGACTTTGGGCCCCATTTATCATTTTATCATTTTATCAAATTTTTGAATCAATGCTTTGGAACATTTTCAATTCAAATCAATTTCCTTGATCAAATTGTAATTAATTCAAATTCAATTATTTCAATATTTCCTAAGGTTTGATCATTTTTATTTAATTAAAAGATTTAATCTCCCTTTTAATTAAAATTCCTATTATTTAATTAA
>MU227730.1:646123-671811 GCA_018584345.1 Thuja plicata
CGAGTCACAAAACAAGTGTCAGCAAAGAGAAAGTTGCATAAAAATAGGCATGTTATGATAAGTCATTAAAACATTGTGTGTATGCCTCTTGACATCTTTCACGATGAGATATTCAGAAATGGTTTCATAAAAGGGCAAAAAGAAACTAATGTTATGAGGAGAAAATAGAAGATAACAGATTCCCAAGAAGCGGTTATCCAAACCGAATTGAAACCGATAAGAGAAAAGATAAATAAGACAACTGAAGACAGAGCAAGGGTTCCAGTTTTCTGGGTTTTGGCTGGGAGACTTTGAGCTACAGCATAACAGAAAACAAAGGCTATGAATATAGTGATAGGGAGTTCCAGATTCCACCTAACCCGAGACTTTGTGCTAGGGAAGGAGTAGTTTTTTAGTTGTAATGCAGGGTAGGGGAGATATGATTTTCCAGATAATGATTAATGTACATGCACAGCATAGCCTTTGTTGTTTTGCTACATTCAGAGAAGGAATGTTTGCATATTAAACTTTGATTTTAGGTGCTCACTTCCTGATTGAGGTTCATCTTTGAATGATATCAATTTCTTTTGAATGTATACCTGTATCTCTGATCATCAACATGATTATCTACGAACTTTGTGCTGTAGCTGTTTGTGTATTTGGAAAGGATATCTCGTCTTTCTTTCTCAGTTTCTTTCTGTAGTGCAGTTTTTAGGTAGATATTTTATTGTAGTTTTTAGTGTTAGTTTTCTTTCCAGTTGGTTAAATCTTTTGCTTCTATTTTGTGTTTACAAATAGAAGTTTGTAAACCTTTATTGCTTTCAGGTCAAAAGCATTATCAGTTTTAGTGTATACTTATTCATTCTAAATCTTACACGAGGAGCTGTACCCGGTTAATTCAGAGGGCACTTACGCTCTTCAATAGCGAAGTGACCCAACTGTTGGTGCTGGTTGTGTCTTCTTATTTGGGTATTTTGGGGTCAATTTGTAATCATTTTCTTCGAAGACAAATCTGTTAACCAATAGGTCTAAAGCAAGGAGGCCCTCAACATACTCAAAACCAAGGAGGTGCAGCTGGACCAAGTGGAAAAAATACTTTGGGAAGTTTCCAAAGAAGACCTATCCATTTGGACAGATACATACCTCTTTTCTTTTATGGCATCCTTGGTCATCCTAATATGATCCTTAATGAGGTAAGAGATCGAATCCCTAGATTCATAGGAAATAATGGCATAACCTGTGAAGAACATTTGAAAGCTTTTACAGATAAGATAACTAATTTTTAAATAGAACATGAAGATGTTATTATGAATCTTTTTGTTCAATCCTTGATAGAAGATGCTAGGGATTGGTATAGAAATTTTCTTAATGATAGTATAGCATCTTGGGAGGAGTTTTTAAAGTATTTTAGGGAGAAATATAGAGAACATATTAATTCTGGTTATATGCTAAATGAACTCAATAACATTAAGAAATTCCCAAATGAGAGCATGTCAGATTTTAACAATAGGTTCCAAAAGGCCATGAACAAGCTATTCCAAGTGCTAAGGTTAGATGAAAAAGTCTATCTAACTACCTATTTAATTGCTGCTGATGGGAAGATGTCCTATCTTCTTAGAGATAAGAACCCTCATACCTTAAGAGAGGATTATAAAACAAAAATAGACATTGAAATTAATAGGCAAGCCTCAAGGAAAATGGGGAAGAGAGAGGATGGAAAACTTTGGAAAGAGAAAGGACAAGCGAGAAAACATATTAAGGAAGATGATAGGGTTGATAAATTAGTGAATACAATGAAATATCTTACTGCTAGGATGGATAAGAATGATAAAGGTTTTCATGGAAATAAATACCAGTATCAGAGGTTTGATAAATAGTCTAACCTGAGGGATATTCCATACATAACCAATTGGAAATATGGCAAGCCAATCCCTAAGAAACAAGAAAACTAAAATACTAAAGAAACCCCTGATCCCCTAAAAAGGAATATCACATATTATGTAGAAAATACTCCTTGGTGTGCTTCTTGCAACATGCCTCACTCTTTCTACCAATATGTGGTAGCCCAAGCCCTAGATGATCAGACGGGGGAGGGAAATGATCAAGCAGGTCAAGAATCAAAAAGTCCTACTGTAAATATGTTCACCGTGAGGAAACCTTATCCATGGTCTCCTAAGAAAAGTGAACCTATTGAAGAAGTGAGTAGCAAAAGAAGTAAGTACCTATAATACCAGCCCCAAGTGACTTCTGATTCAAATGATAAGACTGGTATTATATCACAAATAAAAATTAATGTAGTGGGAGATGAAAAGGAGCATCCTCATTTCAGGTTACCAAGTGATGAAGAAAAAAGATCCCTGACCATAGTAGCAATAAACCAGGCTAGAGGTGCATACAATTTGATAAATAAAATAGTTGAGCCTGGTTAGGGTAAGCTTGCCTCTTTTTTCATTAAAGAGGATGCCCCACAAAATGCTGCAGAATCTCATGGAAAGGGCAATAAAGAAAATAAAGTTGTAAAGAAAAATGAGTCTTCTTATACTCAGAAGGAGAAAGAGGAAAACAAATAAGAATAAGTGGCTATTGATAAAGCCAATAAAGGTAAAATGATAGGAGATGTATCTTCTGAATTACCCATGTTTGACATTAGACATGCTCTTACTCAAATGAAAGTTTCAGTCCCACTGATGTAGACGCTGAAAATAAAAGAGCATAAAGAAGCTGCACTTGCACTTTTGAAAGGAATTAAAGATGTCTTTGTGTAAAACTAGGAAGAAGTGTCCTTGAACTTGAATAATGACAAGAGAGGAATTCCATTTGTGAATGAAAAGGATAACCAAGTAAAAGGCTTAGAGAAAAGCAAAGAATTCTCCAATATCTGCATTAGAAATGTGATCACTCAAGAACCATTGTCAGTTGATCCCTTTTATGTAACTCTAATGATAAATCATTTGCTAGTGAAGAATTGCATGATAGACTCTGGTACTGTAGCAACTCTGATGCCATATCATGTCATGAAACAGCTAGGCCTTCAAGTTAGTACTCCTGATGGAAGCTGTTATGCAATGGACAATAGAGAAGTTCCTATGATAGGAACACTGAAAGACATTGAAGTTAAAATTGTTGCTTTCCCTGAAGCTACCTACAATATGGACATAGTTGTTGTTGACACAAAACCCCATTATGGTATGATTTTGTCTAGGCAATGGGAAGCAACAGTGGGTGGAAGATTGCAATTAGATTTATCATATGCAATAATTCCCATGAATGTAATTGAGGTCAAGTTGTACAAAGAGCCTCATTCTATAGTCATGGTTGAAATGGTTATGCTTGATCAACTGAATTGTTATGTAGATATTGACATGGAGAATTTTTTTGTTGAGGATATCAAGCGACAGTTAAGGAACACTGACCCTATAGTGGATGAGCTACTTTTACAACAAGATGGGTTGTGGAAAATGTACTTTGATGGAGGATGCTCTAAAGAAGGATTAGGAGTAGGTGTTTTTGTAATCTCCCCATCAGGTATTACTTTCAAGTACTCTTTCCTGTTAGCCTTTCATTGTACAAATAATACAACTAAGTATGAGGCATTAATATTGGGAATGGATATTGCCATCAAGCATGGTATTAAGTTCTTACAAGTTCATGGGGATTCCCAACTAATTATATCTTAGATTAGATCCAATATGCTACAAAGGATGATAGACTGAAGTTGTATAAGTATGATGTTTGGGATAGACTTGAATCCTTTGATGCTTTTAATATTCTTTGGGTAGAGAGATCAAAGAACACAATGATAGACTTTCTTGAAAATTTTTCCCTAAAGAATGACAACATTACCCTTGCTGGCATGTCTATGGTGGAAGTCAAAAATAGGCCAGCAGTGCCTGACAACATCCATAATTGGCAATTTTTTGAGGATGATGATGACATCCTCAGATTTATCCAGTGTGTAGACCAATATGATGGCCAAAATATTGACTGTGACTCCCTGATAGGACTTGTATATGGAAAAGAGTATATTTTTGATCAAGAAGTTGTTCAACTAGCCTCAAATCATATTAAGGGATTAGTTGAGCTAGAGGACATGTTCAGTATAAATGATAGCTACATGTCACAGAAATCCAATGCCAAAGTGAGAGATTTGGAGGAAATAAACCTGGGATCAGAGACATCCCCTCAACTAGTCTACATTGGAAAAAAGCTAGATAGGAATGTGAGATTGAATTTGATAAAGTTGCTGAAAAAATACAAGCACATTTTTGCCTGGTCCTATGAGGATCTTAAAGCCTATAGAGAAGACTTGTTTCAACATGACATCCCTCTAAAAGAGGACATGAAACCATTTAGGCAAAAACAAAGGCCTATCAACCCATTGTTGACTACGAAGATGCAGATGGAGTTGATGAAACTGAGGGATGCAGTCATAATACAACCAATAAGACATTCATCATGGGTTTCAAATCTAGTCCCTGTAGGAAAGAAGAATGGAGATATAAGGTTATGTGTTGAATTTAGAAACCTAAATGTAGCCTCAGTGAAAGACAATTATGGGTTACCAAATATGGAGGCTATGTTGCATAACGTCACTAGATGTGATCTATTGTCTATGATGGATGGGTTCTTAGGGTACAATCAGGTGCTGGTCAAGGAGTTTGAATAATTCAAGGTAACATTTACTGCTCCATGGGGAACCTATGTATATGCTTGCATGACCTTTGGTCTAAAAAATGCTGGTGCAACTTTTCAAAGAGAAATGGACGTGGCCTTTAAGGATCTTATAGATATCCTCATGGTAGTTTACCAAGATGATCTGATAGATTTTTCAAAAAAGGTAGAAGATCACTGTAACCATTTGGAGAAGGTCTGGATCAAAGCACTAGAATATGAGATATCACTGAACCCAAAAAAATGCCAATTTGTTGTTACTGAGGGAAAGATCTTAGGCCACATAGTGTCAAAATAAAGAGTAAGAATAGATCCAGAGAGAGTTGAGGCTATTCAGAAAGTACTTGCTCCTAAAAACCTAAAAGGTGTACAATCATTCTTGGGACAAATCAATTTTGTCAGGAGATTTATAGAAAATTTTGCAGAATTGGTCAAGCCCATTGTCAAATTATTGAAAAAGGATGTAAAATTTGAATGGAACTAGAGGGCACAAGAAGCTTTGGAAAAAATTAAACAAGCAATCCAAGAGGCCCCTATTCTTAGTTCTCTGTATTATAATAAGCCTTTTTTCCTTATTTACATTTTCATAATTTCATACTATTGCAACAGTACTATTACACAAAGATGAGGAGGGTTTTGAGCATCCCATAGCATTCTTCAGCAAATCACTACAAGTAGCTGAATTGAATTATCAATTTATGGAGAAACAAGCCTATGCTTTAGTGAAAGTAGTTAAAGCTTTTAGACCCTACCTAGTATGTACAAAAGTAAATGCACATGTTCCCCATGCTGCAGTAAAGGACATTTTGGTCCAAAGTGAAGTGACAGGGAAAAGATGCAAGTGGATTAACAAAATCCAGGAGTTTGATTTGGATATCCACATCACTAAGCTGGTAAGAGTAATGGGACTAGAAAAATTGATGATAGAAGAGAATTTGGATTTAGTCCAAGTGAACAATGTTAATACTTGTGGAGAAGTAGTTACAAGTATTGAGATGCATCCCTGGTATATTAACATTGTATATTTTCTAAGAAATGCTAGTTGCCTAGAATATTTGAATGAAAAACAAAGAAGTCTGAGATTCCAAGCTCAAAAATATGTGTTATTGCAGGGTGACCTATATTGGAAAAATAGGGATGGAATACTATTGCTATGCCTTGACAAAGGACAATCTGAAAAGATCTTGAAATAAATGCATTCTGGGATGTGTTGAGGACACTAATTAGCAAGAGAAATAACTCATAAGATCTTAAGGGATGGATACTATTGGCCTTACCTGTTTAAAGATGCCAACTCTTTTGTCAGGATATGTGAACCATGTCATAGATTCTCCAATAAGATGGAGTTTTCAGGTGCCCCACTATTGAATCCTGTAGTTGCAGAAGCACCTTTTTCCATGTGGGGATTAGATTTCATTGGAGGATTTTTAGAAAAATAAAGTGGAGGACATAGTCGGGTTCTAGTTTCTATTGATTACTTTACCAAGTGGGTAGAGGAAATTCCAACTAAAAAGGCTACAAGCACATTAGTGATTGATTTTATTATGGATAATATCATTACTAGGTTTGGTGTCCCTCTTAAACTAGTCATGGATAATGCAATGTGCTTTAGATCAAAAGAGTTCATTGATTTTTTCTCAGACATGGGAATTGTAATCTCATATTCATCCCCATACCATCCACAGGCCAATGGGAAAGCATAGTTTAGTAAAAAGAGTATTCTACAAATACTGAAGAAAACCCTAGAAAAAAACAAAAGGAAATGGAATGAAAAGTTGAACTTATGGGAAGACATGATCACCATGAAAAGAGAAACAAAGAAGTCTCCTTTTGAATTATTGTATGGTGTGCAATCCAAAATGCCAGTAAAATAACTTGCTTCCAGTCTACAAGTTCATCCAAGATGAAGGATTAGAAATTTTTGAAACAATGCAAGAAAGGATGATTCAATTGGTGGAATTGGATGAGATGAGAAGAGATAGCCAAAAGGAAAATATCAAGTTGCAAAAAAATGAAATACCTATTTGATAAAATGGAAAATGAGAGAAAATTCTTGCCTAGTGACTTAGTTCTTCAATGGGATGCCAGGGATGAGGATAAAGGGAAGCATAAGAAATTTTAATCCTTGTGGTTGGGTCCTTTCATTATATATTAGACATTTGGAAAAGATTCATATCTCCTCAAGAATATGAATGATGAAGAACATGAATTTCCAATGCATGGATAATTTCTGAAAAATTTCTTCAATTGAATCAAGTTTTTCCATGCATAGTAAGTTTGTAATTATGTATAGGTGTGTTTGATTTTTGTTGTGTGTTTCCTTCTAGTTGTGTGTTTTCTTTTATAGTAGGTTAGAGAAGTTGTGGTCTGCCTCCCAAAGATCTATAATTATTTCCATGAACTTGCATTCAAGCATCCTTAGATAGAGCCACTGTTGGGTATATTTCCAATTTTTGAGTCTTGCTAATTTTTTTTGGGTTCCCAGTGTCAATTTTGCCTAAAATGTGAAAGGTCTATTCCAATGTACCATCAATTTTCTCTGAAATTGTCTGAGATCTGAGAAATGCAAATAAAATTGGTGAAAACCCTAAACCCTAGGTTAATTGTGTCCTTGTCATGCAAAAACCCTAGATACTCATAACCTGGTTCTAATTTGAAGTTACTTTTTATCGAGTAGCTTAAGTGATTTATGAGTCATGTGCTTTTAAGTGGTTGCCTTTATCTCCTAATCTCTCAATCAAAACCAAATATTCCATTTAATCTAGTGGCTTGGTGCAAGCTTGTATCTCTTAATCTTGAGATAAATTAAATATGCTTTAAGTCATTAAGAGATTAAGTGCAAACGATTGATTTTAATCTGATCGTGTAGTTGGCGCATGATCACGAGATAAATATGATGTTTGATCAAAGATTCAGAGACTCAGTGACAACCGTAGATTTAATTTTAATTATGTGGTTAGCGCTAGATCTCGTGACTTAACTCAAGTTATGAGAATTATTTAGCGACTTGGAGATTTCTCAGTCGTGTAATCTTGTAATAAACCCGAGGTCAAGATACAATTCTTTTTTGCTCAGTCGTGTGATCTCCATAAGAAATAAAAGTTAAGTGAAAGATTTAGTGATTCAATGAGGATCATTGATCTTTTCCAAGATGAGCGGATGGAACATGATCTCCTAACAAGTGCCAAGGTTAAGAATTTGTTCAACGATTAAGCAATAGCTGTAGATTTTCTTATATCTTTGACTTGATTGTGTGGCCTGCATGTGATCACTTAAGTAACTCATGAGTTAGTAAATCTTTAAGATACTTGGAGATAAAGAAGTTGTGTGATCACCAGATAAACCCATGGTTGAGGCTAATTCAAGTAAAGTTCATTACGAAATTAAGAGATAGTCTAGTCGCATAATCTCAGAATGAAAGCAGGGTTAAGCATATAGTCTCAAGATTCAGCACAGGCCAGTGGATTAAAAAAGAATCAAGAGTTGTCATGTAATCTCAGGAGGATTTGATGAAATACAAAAATATTATGAGATTCAGTGCTGATATTTGATTAAGGAAAGATCTGAGGGCTGGCGCTAAATCTCTAATCAAAACCTGAGTTAGAATAATTATTCAGTGATCAAGGGATAATCAGCTAAGATGTGGACACATGTCTAAGTGGCTGAGAGATCTATGGTGTTCGTGAAGTCTCAAAATAAACCTAGGTTTGATAAAATTGTCTAGCAACTCAGAGATAGCTTTTAGTCACGTGATCTCATAACAAATAGGCTAAAGATTAGGATATTCAGCACAGGCCATAGATGAAAAAGAAGATTGAGGGTAGTCGTGTAATCTCCAAACAAATTGATCAAGTACAAAATGATTCAGAGACTCAGGGGAAGGCGTAGATCAAGATCTAATCATGTGGTCCACATGTGATCTCTGAATAAACTCAGGGTAAAGTAAAACATTCAGCGACTTCAAGTTTTCTCAGTCACGTGATCTCCAAATGACTTAAGGTCAAGTTAAGGATAAGAGTTGAGTTGATAAGAGAGATCTGAACCATTGATGTAACTCAAATCTAGCGGTGTGCACATAATCTCTGAGTAGATCCATGGTTAGTTAAAATGATCAGTGATTCAGAGACTTAGTTAGTCGATGAATCTCCAGATATTCTCAGATTTAAGATAGGGTTATTCTTTTTCCTTGTCACGTGATCTCTGAATGAACCTGAGGTTAAGGAAAAATCTTAGCTACTTGGTGAGGATCATAGATCTCATGTCAGATGAAAGGATAGCATTAAGTCTCTAGATGTAACTTGGGTTAAGAGAAATATTTAGAGACTTAGAGATAACAAAATCACCCTATTTCCAGATTAGAATCATGGTCAAAGTAAATCTCGATAAGGTTTATTCAGTGATTTAGAGATAATAAAGAATACGTTACTCAGTTCTAAAAGGTAAACAAAAGGCAAGTTAGAGTTAAAATGATTGGCCAATGCATAAAATCAGAAGAAAGCTAGTGTTAAGAAAACCATATAACAACCCAACGCAAGCTGTAGCTCAATATGTCATCATGTGGCTGGTGCTAGATCTCTGAATATAACCAAAGTTAGTAGAAACATTTAGAGACTTGGAGATAACATAGTCGTGTAATCTCTAGATAGACCGTGGTAAGAGTAAGGTGAAATAATGAGGATTTGTTCTAGTGCTATTATAAGGAAATAAGGTAAAAAGGCTAGGTTGTTAAAGAGGAAAGATTTTGATAGAGTGTAAGTAATCTACTGAGCTATGAAAAAGTAAGAAAAGAAAGCCAATCATATCGAGTTTAAAGGATTTTCACTTATAATAAGGTTTTAAAACTAAAAAGTACTCATGACTTTTCCCAATTGGGCTTTTCAAATTTGATTACCTGTCAACTTCTGGCACCATGGCTAGGATAGAATTGATGTCAAGGCATGTAGAGTTATGGCAAAAGTGATTGAGAAATGGTTTCTAGGTTCTCGACTAGACTGGCGCATTCAATTTTCAATGTTAATGGTGCAGGAGCACCCTAAAGGTCTATTGAAAGATCTTAATAAGGTTTGTATTGTAGGTTTATTTGGCCAACCATCCATGAATAAGAACTAAACTATAAAGTCCCTAGTGTGTGTTTGAGGTGTGGTTTAGGTTTGGAAAGGTTAGGGTTGTGTTGTTTGAGTCTAGTGGATTCTAGGAGTCTAAGGCCTAGAAGTCAACTCAAAAGTTAAAGAGTTGACCAAAAACCCAAATTTGGAAGATTTATAATGTTTAGTTTTTTCTAGCCATTTAAGGTCAATTGGTAAAGTTTGGAACCAATTAGGACACTCAAAATGTAAAATTTGCAATTTTGACAAAAGTTGTCAAAGTTGTCATGGCAACATTTCCTAGTTTTAACAAATAGGCCATTAAGGTGCCCAAATCCTGACCAAATGGTCCAGACAGATGGGATAGGAGTATATAAGGCTAATCTAACCCTAATCTAATAGTTAGATTTCATTTTGTACAGACTGATCACAAGAAAGGATCATTTTTGCAGTGTAATTGGTGACAGAGCCATCATCCATCAATTTATTGGATTGAATGGACTAAATGAATGATTGGTTAGTGTTTGCAACATAGTTTCCAAGCTTATTGTTGTGTTATTTTGGTAGATTGTAAGTTCTAGTTAGGTTTTGTTAAATTATTTGTGTTTTGCAAGTTCACTGGCCAGTTTTAGTCCAGTTATGTAAATAATGGGTTTCTTTGGAGTTCCCGTAGCTCAAAATCCATGACCAATTTGAATACAATAGGACCTTTTATATACTATATAGAAATGGATTTTGGAGTGTGTGTGTGTAGGGGAAGCTCAAGAAAATTCAGGCCCTAGGTGAGTGGTGAGCATTCTGGTTAGGGTATCTGAACAATATAGTGGCAATGATGATTGCAGAGTGATTGGTATGAGACAATAAAGTTTAGAGGAGTGTGGAGGCATGTGGTTCAGACCTTCTTATGGAATGAGAAGTTCATAGGATTCCATCTGATTAGAGGAAGAAGTCAAAGTTGTCAAACTAGTCTACATGCCTTTGAAACCCTTATTTTTAGGGGTTTGGTAGAAATCCATTGTAAGGACTCTACTGAGATTTGAGACCTAGAAAATATTCAAGGGTAAGAAAAACCCACAAATAATATGTACTTTTTTTCTAGGTTTATTGAGGGAATCTAGGAGGAAAATCACATTTTCAGTGATTAGGAGGGCTAATAGGCCTAAAAAGGCTACAAGGCCTAGAAGACTAGATTTTGAACTCAATTGAAAAATGGATGAAGGATTCACTAAAATCAATCCATAAGAGTTTTAATATACTTAAGGAGTGTTGGAAACTACACCTTAGGAGGTTTTCACCATTGGAGTGATAGGAGGCTTGTGAAGCCATGGTTGCAAGAAAGTTAAGGAAGAGTGAAAGGAGTTGAGTTTGAAGTTGATGAGAAGTTCCTAAGGAGTGAGAGGGTTAGGAAGGAATCCTCTAGTTAGGGTAGAGAAAGAGACCCTAAGGGAGACCCAGTGAAGGTCTTGGAGAGAGCTAGAAGGCTCTAGGAGAGGAGCTCCTCATCAAATTGGTATCAGAGCCATTACAAGGCTTGGGTGATTGAATTGGTGTATGTCAGATTGGAGTGAGTCCATAGGTGAGTCTAGGATGGTGACCAATGCAGAGTTGGCAAAAGATTTGTTAGAGAAAAAAATCAAGAATAGGCTTCTTGAAGAAGCGACGGAGGAAATGAAGATCAAGATGGAAGAAGTGGTTGAGACTACCAGCAAGTTGAGAGAAGAAATGCATGGAGGGATAGATAAGGGAAAGAAACCAATGGAAGAGGAAATAGAACTAGAGCCTAATCCTCTTCTACCTGAGGAACCATTCCTTAAAGCACTTAGGGCCATTCCTTAAAGCACTTAGGGCATTAAGTGGAAAGGCTCTAGAGGGTATCCCCATATTCTCTGGAAAGATAGATGCTGAAATGGTTATGGAATGGCTTGAAGGAATGTAGAATCACTTTGAGTGTGATGGGATTGCAGAAGCCCAAAAGGTGAAGATAGCCAAGTCAAGGCTAAGAGGGCAAGCACTTACATGGTGGAATTTATTGTAGTAAGAAAGAGAGAAAGAGGGCAAGAAGCCCATAACAAATTGGAAGACAATGATGGAAAAAGTGAAGGAGTATTATCTTCTAGAGGATTACGACATCCAACTACACAACAAGAGGCAAAATCTTATGCAAAAAGACCTAGATGTGTCAGCCTATACCGAAGAATTCTAAAAACTTTGTCTTATATCAAGAATTTAGGAGATAGAGAGTATTAAAGTGACAAGATACCTTAATGGATTAAGGTGGAACATTCAAGAAGAGCTTAGTCTCTTTACCTTGACTTCCATCCATAGTTGTTTTCAAATGGCTTTGAAGGTGGAAGAAAAACCAAAGAAAAGACAAGATTCTAGCTCCAGAGGTAGAGGAAAGGGTAGAGACAATAGAGGTGAACATAGAGGAGGTTCAAGTGGTAGAGTCAATGATAATAGGGGTTAAGGTGACTCTAGATATGCAGACCAAGGACATGAGTCGAACAATAGAGGTGGATTCAGCAATAGAGGAAGGGGTTCTTATAACAGTGCTAGAGGAAGGAGAGGAGGTTTTGGAAGGGGATCCCATTTCTCTTCCATGAAATGTTACAACTATGGACAGTTGGGACACCCTACATATAGGTGTCTAGATAAGCCAACATCCTCACAAGGAGAAAAGAGGATCAACTATGTCCAAGAGGAGGACAACACCAAGTATTCAGAGATCACTCTAGATTCAAAGAAAGGTGAAAGCTTGATGCTTAGAAGGATACTAATTAAAGAACCCACTAAGGATGAACACAAGAAAAGAAGGGCTCTTTTCAGAGTCAAGTGCAAGATAATGGGGAAATTCTGTAAGGTGATTATTGATTCAAGATCTACAGACAATGTTATATCAGAGGAGGCAGTAGAGATGTTAAAGCTCACTAAAATTCCACATGAATGTCCCTACAAAGTGACATGGTTGAATAAGGGCCAGAACATATTAGTCAATGAACAAGTGAGGGTGGAATTTTCCATTGGGAGGTATCATGACAAGATACTATGTGATGTTTTTCCCATGGATGCTTTCCATCTATTGCTTGGCAGACCATGGCAATATGACAGAGATGTAGTTCATAATGAGAAAGACAACAAGTACACCTTCAAGAAAAATGGGGTCAATTACAAAATATAATCCATACTAAATGTCACCCCTAACCCAATAATCTCGACCTTGACCTGCACAGGTCTGACAAAAAATCTGTTCGCGGATCCTGAAAGTTGGCCGAAAAGGGTATCCAGATTTTCCCTCAAATCCACAGTCGTGAACTTGTACCTACAAGAAAAAGAGGTTTGTTTGTTGTGGGGGGGGAGGGGTTTTCCTTGTCAAACCCAAATTTATGAATTAACCTTGAAATCAATAAAGTATAGAATTCTAGCAAGTTGTAGAATTGAATCTAAGAATGAAGCTATGATATTGAATAGGTATGCCTATGTAAGCAAGTATGTAAATATGAAATCTTGGAATTAATAGAAACCATAAACCTCCATGATTGTATGCTTGGAATCCACCTTGAAGAGAATGAATAAGTCTTGAGGATTCACAAAGGATCTTGAAGGAAGATCACACCACCATGATGGCTAAATCTAGGGTTTGAATGATGAATCTGGAATGTTGGAACCAAATCACTTCAAAGGCTTGAAAAATTGAATCCTTGATCTTCAATGGAGAACTTGAATGCTCAAGAGGAAGAATTGAACACCTTGAAAGCTTGGAAACATGTAGAATAGTGAATTCTTGAACTTTTTACTTGATTTCACTTGGAGAGAATTGGAATTGCCTCTTGTGTCTTAGAGAAAATGAGAGGAGAAAAAGTTCCTTTTATATGAAACTAGGGCACAATATTCTAGAGAGATCGACATAGGAGAATTAAATTCCAATTAGACCCATTCCCCTAGAAGAGGACCTATATTAAATATAATTTAGGATTTTCTGCTTCAGAACCCAAAATAGCTGACCCAGAAGCGGGAAAAATGAATTTTTGATGACCTCCGACAGTCGAAAAGCTTCCAAATTTGGAATGGGGACCCAGGTCAAGGTTGAGGTCAACCCTGACCTAGGTCAAGGTCAAGGTTGACCTTGACCCAAGGGTCAAAACCTCTGGAAAAAGTGCCAGGTGGGATAAAAGGTGCCCGGAGAGGCCCAATCAGGGTCCTAAACAGGTAGATAAGTAGGAGAGGATGCAAAAATGAGGGGACAATGTGATGGTAGTAAAAAACACCCCCTAAGGAGGGATAAAAATTCTTATCATGGAAGTACTTCCATTTTAAGATGATACACTTTCATGGTAATAGGGACAAGAAAATTCCCATATCAAACCCTTGGACATTAGGTCTGGCTAAGCTAATTGTCCCATATGTCTTCATAGATGTAGACTTACTGATTGAGCTAGCCAGAAAGTATGATTATCTTTCTATAAACATCAAGAAAAGTTATGGGAAAACTTTAGTTACTTTGGATAGGGAATCTTTCATGGAATACTTTGACATATACCATCACTGTACTATAGAAATTGATTTAACCAACTTACATAATAAGTATGTCATAGAGGCCACTATTGTCAGTAGATTGATCTAGCTCATCTGCCTAGATAAAATAGAAATTACATAGCTCCCCATCCAAATTATGCCACACCATAATTTTACAAGGATTTGAGCTTCTACATGAAGTATATTGCTTATGGGTTGTGTAGGGTGTTGGGAATAGATGGGGGCAATGAGAGGTTTCCTGCAGATCTTCTGATGATCATCTTGGACATTCATAACTCACATGCCAATACTGACTTTGACTACATTCAATATGTCATTGACAAGATGCATCAAGGCCTCATAAATATCCATAAGAAAGCCAACCCCAAGTTCATGCATTATTCTATTTTAATGCATTTAATTTTATACTTCAACATCAACAACATGGACACAAAATCTGAGACTAAGGATGCAGTTCCATGGCCAACCAAACCCTATAGAACTCTGGCTGAGAGTTTGGAACTATACTTCAAATGAAAATGATTTCTGTGTTTTTTTAGAACTGGATTGTGTATCCACTTTTAAATTTTCTAGGTCTAAATGTAACAAGGCTTCCAATAAAGGTGCTTCAACTTCTTAGACCTTTCCAGTATGTGGAAAAATGGGTAGGAGATCACAATTGGGGAGATTTTTACTATGAAAGAACCTTTACTTTGATTAGGGTTTATGTATTTTACCAACCCCCACACATACTTCCACAATATGTGCCTCCAAGAATAGCTATAATGGATTTTATCTGGTAGCTTATGTGGATAGATAAAGAGCACTTGGATCCCCATAGGAAGGGTAGTTTCACACCCAGGCAGTTCAAGGTTTATAACTTCACCATTGGGAAAAGAGCCATGGATGCAATGAATAAGTGGTTGGGTCAGTATAGAATGAGCATGGCCTTATACATGTATGTAGACCCAGAAGGTTTTATTAAGAGTGCAAAAAAGTTGTTGACTCCAAGTATAAATGCTATCAAGGAGCATGAGGAATGTGTCGAAGAAGACCTTATCAGAAACATCTTGGAAGATGATGAAGCAACAAAAAGTGCTAAATTATACCAAGAACTGATAGGCTTGGAAAAAAAATGATAAAGAAAGGGATCTCCTTTGGAGGTTTTTTCCCAAGAGTTCCCTATTTGCAGAGACTCACCAAAATGATTGAGTCTTATAACACAATGTACAATCACCTTGAGGGACTAATTGAGGATAAGGAAAGAGGCCCTGAAAAACATTCATCCTCTGAGTATGAAAAGGATAGTGATGGAGGCTACTAAGTACATAGTCCTCCTCCTACAGATCAACCACTTGTAGCAGAACAAAGCACATAAGTAGATCTTACACAGGTACCTGAGGCTGAGGTAACTAATGAGCCCCCAAGAAAGAAACATAGAGTGGAATCAAGGGAGCCTTCTCAAGAAAAGACACAAGAGAAGAAAAGGGATAAATTAAGTTCCTTGATTATTGGTGACAGGCAGTATAACCACCAACTCAGGAAGACAATCAGGGAAGAGAAGAAATTATAAAATGATATATAAGAAGAAGTTGAATTACCCCATCTTCTATGTCAAGATGAAAGAGGAATTCACCAAGAAGAGTTCCTGAATGATGATGCATTCATCAAGGCATATGAATTCAAGAACTTCTTGATTTGGAGGAAACAACAAGAAGTTGGGGCTCAATTTCAATTAATAGAGGGTGGCTCTACACAAAGTGAAGCTTTGCAAGCCTTACAAGCTTATGACCCTAAAACAAAGATCATGACACTTGTAGAGGCTAGACAAATAGTAAAATCTAGTGGAATGTTACTTGTGCCTGGGTGGGATTTGGATTTAACATTTATAATTGACTAAATCAAGAAACAACCAAATGCTAAATTATCTTCTAAGACCCAAGTGGGGGAAATGATAAAAGTTTGTGGATATGACCCTAGATCTTAGACTTTAGTAATGTGGTCTTCAGCTCCAAGGACATAGAAGCCATCCTTGGTAAGTTTTGAAGAAAAAGATGGATGGAGATAAGATTATCTGGTCTATCCACAACACTTCATAATTTTAGATTTCCTTAGCAGTTATCCATTTTGCACACCTCAATGAGGCCAAAATAGAGAAACTATCAAATAGATACAAAAGACTCTTTGATGAGTCAATTGCTATAGTGAAGGATAGGGAGGTATGCTTGATTAAGATCAAAGCATTGCAGGGGGGTAGAATCTTTGAACAAGAAGTTAGAAGAGGCTCCAAAAGCTCTCCCCACTCCACCTAAAGAGGTTGTGGATACTCAAACAGAGACCACAAAATATTTTCCACTTGGAACAAAGTAGGTTGATAAGGATCAGAATAAAGTGGGTTTAGAAGCCCTATGGAAAATATTGCATCACATGATTGATATCCTAAAAGGTAAAGTTGACTTGGTGCACAAGGCTTATAATAAGCTACCTGGCCTAGAGACAAAGATCAAAAGCCATATTGAAACTTTGGACCCATACTTTGGCACTTGGTCAAGTAGGGGATCATTGTTTGAGGGGTTGGAAGTCTTACAACCACATATGATAGATCTCCCAGAGATTTTTTTCAAATGGGAGAAGTAATTGAACATATTGGAACACCTTTTTCTTTGTTTAAAGGCAAATTTAATCAAGTTCAAAAAAGGATTAATACGTTTGGCCCATATTTCAATAGATTCATTCCTCCAATTAAGGGAGAATATAATAAGATCAAATCAGTAGAGTGGAGAAATGAGTTTAACACTCTATTGCCTATTAAATAGGCATTCATAATAGATGACAGTGTCCTAGATATGGACAAACTCAACAAGACCTTGGATGAAGCCTTTAAAATAGAGATAAACTTTGTGAAGTTTGTCATAGATGTCAAGGCCATAACTGATGCCAGGTGGGAAAGGAAAAAAGTATAGTTGCAGAGAATTAAAAGTTTTAATTGGCCTTCAAAGGAAGAAGTCACATAGTGGGACAACATCAATAAGTCCAAGAAGAAGAAGCCATCAACCATTGACTTGGATGTGTTGGATGAGGAGTAGAATGGCTCCTAGCACCTTATCAATGAGCATAAGGAGGGTAATCATCAACAAGACTAGTGTATGTTAGCCTATATTGGAGGTCACTAGGTCTCACAAAAACCTTAAGAGGTTACCCAAAATATTTGCAGACAAAGGTGCCAAGTGCCAAAGATTTGGAATCATATCAAATCATCTGCTCAAGTGTTTTTCTCCATCGACTGAATATGTAACTTTAATTTTGTCTTCTAGCATTTTTAGGTTTATCCTAGCCATCCAAAGATTGTTGCATCCTTTCTCTCTAAGGATCCCAAGGTAGCTAGTGCTCTCTATATATAACAAGTTGTAAGATATTGTTAAGGATGATGAGTTAAGAAGTGCGAGGCAGACTTCTAAATCTTGTCTATTTTCTAGCTTTTTATCTCTTTGAATGTATTGATGAAGAAGTATATTAATAAAATACAGTGAATTTTCTTGTTTCACATCAATGATGCCTTCTTGTGTTTATGTTTTTGCTCTTGTATGTTTAATCTATAAGGAATTTTAAATGTACTGGTTATAAGGTAACTGTGTGATTATTTGTAAGTTTCTTTCAAGGAGGGAGTAAATCTTATGAGTAGTTCCAGAGGGCTAAATATTTGTGTAGGAATTTGATACATGGGTGTGGGAACGAGAAGGTGGTTTTTAAGGCATTCCATCTGAGTTTCATATGTGTTTCCATTAATTAGTTTCTGTGAATGTATATCTCAATTAACTCTTTTCCTGGGATTAGGCACTGGTCTAGGTTTTGATAAGTAGTTATCATCATAAATCTTAATTCTAAATAATATTTTACTTTCCTATTATTAAGAACATTCATGTTTATCAACTGGATTGAAGAATACAGTTCATTTCCTTGATTCCTTGAAGAGAGAATCATTAGGTTAGCCTTCCTAAGTCTAGTACTCTAAAAAGAAGAAGGATGAGAATCCTTGTTTCACTGTTATTTTCTCTTGCCAAGCTCATGGTCTGGCTTGTTAAGCTCTACATTAAACTGATCATAGTAATTTTCAAGCTGTGTTATCAGTTGTTGCAATAAGAGGCAAGGGACAAATCAGTATAACCCTTGATCCAATATTAAAGATTACTGATAAATAGTAAATTATAAAAGGTACACCCACCTGAGTCTGTGGAGCTCAAAGAAGATGCAGGATTAATCCTCATCAATTAGAATTTTACTTGTATGAATCAAGAGTTGGGAATCTAAGAGTCAAACATATTTGTTTTATTGAGATTCTACAAGAAAAAGTACTAACACAAGATAAGGTATGATTTATTTTTTTCTTTCCCTTATTTACATTTGTTATTGATTAAAATAATGGGATATCACACTCTGTGTATTTGTTTACTATTGCTAAGGACATATATATTGTGGAGTTAGGATATTCATATAATTTTCAATCTTTAATTATAATTTATATAATCATATATCGATTTGTTGGTCTTGAATTGGGGATGTTGAAATTTCCAATAAGTGTTGTAGCTTATTTGAGTCTAGTTTATTTCCTCCAAGTGTTTCTGCACATATGTTCTTAGTTGTGTCAGTTGTAGGCTAGGTTTCAGTAGGTTGTTTGTTATTTAGAGGTATTAGAAATAGTGTGTCTAGTTTGAAGTTTGTTGTTTTAGGTCTCTCATTAACTCTATATACAAAATGGTTATGAAAGGCAACTAGTCTTTCATGTTTAGCAAGAAAACATCCTTGAGAGGCCGCCAAGAATGTGACAATTATTTTCATTATTTGGTTATTTACATTAATATCCAAAATGAAAACAATTGGTAGCAGGTTCAGTAATAAGATATATATATTTTTTAAATTTTATTGTTCACCTTTTCATTCATTTGAACCACTTAGTTGTTTCCCTTGTAAAAAGGAGGTCATGAAAGTGGTAATCAATGTTTCAATTTCTAGTTCGGGGTCATGGAGGGAGTCTTTGTTTAATATTTATTTAATCAAGAAAAAGAGCTCAAGTTTGTTGGAAAACATAAATTCTATATTAAAATTGATTCACAATTTCATGATTCCACACAAGGAAAACCTTAGTTTTCCTCAAGATTTTATTTTGCAGCTAAAATAAAACTATAATGGCCACCATGAAATGAGGAAATATGGCTGAAAAATTCAACAATGTAGAGAAGATTGGGGTATTGAATAAGTGTTATTTAAACCATTTCCTCTCAATAATGAAGACCTACCAACAAGTGAAATGTCTCTCACTATGCAAAACACAAAAAAATAAATAACAAAGAGCATGAAAGGCAAACCCAACACAAAAAATCATGCAAAGATGTTAGGAGTAAATGTATACAGTCTTCATAGAAATGAGATTTCATATGGTTGCAAAGGATATTTTGGGAACTTCAATTTTTTGTCCATGCCTCTTAGATGTAGATTTTGGACCTTGTTTTTCACAAGAAGCAGTAGAGAAATACATATAATTCATCATTGTTTATGATTGGAGACTTTATTTTGAGCCATTAAGATTGTATGAAGCATTCTAATTGAAAGGAATAGTCTCTCTCATTCAGTGACAATAAAACCATAGTGACAATATGAGTGGTATCAATTGTTGAATGAAGTGATGTTGCGATCAGAACTCTACATAACAAAAAGCCATGGAAAGCCTATGCATTCACTCAAATATTTTAAAAGGATGAATAAAAATGAAATTATCACATGGCTATTGACAAAGGAATCTACACAAGAGCTTGTGAAAAAATATTGTTCACATTGTCTCATTGTTGTTATCATTCTTATGGTTAATCATAGTGATAAAGGTTTTTCATATCTAACACATCAAAGATAAAAGTACAATTTATAGTATTTAGTATCTTGGGTAGGAAAGTATAATATAAAGGGCCTCAAAAGTAGCTACAAATCAGTTGGATTCCCAAAGGAGTTTGACCCAACAAGTAGAAGTAAACACTTATCATTCTTCTCAAACTTTTTGTTCCTTAGAGGTATAAATCTATTGTATTCTATACAACATGGATTTAGGATCCATTTTAGAGTTGGTTCTTAATGTCTAGGCTTTATGTCGTAACCTAAAACATGGCTCTTTTAGCTTGATCATGTATTGTAGCTCATTTGAGACTTGTATATTGTTGTTGCAGAACCTTGTATATCAATAATATAGTGATTGTACGTTATCATCCTTGTATTCTTGTATGTATTATGATGGATGATGGATGTTTCTTGTGATTTTTAATAAGTCCTTGAGATTTTTTCACATCCCAACAGCCGAAGATAAAAATAAAACCATGTGTTTTGCAGGTTATAGGTTGTATAATGAATATAAGTAGTTTAGTGTTGTGAAAAAAAGAAATTTCCTTCACAAGACTATGGGATTTCAAGCCTCCTTATAAATAATTGATGTAGAAAGTATGCCAAATAGTTGATATGTGTATAGAATGGTTGAGTCCTTAATTTATTGTGTGGAAGAAGTAGTAGTGCATGTCTTGAAAATTACATTAGTGCGTCATCTATTTAGAGTTTAGATTTCATTTTAACCACACTCTTTGCCTTTTCCCGACAAGTAGTAGTTTTAGGTGAGTACCATGGGAACCAACCCTTTATATAGGTTGAACTCTATTATCAAATCCCACACTTTGAGAGGTCTTTGAATTTTTTACTGAATGGTTGAACTGGGTTCAACAAGGGTGCACATTTGGTGATAACAATTATGCCGTAGGTTAATTTTTTCATTATAAAATCTAATATTGAATCAAAGTCATGATGCCCTAAGATTAGTATAAATTTTAGGCTATAGAGAGCATTTGGATTTTCTAAGAGGCATAAATTTATTAGGTATGATTTTAAAAATGCCTAGGTGTAAAGATTCTTCCAAGAGTATTGTTCTAGTCTACACAATATGCAAAGGTATTTATGTTGAAAACTTTCAGATGCTAAGTGGGGAGAGAGGTTGAATTATCATATATAAAATTACTTAAACAATTATTAATAATTAATAATATTTAGCATGCGTGTATAAGTATATAACTAGAACAAAAAAATGCAACTTAGAAGAACACCAAGATTTTTACATGGAAAACCCAATGTGGAAAAAACTATGGCAATAACTATCTCACTTTATGAAAAAATGATTACAATATATTTTTAGACTCAAGGCCAAGGTATCTCACTTCTCTAGAGATTTAGGATGATGGCCAAGGAATCTCATTACTCCTTATTTTACTTGCAGGCTAAGGCATATAACATTAGGGAAAGATAAAATGGACCTAAAAAATTAAGATTACTTCTTCATGGCAATATATAGTATAATTTGATAACAAGGAAATATGATTGTTGAAAAAAAGTGAAGCACGTCCTCAAAAATGTTGATTATAGTTCTCTTCTATAAACATCAAAACATAACTTCAAAATTAATCATCTACATTTTATGATCTTTGCATTTACACCATAATTCATACACCACCACTTATCGAGCTCATATAATCCACAAAATAATTTGATCCTATATATATCATCCACAATAATCAAATACATCAATTAGATTAACCAAATTAGATGAAACATGTAGAACATAAACAATTAGCCCAAAATAATATCTCCAATGTATTGTGAAAGGAAAACAAAATGTGTGAAGCATAACATCATGTTGAAACGCCATCCTATTGCACCCAAATCATTGTCTTCATCAATGCACACTACCACATAGGCCAAAACTACTCAAGTCGACTCCAAAAGATAGAACCAATAAATCAACCAAGCCAAACAAACTTAAAACATGATCTAAACCTTCATAACACCTATGGATGCATAAAATACTATCTACTAGCACTAAAAAAAACTCATTTGAGACCCACAACACAAAATATTAGAAGGCAAAAAATTGCAAGATATTTAAATAATCAGGAAAATTGCCACTACATAAACCAACACTCAAAACATCACCAATTTTTTTATGGAATGAATTATAACTTAAAGCCTAAAATATATCTTCATTTTCCATCCACCAAAATCATTCTAAAAATTCAAGAAAATCTGATACAATGAAGAATAATGCAAACCAAAAAATAGTAACCCAAACTTCCATATTGTATGTCATACTAATTATGTAGTGCCAAATTTTGATGCAAGCACATGAACACCACCTCATTATTTTAGAATATAAATCGATCATTTGGGGACTCCATCTCCAATCATCAACAACAATATCTCCATATTACTAAAAATACTTATGCAATATCTTGATACTATTAACTAGGAAATTGGGAGTTAGAAACATGCATGATAATCCAATGACAAAGCTCATGAAATCATGAAAAACCTAATCCTAATCAAACCCTTAAAAACATCAAGAAAAAGTTCATAAAAACATATTAAAACTAATCAAAATAGCACTCCCTTAATGAATCTTTAATATTATTTCTTTCTTCTCCAAATTGATGTTGCTCCCATGTTGTGATAATGCATCTACATTGAAAGAATTTATTGACAAGATGATAATGAGAATACTCAAGGCGTGGTTGCAAGAATGAGAAATGAGAGTCTAATTTATTGATTTTTGGAACTTGAATTAAATGATGAGATTAAAGTTCAATCGACAACTAGGATTGCATTTGGGAACTAAAAATTGGAAAATGAAAAGGTTTATGAAAAATTGGACTGTGCATTTAGAAAATGACACAATTCTGGCAAATTATGATAGTTGGAAATGTGCAATTTGAAAATGATAAATTATGAAATTTCATGAAAAATAGGTTAATGATTTTGGCAAATGAAAAAGTATGAAAATTTATGACAAATTAGTGAGTGGTTTGGAAATGAGAAATTAGTAGGAGCAAAAAATGGGAGAGGATAAATTAGTGATAATGCATATGAGAAATTAGGAGAAAGTGTCATGTGAGGGAAAAAGTGGGATTGAGAGAAAAAAAGGGGCTATGACATGATTTAGAAATGAGGGGAAATTGATAATTACAAATTATTATTTCTCTCACATTTTAGGAAATTATCCAATTAATTAATAAAAATTAAGTATTGTGGGAAAATGGGATAAAGGAGTATATAAGTACAATATATTTTCCAAGGCATGAGACATTAGGATAATGGGATGAATTAATGCTTGTTCACCCCTAAAGGATTAATTTATCAACAAGATTATTTAATTGGACATGGTTAAGAATGAATCAAAAAGATATGATGAAAAATTAAAGGAGGAATGTTAATTATTAATTAAATAATTTTCATTATTTAATTAATGAAGAATGACACAATGCTGATAAATAATCAAAATCAAATGTGCAACATAGAGGAATAGTTAGAACAGTGGCGCAATAATTTTTTGAAAGTAAAAACAAGATGTTTAAAAGTGGCACCACAAGTGGTGCAGGAGGGTATTAGCTAAATAGCCAACTAAAATGTGAAAGATAAAAAGTGAGTATGAAAAAAATACCAAGTGTCCCCCTTGGTAAGATATACCTTTTAGTTTTCTATTTAGACATTTTCGTGCAAGAGCACTTAGAGCATAGGGGTCACCATGAAGCCTTGATGGAGATCCAAGGAGAGATGAAGACAAGGGAGGCCTAGAAGGTCTTAAATCTATGTAATTTGGCCAATAGAGCCACAAAATATAATGAAATGCACTAAAAGTGCCAAAAAGATGTAATGTTGCGATGTGAAAAAAATAAGGCCTAAAGGGATAATGTAAGGGTTTGAAGGGTAGAAGTAGGGATTTAATTATGTTTTGTGTTTATAAGGTCTATAAATGAACCTTGGAATGTAATTTAGTAATATCTAGATGATAAGGTGCAAAATGCATGTAAGTTGTAAATGTTGAGAAGGTAAATTTGTTGTGTTTAATCAAGAAGTTATATTTGTTGAGTCAAATGGATAGGATGGAGTGTGAACAGGGATTAGATGGTCCAAGGTTTATGTTCCAATTATGATGTTAATGGAATAACATGATGTGTTGGTTCAAGGGAGTAATCATGATTAAAGGGTTATTGATCCAATGTATGTGATCTAATTGTGAAAGGGTATGTTTGTTGATGAGGACAATCACAAGTGAGTGGAGATATGATCAAGCATGATCAAAAAAGTTGATAAGTGGGTGATGGGATTTGTCTACAAGGTGTAGAGTCTAGTGGCAAGAACCATTGTTGACAATTGAGAGGTCTATTGTGTGGGTAGGGTCCAAGAGGTTGATCCATTGAAGGAGGATCAAGGGGCATTAATAGGATATTTCCTAGTAACCACTAGCCTCTGCATCAAGTGGTATCAGAGAAAGAAAAAGTTATGGAAGGATAGAACTAAGATGGATTACATAAGATAAAAGAGAGAGAGAGAGTTGTTCAAGTTGTGGAAAGAATTCTTGAATGAAGACAAGGAAGTAGAGACGAAGAAGAAGAAGAGAGAAGAAGAAGCAAGGAAGAAAAAGAAGAAGAGAGGTTAAGAAGATTGGAGAGAGAACTAGAAGAGAATGAATAAATAATAAAGATGAATGTAGAAATCCTAGAGGGAGAAATGAGTATGGAAGAAGAGTTGTTGAAAGGGGATGAGGAACTAAATGCTGAAGAAGTTTTGGATGTTGAATCAAAGATGGAAGATGCTGATGAAGACAACAAGGAATCAAGTCTTGAAGGGATTGAGCATGAAGATGTATTGATGATAGGGACAATGCTATGTCCTTTGGAGGGTACCATGTAGGGTACTACTATTATAGTGGATTATGAGGCTCTAGAAGAAGCAGCCTTAAAGGTGAATGAGGAAGTGGTTGAATGCCAAGAAGAATGGAATGAAGATGCTTTGAAGGAAGAAGTGGTCTTAGATTAAGGGGATAAAGGTGAGTTTATTGTAGTGGTGGGTCATGAGGAGGCCTTAGAGTTGGTTTATTCTCCAAACATGGAGATATGGCATGATGAGGTTATCAAAGAGGAGTGTCCTTTTGAGGCACTTGTGATACATTTACAAAAGTTTGCAGTAGAGATACTAAGGGTGGAGGACCAAGAGCAGCAACAGGTGGTCCACATTTTGTCCATGGGGGGTAAACCAAAAGTCAAGATGAGAGAGGTCCAAGTGTTGGAAGGAAAATCAAGGACAAGATGACATGATGAAGCCATGTTTAAGACAAAGTTAAAGATGGAGGCCTATATGTTTTTTTCTAATGATTTGTTTTGTAGACATCATGTCCATGAGGACTTGGAAAAGTTTCAAAATTGGGGAGTATGGTGCAGGAGCACCTAGAGTGCAGGGGTCACCATGAAGCCCTGATGGAGATCCAAGGAGAGATGAAGAAAATGGGGCCTAAAAGGTCTTAAATCTATGTAATTTGGCCAATAGAGCCACAAAATATAATGAAATGCACTAAAAGTGCCAAAAAGA
>MU227730.1:672088-692109 GCA_018584345.1 Thuja plicata
TTATTGATCCAATGTATGTGATCTAATTGTGAAAGGGTATGTTTGTTGATGAGGACAATCACAAGTGAGTGGAGATATGATCAAGCATGATCAAAAAAGTTGATAAGTGGGTGATGGGATTTGTCTAAAAGGTGTAGAGTCTAGTGGCAAGAACCATTGTTGAAAATTGAGAGGTCTATTGTGTGGGTAGGGTCCAGGAGGTTGATCCATTGAAGGAGGATCAAGGGACATTAATAGGATATTTCCTAGTAACCACTAGCCTCTGCATCAAGTGGTATCAGGGAAAGAAAAATATAATGAAATGCACTAAAAGTGCCACCATGAAGCCCTGATGGAGATCCAAGGAGAGATGAAGAAAATGGGGCCTAAAAGGTCTTAAATCTATGTAATTTGGCCAATAGAGCCACAAAATATAATGAAATGCACTAAAAGTGCCAAAAAGATATAATGTTGCCATGTGGACAAAATAAGGCCTAAAGGGATAATGTAAGGGTTTGAAGGGCAGAAGTAGGGATTTAATTATGTTTTGTGTTTATAAGGTCTATAAATTACCCTTGGAATGTAATTGAGTAATGTCCAGATGATAAGGTGCAAAATGCATGTAACTTGTAAATGTTGACAACTTGTTGTCAAAGTTGAGAACATTGTTTAAGGGATAACCGAACAAAATGATGGTTGAAAAGGTAGTGAGTTTCTTTTGGTTCCCATGGATAGAAAATGTCTATAAAGGTTTTTAATACCCAAAAACGAAGAGAAGGGATGGATGTATCAAGTTTGTGATCAATAAAGATTTGGTTTTCTGCACTTTTCCTTTATTGTATTATGTAACAGTCTGATTTAAGGCTTTGTTTTCATGTCATAGAATTAGGATATCATTCTTAAATATATTGTAACATATTGAGGCATGAATACATGTAATTTTGGCTTTTGAATCACCCAAATCTATTTAGAATTGATGAAGTTATTTTTATTTTAGTGAGGGCTGCTCCAAACCCAAATAGGGTAACCCGAGAGGACATAATGTGATCCCTTAGTGTTTGAACGTATAATAAATCCTCTCATTTAGTAAGGATGTTGGGGAATATGTATAATAACTATCCCTAGAGGTTTCAAGTATTCATGCATCATGTAGTATGTGTTTGAGGGTAGAGAAGTGATGGGACAGTCACAGGAAGATGGGATGACTGTCTCATAAAAATGCAGTTCAGTGTGGGGGCCATAACTAAAATTTTTAACATTGGATATTTCTAAGCTTGGAGTATGTTTGTGGAAAAATAATTGTGGTCATCCTCACCGGAGTGATCAAGAATTTTTTACCTTCTTCAAAATTTACACTTCTCTGTGTGCGGGTCTATCTAAGAGGACAACGAGAAGGTAAATCTATTATGTTTAATCAAGAAGTTGTATTTGTTGAGTCAAATGGATAGGATGAAGTGTGGATAGGGCTTAGATGGTCCAAGGGTTATGTTCAAATTATGATGTTAATGGAACAACATGATGTTTTGGTTCGAGGGATTAATCATGATTAAAGGGTTATTGATCCAATGCATGGGATCTAATTGTGAAAGGGTATGTTTGTTGATGAGGATAGTCACAAGTGAGTGGAGATATGATCAAGCATGATCAAACAAGTTGATAAGTGGGTGATGGGATTTGTCTACAAGGTGTAGAGTCTAGTTGCAAGAACCATTGTTGACCATTGAGAGGTCTATTGTGTGGGTAGGGTCTAGGAGATTGACCCATTGAAGGAGGATCAAGGGGCATGGATAGGATATTTCCTAGTAATCACTAGCCTCTGCATCAACAAGTATGAACATGTTTTAGCCTTTACATGTTGTTCTTCTCCCCTCTTTTAGATAGCGTGATTCTAAGTATTGTTTCAAAGAAAAGATTGAAATATCACGCCCCAGTGGATTGAAGGAACAAAGGTAGGATGCCCGCCTCAAAAAATTGGGCAAAATTTGTCCTAGGGACATTTTAAAAAAAAAAATTAATAAGATTGAAAAAAGAAGAAATCAATAAGAAAATGAAGAATAATTAACAGTGATGAAGCCTTACTTTCATAAGTGCACTTTCTATTTAGAGAGATTTATTTAATATGGTAAATGGATATGTTGTACCATGACATGAAAAAAAAAGGGGATAATACAATCCCTTTGCATAAAAAAACACACATTGCAAACAAGGAATGTTTCCATCCATCCTAAATAATTGGACATACTTTCCCCCGAACTTCATGAAAATACCCTGCAAACAGAAGACAAAAACAAAAAATAAAAACTATGAACCATTCTGATCACCCTCATCACTTGTGGATATCCTTGAGTAGCATAGGAACATGAAAACAAATAAATCAATAAAATATAATACTCATTGAACCAAGCAAGTCAACAACCATTTTGATCTTGTTGTCAAAGTTGATATTTTGTTTGATGATGTTGATGTCTAGTTTTAGGAATGAAGTTCCTTGTCTAAGACATAAATAGTTTGGTTTTGAGTATACCATACCTTGTATAAGATGAAATATAGGTTGACAAAGGACTGATTTATGTTGATTAATTGATAAGACAAGTTTGATCTAACTAATTGTTGACTTTATGAGATAGTTTGTCTTTTGATGCATGATTTCGTTAAGCACCATGTTTTATCAGTCTTCTCTTTGCATCTTCTCTGGTATCTATCTTTTGAAAAGGGAGATTTATTGATGAAATAAAAATGATTGTTTTTAGGATTTTTGGGATATTTGATTTATTTTTGTGCTTCCTTCATGAAATTTTACAATTTTAAAGATTTTTTCAGGATATTATTTTATTTTTAGGATTTAGGACTTTTTATGATTTTTAGGGATTTTTTTCAAGACTCTTATATGATTTTTAGTGAATTTTTTGAAGGACTTTTTATGATTTTTAGGGATTTTTTCAAGACATCATGCAATTTTTATGGATTTGTTAGGACATTATTTGATTTTTATGACTTTTTTATGACATTATTTGATTTTTATGATTTATTTCAAGACATTATTCAATTTTTATAAATTTTTTTAGGACATTAATATTTACATGTCACTTTGTCTTATTTGATAATGCGAATGACACTATCTTTCAATTGTGTTATGTGAATCTCCCCCAATCCAATTCAGAGCTATATACAATGGTCAATCAACAACAAGTTGGATATGTATAGACATGATATGTAAAAGGGATGACACTAAACATCGATCAACCACAGGGCATAAAATGACGGTAGGGCCTGATTAGACAATTTGGATGAAAGGTGTAACGAGAATGCAAATATGTGCAAGATAGAGTGACAATAGATGACAAATTAATTACTCGCTACATGTGGCACTTGTTTTCCAAGTTTTCATCGTGGTACATGCCCAAAGTACCTTTTTGCAAGGTTTTCACTAAAGGGAAAAATTATTTCTCTTTACTTTTTTTTGTCACCAAAATGCCTGTTTGCTAGGGTTTCATCAAGGCAACAATTATTGATTTAAAAATAATGATTTTTTTTCAAGACTATTTTTCATTTTTCTAATATTTTTTAAGGATCATTTTCTTTTCTTTTCTATATATTTTTCAGGATCATGTAAAATACTTTCAGAGGTGCATGAACATGTTAACTGCATCAGAAAGGGCTTCTCCCTCGTCCAAGATGATAGAATCCATACCCATATGATGTGTTGGAACCTTGAAATTTTGAAGAAAATTTTGGTGTTCTCTGAGGGTAAAATGACACTAAAATATCTCAAATAGCTATTACATATAGTCACATTCACAGGGCATCACCAAGCTATTATATTTGATCCTTACATAGGTTGAAGCTACTGAAATTTTCTTAAAATAATTACTAACCATGTGTGAGCATTGGTCTAAAAAATTTACCCTCTACATTCACTTTACAAATCTACACATTTTCCCTAGGGAGCTCAATATAGTTCATTTTGTAAGACATCATAGGTTTTGCATTTGGCGCCAAGATTCAAATTCAAATGAAGTTCCTAATATTTTTTTTATTTCACTGAAATTGACTAGGAAGAAAGGAGAAACATAGTCATTGACATTTCGATAAAATAAAAATTTGCTTTTATTGCATAAAATTTTATCGAAGAATCTTGGTTATTGGTTAAGCATAAAAAGAATCCATTGAATGAAAAAGTTATGCTAAAAGTGGTAATAATAGACAAACCCATGTGTAGATCTATTGAAAGGAAAGAAATAAAAAAGAGCATGAATTTCGATGAAACTATGTTGTCTACTTAGTTGGAAAAGGTTACATTGAAATGAGAAGTTTTATCAAAACTTAAATTATCGATGAAGTTTGAAGGATTTTTACCAATGGAAAACTTTCTTAATAGGATGCTCTTGTCAACAAAGACTCACATGGGTTCTATCAAAAATGATACTTTTGATGAATTTAAAGAATCTAACGAAGATAAATATGTTTCACTGAAAGTGGAGGTTTCACTGAAAAAGGTTCTTGGCTAAGTGATGCATACATAAAGACATCTGTCGATGGGAAAAATTCAAATTTTGTCAAAAAAGAATTTATCAACGTAGGGATGGACACCAAGAAACTTAGATGAAGTGACACTTTGAAATCAGTTTTACATCAACATTCCATTTTGATGTAACGATGATAAGTCTCCACCAAAAGGAAAGGATATTGATGAAAATGTATGCTTCTAACAAAGGTAAAAGGGTTTTATTTGAAAGAATGATTTTTATCGAATGAAAGCATATCGATGAAATATACTTAGGGTTTTATCAACAAAATGAAATAATAAAAAAGGCAAGTTGCATCAGTGAAAATCTCAGAGGGTCCCATCGAAAAATTTATCGAAGAAACATATGAGATCTAACAAAGAAGAAAAGCTTTCTACAAAACTTTTATTTCATTGAAATGGTTTGTATTGAAGAAATGGTCTTATTGTTCCATCAAAAGTAAACTTATCTAGTGAACAAAGGTTTTGATGAAACATTATAAAGGCTCAACGAGAGAACAATTTCATCAATGAAAAGGACATTGCTTCATCAAAATTTCTTATCGATGAAATTTGTGAATCGATAAAATAAAAAAGGGATAAGACGATAGTAAATGTTAGATCGAAAGGGAAATTATCAAAGGGACAATTGATCATTTGATCAAAGAAATTAATACCAATAAGGAAAACTCATATCAGTGTAACAAGAAGATGTTTCATTTATATTCTTTTTGTACTTGAAGAAATGATATCAGGGTGAAAAATAAAAATTCCATCAAAATCAGGAAAAGGAAATCAATGAAGTTTGTCATGAACTACAGTTTTTTGATAGAAGTCACATCGACACAAATATTTGAAATTAGATCATTAATGACTATTGTAGTGCCACATGAATATAAATTATTTATAAAAAATTGTGTGGTAAGATAAATGCACTTGTTGTGAACATTGGGATTTGTGAAGCAGTTGCAAAAATCTAAATCTTAGATGGGTAGAGAAACCAAGTAGGTTTCTAAAAATCTCACTTTTCCATTTGTGTTGTTCAGTATGGAATCTTCATCCTCAAAAAAACCTAGGGTAAAGAAACATAAAGACCCCCCCGCCCCCCCAAAAAAAAAACAAACCAGAAGGGAGTGGGGAAATTAAACCTAAGAGATATAAGAGGGAGGGTAGGCCCCTAAAGTAGGATTTTTTATACCAATTCCCCACATATGGACAAAGATCAAAATGGATTAAATCTAGAGAGGAAAAATTGAAAGATTAATTCAAAGAGCTTGGTGACATTTGTACCAAGGAAAGAGGGCACAATCTATTTATGTTTCATTACAAGAGGAGAAATAAAGAAGAACTAGTGAGTAACCCCTGGAAACTGAATTTAGGGAAATTGATTATTCCAAATGTTTTCGTGAATGTTGAGTTGATGCAATACATTGTTGAAAATTAAGATCCTAAGACAAAAATTGTGTATGATTACGAAGGAAGCCCTCTTTTACCAATAAATAAGGAATACATAGAATGAGTGTTTGATCTGGACTGGGATTGTGAAAGCCACATTGACATACACATGCTTAGAGAAGAATATTTTACCCTGGAGAGTGCGTACACGAGGTGGGGGTTTCTTGTTCACAAACCAAGGAAAGAAAAAAATCTATATGTATTCAAAGATGAGGAGAAGCCTCCATATGATGTAAATTTATTTCATCCATATATAAAGTATACTTATTTCACAACAGGGTGGGTGTTAGGAATAAAATCCCTTTTTTTGATGGACATCATTGCCATGGTCTTAGTTGGTGATGTGAAATCCCAAGATCCCTATGCTTTTGATTATACTGCTTACTTGGATAAAAAATCAAACAATGATTAGAAAAAATAAATAATGACACCAACCAAGTGAACTTCAAGCATTATTCCCTCTTGATGCATATGTTTCTATGCGCTGGTCAGGAGATGGGAATGTTGATGGAAGAACTAATAATAAAGGAGTATGATAAAATTGGTTTCAGAAAGATTGTACTATTGTGGCTATCTATTTTGGATTAGAAATTTTATTTCTGTCAATATGTGTGTTTTTAAGAATATTTTGTGAATCCATTGTGTAAACTATTGGGTCATTCTTATGATCATTCATTATCACTTGAAATAAAAAGGATTCTTAGACCTAAAGAGTTTGAAGAGAAAAGTGTTGTAGATCATAATTGGGGAGACTAGTACAATTTCAAGGACTATACCTATATAAGAGTATATGGATTTGAGGGATGTCCTTATGTTTTACCAAAGACTGCACCGAAAAAAATTTCTTACCTTGAGATTATCAAAGAATTGTCTACTTCTAGCACCTTGTATTTAAGTTCCCATATCAAACAATCTAAAATGTTAGGATCCTTATCATTTGGAGAATTGGTAGTCAAGAGAGCAAGGAGTTATGAATTGGTCAAGGGGAAATTAGATTATTAGCATATGTGAACATAAATCCCAAAAAGAAATTTGATCTAGAGAGATACATACAGTGGGCCAAATCATCTAAAAAGTTAAAAGCATTTGGACATGAGGAAGTGTTTATTGATGATTAGGTCATAAATATGGAAAGGGAAGAAGCTATGAAAAGAAGGATTTCTATGAGAGAAGGACCACAACTTATGAGTGGAAAGTAAATAGGAACAAAATTAATTTTCATCTATTGAAAGATATTGAAAATCCTGTGATCAGGGTAGAGAAGATGATTGAACATAAAGATGAGATCCTCAATTATGTTCCTTTGTATATTTTTAGAGATAAACCAAAATATATTACAATAGTGAGACCTATGGCCCACCTTTCACCAGCATAAACAACTGAGTTTGAATACAATGATGACCCTATGAGGGAGGAATCACTTTCTCAAATGCCACAATTGGAAATGAATGATGACCTCCCCAATGAAATTATTTTGGGTCACTTAAAAATAGAGGTAGTTGAGGATGAAAGAACTCTTGATTATGAGGAGTTCATATTAGATCAAGAATTTATTAATACTTCTAATTTCAAACTTCTAAGTTCAAAGCATTTTTGTACCAATATAAAGGCATATTGCTCATAGAAAGGGTAAATAATACAACAAACAATGAATAATTATTAGGAAAATTGCAATATGAATTTGAAACAAAGATGAATGAAATGACCCCTGAGAGAGGGAGGTAGCTTCTAAAGGATGCTGGTGCAATTATTTTTTAGGACTGGGATATGAAGTTTTTCATTGTATTTGATAGCTTTGTGAAGCAACACGATCCAAAAAAACAATGATGCCAAAAGAGATAGATAACATATACACTAGTTCAGGAGATGACCTTGGGAAAAAAGCTTTGCTCCAGTGGGATTTGTACCCTAGGGAAAAAAGGCCTACCCTGGTTGATACTGAAGAAGCATATGGAAATTTGATGAGACATAAAGTAGGGAAAATTGATAGCAGGGCAACAACAAAATTGAATCTAGATGTAGCATAGTTGAATTAGGCCTAAGTAGATCAGTTGGTCAAAGAAAGAGATACACACAAGACACTATATGAGACATGTAAGGAAGAAAAGAAATAATGGAAAGAGAGGGATATTGAGCTCAATGGAAAGGAAAACACCAACCAAATAAGTGGAGGAGGAGATCCCTATTATGCTTTTGAACAAGAGAAAAGTGTGGTTGTTGCTTTAAAAGATACTACATTCTGGAGGCTTAAAGAATAGAATCTTGAGAAGAAGTTAAAAGAAAACTAAAAATAGTAAGGGAAGAACAATCAAATTGGTGTTAGAGATAATCAAAAATTGATTTGAGGCTATGATAGCATACTCTAAAAGCTTCTGGAATACTTTCAAACTGAGTCCTAAAACTATTGAAGAGCATGTTCGGTTACATGGGAGGTTGGAAGAGAAGATACATAAGGAGGACTCATTATCACCACATAGTCTCACTAAAGGCAAGAAATTACTTAAAAACCATAGAAAATTTCATAAAGAAATAGTCAAAGACATGAAGAGGTTAGAGGGAAATAAGAGAGACGTATAACATGTGATAATACATAGTGGAGCGCTTATTTTCTTGGAGAAATGACAAGTTGAAATGAAAAATAATTTCTCCAGGAAATGGAAGACATAGGAGGAGATGAAGATCTGACACCTCATGTGATAAGGATCATTGATGCATTTAATATCATCAATTTTATACCATGATGGATTTATGCATTAATATCAATTTTGTATAAAGATCAAAATTACATTGATCATCTAGGAGCAGTTAATTTGTTTATCTTGAAAAGAAATTAGTTACTTGTTAAGATTATTTTTTGTGTGCCAAAAGGCATGCTTTTTCATTAAAAACTTCTATCTTTCGTATATAAGGAAGATCATTTTGTATTATAAGGAAGGGAGCTATATATCATATACAATCTACAAATACTTTATTAGTTGTAAAGTAATATAAATCAATACTTTCCTTCTTGATTATGTTGTGGAAAAACTTTTATCTAGATCAATTCTCTGTGATTAACATTTAAGGTTAATTATATATCTAAATTATATCTAAATTTCATTAAGAACATAATTAGATCATAATAGGATAAGTAGAAGATAAACATAAGAAATAATCAAGATAGTTTCAAGAAAGAATTAAATACGTAGCACTAGGAGAAAGATATAAGAAAGAACTAATCAAAAGCCAAGAAGTAGAAGTAGAGAAGAATAATTAGAAAAGTTAGAAGTCATTAAGTGAATTAATATATTTCAAGAATACATTTCATTCTGAGATAGAGATTAGAAGTAGAATAGGAGATAGAATCTTCTATAAAAAGCAATAACTTGAAGAATCAATTAGTGAATAGGTGTACCCGCCTATGTCCTGTAGAGCCTAAAGTGTAGGGGAAGTCTAACCTTAAATTGGTTATTCATATTTTATGGCCAAGTCAATTGGGAGGTTTGATCATAGAGCTTGACACACTCTTAGAAATTTCCAATATGTTGATTTCAAAACCAATAGGCTGCAATAACTATGTAGGGTCCTCTCTAGCTTCGCTCAAATTTCCATGGATTTTCTCTATCTTTCTAGTTCTTGGGATTAATTTTACGGAAAGGTATCCAACTTCAAAATGGTGACCTCTGACCTTCTTATTATAATTTATGCAGAGATTTTTATGATATGCATGTAAATGAACTAGGACAATTTTTCTTTTCTCATCCAACATCTCTAATTCTTGCAACGTGGATACTCTATAATTTTATTAAACTAGCAAGTTGTACAAATAAACTCTCAATGAATGGGTCTCAACTTCAAATAAGAGTATGACCTCATCACCATAGACCAGGGAATAAGGGGTAGCACCAGTAAGAGTGCACACACTAGCATGATGTGTCCAAAAAGTTAGATTCATTTAGTATATGTCAATCTTAGCTAGTGTCATTGAAAATCTTTCTTAGTCTCTAGATGATAGTTTTATTGGATGCCTCAGCTTGTCCATTGCCTTGTGGATAATATGGGAAAGAGAACTAGTGATGAACATATATTTTTCACAAATTTATTTTACATCTTTGTTCTTGAATTTGCTACCATTGTTAGTAAAGATTTCCAAAGGGATCCCATAATTACATATGATATAATTCATAAGGAGCTTTGAAATTTTCTTAGCGATGATATATGTCATATGGATGAAATCAATCCATTTGGTGAAATATTGAACAACAATGGTTATGTACTTGTGGCCATTAGTAGAATTAGGATGAATCTTCCCTATGTAGTCAAGTCTCCACTGAGAAAAGGGCCATTGTGAGATAATTCATTAAAGTTCTTGTACTGGTGCATGAATTAGGGGTCCATGTATTTGGAATTTGTAGCATTTATTTACAAAATTATGTGCATCTAGTTCCATGGTGGGCCAATAGTATCCATTTCTCATCAATTACTTTGTTAGACTTAGACCAATGAAATGACCTCCACATATACCATTGTGTACCTCATGTAAAATAATTTATGCCTCATCAGAATCGAGACATCTAAAGAGGGTTTGGTCAAAGGATCATCTATAAAGGGTGTCACCGATGATGACATATCCAAAATCTTTTTGTATACATGATCAACATTGGTTATTAGACAAGTTTGGGGGTAGAATTTGGGCATTTAGGTAATTGTTAATATCTCGATACTAGGGAGAATTGGGATCAACAATTTCACACACAATTTCAATTGGTGGGACCTCAGAAGAAAGGATAAATAATTGTTCTACTAGGATTTCTCACATATTTCTTCATCCTGTGGTATATCAGTCATGGATACAATTGTTTCCATGATATGTGTTGGTTGATTTTGTAGTATAGGTACTTGATAGAACTTGATTGTGACAAAATTATCCTTGAGAACTTAAACCAATTGTTTATAAGGTTCTATTTTTTAATCTTTTGCATCATATTCATAATTGAATTGGTATATGGATAAATATGAATATACATATACTTATAGATATTGAATTTTCCATTATATTGCAATTTTACATCCTGTAATCAAAAACTCATATTAAAATATGTTATTTGTGCATTCAAAGGATATTATGTATGATTTAGGGTTGAAATATCCTTGAGGGGTAATGAACAAGATTCCTACCCCAATCCATTATTGGTATGTGAGCCATCAAAGTTAAGTTTCTATTTGTTGGAAGATGTGATAGAAAATATTGACTTATCTAGAAATCAGACATTAATAGATGATCATCTTGAATTGGGGCACCTACAAGATGATTTTCTATGAATTGGCCTTTTATTTCTTTTTGATCCACATATTCAATATAAAATTAACTCAGGATCATTACCCATTTGGCCAAGCATCCTATAAGAGTTTATTTTCTCAACAATTATTTCAATGGATCTATTCTTACTATAAGTATTGTTTTATGTTTTAACATGTAATGTCTCAATTTATAAAATATAAATACAAGAAATGCACACTCAATGGGTACAAAATTTAATTCATAACTCACAAGTGTTATACTAATATAGTAAATTTATCTCTCCTTTCCTTCTTCATTGTGTTGTGGTAGGAGAGCTCCTAATGTTGCTTATGTTGCTGAGATGTATAAGATGAATGACCCGCCTTCAATGGGAGTTATCAGGACTGGTGGATTCGATATATTACGCTTTATTTTTTTAAGATCTTGTTAGCACTAGTGAATTATTTGAAGGTTACACCCTTTGTGAAGTAGGAGTTGAAAAGGGTGACATTTTCCTACCAGTTGTGGAATAAATCTCCAAATAGATTATGTAGACACCTAGATTATGTAAACACTAATTTTTGTCTTAATTAATTTGATAATGTTAATTATTTAATTGATTTGTGTTATTTAATTAAAATTTAGATTTTCCCTCCAAAATCAATAATCAAATAGTTTTAATTAATTATTTAATTATTTAACGTCCACTTCATTAATCTTCCAATTCTTTTCTATTTTTGGCTAATAATTCTTCTAAGTATTAATTAAATGATTTTATTATTTAATTAATGCCTTTTCTATAATTTTAATTGAATAATTATTATTATTTATTTAAACTAACATTCCTTATTCTTATGCAAAATTGAAAATAATAACGTTCTGCAACTGCATTCTGTTTCTTTCCCGCCCAAAGTTTTTTTGAATTTCCCCATTCTATTGCACATGGCTAGGGCCTTTGGGGAGGGCCAAGTCCTTCTTGATCCTGACCCTTCTCTTGTTACAGAGGTGTCTGCATGCCTTGGATTTTTAGATTTACATGGGGCGTAGAGGGAGGGGGTCGCTACGAGTGTCACTCCGGTTGAAAATCCCAACTCAAATAAGAATAGTATAGTTGAGACCCAGAATGGTACTTCTTAGGGTGAGGCGCCAGTTGTGATGGTCACCTTTTATGGGGTTCAAAAATATGAAAAGGGTATTACTGATATTAAAGCCTATAATAATACTTGGAAGAATGCCTTAGTTGGCCCGTCAAATAATGTGTTGGAGTTCATCCTCCCCCAGGTCTTGCAGGCTTAAGGAGGTTCAGATATCAACCTTCCAGATAAGGTCATGAATAAGATTGTTTCCTCCCTTCATCTATCTTTGGTTGGAAGATTCATATATTTTCTCCCAACCATAGACATGGTTAGGCACTGGGATAACTCATGCTGGAAAATTTAGGGTAACGTTAGTATCTTGACAATGCTGGGTGGTCTATTTTTATTTAAGTTTACTACAAAGGAAGACCTTATCTTCATTATCTCTAGAACATAAACTTATGGTAAGAATTTTTTGGCACTCTCCAAGTAGAAGCTTAGATTTTATCTTTCTGCTGAACTCAATCACATGGATTTGGTTTGGATCATCTGCTTGGTCTTCCTTTAGATTTTTGGGATGAAATGATTTTTAGATGGATTATAAACTCCTTTGGACATTATGTTATGACAGATGTTGTTACCCTGGCCAAATCCAGGTTAGTTTATTCCCATTTCTATGTTAATGTGGTATTTAATAACTCCCTTCCTAATTTTATTACTCTTAAATCAAAGTGGGGCAAGTGGACTCAAGTGATTTCATATGAAAATGACTCCTTATATTGTCAGCACTATGAAAAACATGGCCATATTGTTTCAGACTGTAAGGTCCCTGCCCCTAAGGAACTCAAGAAGAAGGAGAAGGATTCTTCTCCAAGCATTGATCAGGCTAACGAACACCCAAGAAAGAAGGATCCATCTTCTTCTAAGGAGCATCCTATGACATCAAATACTCACAAAGATTCAGGGTATGAGGATTACCCCTTCTTGGATGGTATCGTGGACCTTATGCAAACCCTAGATTTTGAAGCTCAGAAGGCCCCTTAGGAGAAGCTCTTAACTCCCCATAGGGCTCCCCTTGAGGATGGAGAAATTCCTCAGGACAAAGAATGCCCCACCCCAAAAAAGGGGTTCAGTTGTGTCACTACTTTATGTCCTTGGGATGTTTTGACCACCTATCACAGTAGTGGGACATCAGATTATAAGAAGAGTTTGGATGATATGTCTAAATTGACTAACTCTAAATAACCCCCATCTAAGAAAAGTCAAACATGGAGGAATAAAAGCACTAGTACACATGTTAAAAATATTCATTTTTCTTCAGCTCTCTCTACCACCTCTTCAGTTGATGATCTTTGTATCAAAGTCACAAAAACTATTATCCTCTCTCTAGATTGAAAGTCAGCTCCTGTTTCACCCATTGGGGATGACAAGGAGGAGTGGAAAGTCTTGAAGAAGAAGGCCAAAGGAAAAAGGTTGGTGTGGGGACTGACATTAAACTTGGAAGGCCCACAAAACATGTGCTCAATCATAAAGTGATGGCTAGGGAGATTCGTAATGGTTGACAATTGACTTTGGATGCCCCTCACCATGGTAAAAAATGAAGTTCCTTACATGGAACTTGAGGGGCTTGAAAATCCCCCAAAATCAGTATGCCTTAACAAAATATATTAAAGATCTTAAAGTTGATATTTTGTTTCTTCAGGAGGTTAAAATGAATTTCCATAATTTTCCTATTATAGTTGATAAACTATGGTCGGGTACCTCATTTTACTATAGCAAAGCTGACGAAGCCTCTTGAGGGGTTTCTATGCTATGGAACCTGGGTAAGTTGGATGGGGAAGCCCTTTCTTTTTCTCACAACTTCCTTGCTGTGTCATTTCAGTTTGGTAATATTTCATGGCACATGTTCAATGTTTATGCCCCAAACTGAAGAACTGGTAAGCCCTTGGTTTGGGATGAACTCTCCTCTCTCATTTCTGAGCATTTGGAGGCTTTTATATGGTGGTTGGTGACTTTAAATCACCACTCTATCCTTCTAAGAAGATGTGAGGTCTTAGAAAATTCAGTGATAGCATGAATGATATCTTTGACTTTATTTATAAAAATGACCTTTTTGACCTCAAACTTCAGGGAAACCCCTTTAAATGGTCTAAGAATAGGAAAGGAAAGCATTTGACTCAAGTTAGGTTGGATATATTTCTAGTGTCTAATAAATGGTATTTTCAATACAACACCTCACTAAATTCCCTCCCATGAATGGTCTCAGACCACTCCCCTATACTCTGACAATGAACTAATAAAGTTTATCCAGGCCCCCTTCCATTCCATTATGAAATCATGTGGAACTCACATCCTAATTCTAGGAGTTGCATCCAAAGGTGGTGGGCTACCCTAATTCGAGGTAATTCCATGTTTAGAATTTACCAAAAGCTAGAGATTATTAGAAAATAAGTTAAACATTGGAGTAAGTCTTCTTTTGGGGATATTTTTAAGTAGAAAAAAGAAATAGGAGCTAAGCTTGAGGACTATCAATAGATAATCCATGAAGAAGAGGAAGCCTAGAGAAATAAATGGAAAGAGAATATATCCAATGTGGAAATTTACTGGAAACAACAATCCAGGGTTCAACGGCTGAAAGAAGTAGATAGGAACACACCATTTATCCACTGATATGCCAGTAAGCACAAGAAGAGGAATACTATTAAATATTTGATAGATGAAAATAATGAAGAAATTAATTATGAGGATAAAATTGGGGAAATGTCTTCTCATTTTTTCATCCAATCTTACTCAGATCAAGATAACAACCAATTTGGTATGGTACATGACAACCTCCTCAACCACCTTTTAACTATTATTCAAGAAGTTGATAATGCATTGCTTCTTACCCCAGTTTATGAAGATGAAATTAAGGAAGAAATTTTTTCTATGGGAGCATACAAAGAACCTCAACTAGAGGGGTTCCATCCTTCCTTCTTTTAGTAATTCTAGGATATAGTCAAATATGATGTTACCAAAGCTACCAGATATTTATTTAGGACTAGGAAGCTTCACAAAAAGATAAATAACACTTACATTTTCCTTGTCCCAAAGACACAGTATCCTGAAACTATCATTGATTTCAGACTGACCAGTCCTTACAATACCATTTACACAATTTTCTCAAAAAGTGCTAGTTAATAGGATAAAACCCCTCCTTGACAAATTCATTAGTCCTTGTTAGAAAGGCTTTCTATCAGGTCGTCAAATTCTTGATGCTTCTATAGCTACTAATGAGATCATACATTCCATGGATAAATGTAAGTGCCCAACTATGGATTCAAACTTGATATTTCAAAGGCATATGATAAAGTCAAATGGAAGTTTTTATATGTTATATTTCTCAAGTTGAGATTTAACTAGAGGATAGTAAGGATGATGAAGGAATCAATTGAGACAGTTCACTATTCGGTTCTTGTGAACATGATAGTATCAGTAACTAAAAGTATCTATGATATGCATGCTGAACTGAACTTGGAACAATTGACCCTCGAGAAATTAAAAGAGGAATGGGAGAAACCAATGGAAAATCTCTAGAAGACCCATCGCAACATTTTTGACAAGTTGTAAGTTATTTATTTTTGTCATTAATTTTTAAAAAGGGGGAAACATATGTATACTATATCTATGCACACTAAGATCATGTACAAAGGGGGAGTTACTAAGTACAAGGTACTGTGTATACTACATATATAATTTTTTGATACTAATGCCAAAGGTATAGAATGTTACTCCATATGATTTCTAAGGTTGTCATTAGTATTCAAGTATGCAAATTGGCACTCCATAGCAGAGTCAAAGATAGACTAGTCAGTAATGATCATTGAGAAACAAAGTTAATCAAGTGCAGAGTTATTTAGTGCAGTGATCACCGAGTAACATACTTACTAAGCATCGAGCAATATACACTGAGCACCGAGATACACCAAGTACTGAGAGATAGTCTTTACCGAGTAAACCAACAGCTACATAAATGTTTGAAATGACACATCAATCTAGGTAACAACTTTTTGCTGAGCTGGATAACAGTTTACAATGATCAAAGAGGACATTAATTATGAATGCAATCATTAATTTTTTATGTTTCATATGTGTATATGATCAAGGTAAATTTTGTACATCATTGATCTTAGGTTTTATAAGATAATATAAACCCTAATTAGGTCAATAGGTTTGATAAATGTAAGGATAAGATGTCATTTTCACAAGTATGATGATCAAATTATGATCAAGTAGACACCACACTAAGGACATTAGAAGATCATACAAGGGTTTTAGCAAAAGGATTTATTGAAGCATTTAGTTTTCAAAACAGAGACAAGGCTATTGAATAATACATAAGGTGTTATCAGTCATAGGAAGGTGATGAGTTTATTGTACTTAAAGGATCTATTATCCACAATATTCAGATTGTATTTATTCAGATCACCAATTTTGTTACTCTCTGACAATTCTAATAGACCCCAAAATCTCTTAACAGAGTAGACTTAACTGTCTTTGCCTAAATCTCTTAACTGAAAGCATACATGCATTGTGTTGCAAAATACTCACATGAGGTAGATCTAATAAATCTTATTGTTAGTCCTAATAGGGTAAGGTCACTAGAAGTGATCAATATTTGTAATCTCTAACAAGCTACTTTATTACTGCAGTAGTGAAGCTTTGTGGGTCTCATCCCCACCACTATTTTTACCTTTTAATAGGGGTTTTTTGCAATACCAAAATACATGTTTTTGTTGGAATTATATGATATGCCTAGTGACTGAGAGGGGGGGGGGGGGGGGGAANGGGTGAATCAGGAACCAATAAAGCTTAATAATTTTAATCCATAATTAGATTACATTAGTTGTTTGCATGCATATAACTTGAAAGTAAAGAATCAGATAGAACACATAAAACAATATTTGGTTACCTAGAAACCTTCCAAACTAAAGTAAAACTGGGGTGGGGATGATACCCACAAGATTTAGTACTGTAGTAAAAATTTATCCTATTAAATCTTACAATGACCACTTCTAATGGTCTGCCCTGTTAATAACATAGAAAGGACTGTTAGGTCCACCTTGTTAAAGGATTTTGTACAATACAATAAGTAATGCAACTCGGTTAAGATATTTAAAGAAATGACTATTAGGTCCACCTTGTTAAAGGATTTTACTGATCCACCTATAAGAATGAACCAATTGATGATCTGCTCTGTGCAACTGTGATTGCTGAATAAGATCCTTTGAATATAACTGATCACCTGAATGTGATAGACAAGACTCTGCTATCCTTAATACTTCTGCACATAATAATATTCATTATCTTCTCATATCTTCATGTATTCTACGTTATCTACATATTAGATAAAACAAACTTATCTTACATATATATCTTTATCCAATAAATAACTTTGTAAGTCGACTTGCAATAAACAAATTTATATTTAACAATATATGCAAAGTTGGCTTCAAACTGTCACTTGGGTCAAAAAGACTACTTGGGTGATAAACTATCACTCAGACGATACTGAATACTTGGGTGATGCTGAACACTCGGGCGATGCTGAACACTCGGGCAACACTATATACTCGGGCAACATTGAATAAATAAGTGTTTTAACACTAATTGACAATATGTCTTGCCATAAGGTCTATAGTCTCCCCCTTTGTCATTAGTCACAAAAACACTTATCATTAAAATCTATATTTGATATGTCAAAACTCCCCCTTACTGTCTACTCGTGTTTTGGCACTGCCTCTGCTGCTCAGGTCCAACTGACTCTATTTTTTAATTTTTCAAAATTGTTATTGTAAAGTATATCTTCTTCACTATTCACTGTACATGTGATATTTACGATGACATTTCCCTCTTATACAATGATATTTCCCCCTTGTTTTTGACAAGAATGCCAAAAATTTCATCTACAGGGTTATCCCAAAGTAGGATAGAAAATCACTATGTACCTTCTGTTGGTTGTATTTCGTGTTTTTGCTAAAATGTCTGGTTCCTTGCCCTCCCCTCTGAAAATTTTTAGGTGCTCATGCTTATTCCTTGCCCAAATTATCAAAAACCCTAGCAACCAAGTATTAAACGATGTATTTTGAAACCCTTAGCCATGTCTTCTTTTTCATCGTTAATTTTTCAAAGTCACTAAAGGCATGTGCTTTAAGTCAGGTCGCTTGACCGCTTAACACAGATCGAATATGCCAAAACATCTCCTGACTTTACTTTTTCCTTGTGTCGCGTTGTCTCGTTAAGAAACAGAATATTCCATCAGTGTATCAAGACTTAGCGATCTTTCTTCAGTCGGGTTGTTGCTTGATTTCGTGTTATAAGCTATAAAAGGAACGGGACCCACCTCAGTCGGGTGATCATGAGAAGAGTCAACAAGTTAAAGTAATTTCTCCCGACCTTGCGCCTCCTTCATGTCGCGAGATCGCTGGTTCAGAACATTCAAACAGTTAAGGCTTCTCTTCAGTCGCGTGGTCTCGTGATATTTGGCGGTTAGTGGATAACAGTCACAACCCAGCGACTAACGGTTTCATGTTAAGTGATTTCCCTCAGTCGGGATGTCGCCAGAACAGGAGTGATGACTCAGACTTCCAGAATGCATAAAGTGGACGAAAGAAAAGATGACATCTGTTAGAAAGCTAATGGTTGTCGCTGGGTCGCCAGATAAAGAAAAGGGATCAAGCAATAAGAAGACTTAAGTCATTTCACCCTCAGTCACGAAGTCTCCTGATAACTTAAGGGCATAAGAAATTCTAAAGCGATTAAAAGACAGCCGTGTGATGATGAAATGAAAAGATCTAACGGTGGTCCCGTAGTCTGGTGATAAAAGTGCCCCAGGGAAAAAGTCCTTCCGACTAAGCGATTAAGGGATGTCGCGAGGTCACTGTAAATAGAAAAGGGCATGTGCTATATAATAAGATTAAGTTAAGTCTATCACCCGACTCAGCGACCAAAGGGTTGTCGTAAATTCTTTAAATAAGAAGAAAGCATCCAGCGACTTGGTGATTACCATGAAATGTTAAGTGTAACAGTTTGTCACGTATACTGGAGATGAAAACTGAGTTAAGGTTAACCCTGCGCGACTAAGATTTTCACATAGTCGCCTGATCGCTGAAGAGATTTGGGTTAGCTGAGGTAAAGGAATTATGTGGTCACCTAATCTGATGATCACACCATGGTTAAGAGATAATACTCGCGACAAAGAGACTTTATGAGGTTGCGAGGTCGCCAGATAAACAGGATCTATAAAAGCAGCGCCAAGTGGAGGACGTGACAGAGAAGATCAAGCCAGCGGCTAATCAGATAAAAGAATTTTTGATTACTGTGTACAAAAGGTAGCTGAGATGTATGACAGAAGGTGAATCACAGAGTGCCATGTCAGCTGTCTTAACCATTTTTGTGATTGCGCCAAAATACTCATGATTTAAATTTGATTTCCTGTCACCTCGCGCGACTACGGCTAGGTTTTTGAACGTTTCATGGCATATCAAATTAATTGTAGAACTGACATTTCTGAATTTTGAGTCATGTAATCTGAACCTTGTGGCTATAAAAAGAGGAGTCTACATTCATTCCTATTCACCGTGTTTGTGATCTCAGAGCAAAGTTATTATTTTAGAGAAAAAGGTGATATTTAAAGCTGTAGCAGTGTTCTGAGGTGATTGAAAATTCTAAGAAGGAGGTCTTAGATTTGTTTCAATATCAATCAACC
>MU227730.1:709124-734835 GCA_018584345.1 Thuja plicata
TTGTTTAAAGGACCTCTGTCAGCAGGACAAAGTCCATGTTATTGATTCCTTGAAGAGAGAATCATTTAGGTTGTCCCTCCTATCAAGAAAAGGAAGAAGGATTGAAATCCTTGTCTCACTGGTTTTCAGTCATATTTAAGATTATGATTTCTATGGTTAAATCCTGTATATGATTATGCTTGATCATTTACAAGGTATTTTATAAAGTTAGTTCAATAGAGATACATGACAAATCAGTGTCCACATCAACAAATACTTTGTTAACAGCCATCATTAAAGGTAAAACCTGCCTGAGTAGTTGTAGAACTCAAAAATGAAGAAGGACCTTATCTAGTCCTTAGCAATTAGGCTTTTCTTGTCTCTGAATCAGAAGTAAAGGTACAAGATTAAAATAGACATTTCAAGCACTGTGATTCATACAAGAAAAATCCCTAACACCTTCAAACTTTGAGACAAAGTGTTATCCCAATTTTCCTATAGCACCTTCAAGATTTGCAATTCAACTTGTAGCTCTGCAGATAACTCTATCATTAGCTTGGCAACTGAGAAGTTGTTTTCATGAATGAGTGTCTTATCATGTGTTATGCATTTTTGTATTCCATCCATGTGTGGTAGACGTTGGCTCTAGATTGTTGTAAGAGATTCTCTAGTCATTGATTCTTCTCTCAACACTTCAACCTGTAAATCAGTAATATACTTTATTTTCATGAAGTGAGTAGAACTGGTGCTCGGGTCAAGTGCTAACTGCCTTGCACTTTCCTTCATGTCTGCATCAATCTTTACTAAATTCTCCTTGAATTACATAGTAAAGCTAGAGGAGTCACTCAACTTTACAAATAATGCTACCACATTTTTCATAGTGATTTCTAGAGTGTTGATGATCTTTGTAAGTTTCACCTGGTCAATTGCAATTTTCTTTACAATGTTCTCTAGAACCTTGTTCTCAAATTTCTTCTCTGCCTTCTCAAGTTACTTCTCCTGACCATTCATATCTATGTTGAACTTTTGGACAATGTCAACAAGTTGGTCCATTATTGAGTCACTCTCATTGACTTCAATCTGTAATGCATCTACAAATATGCCTTTAACATCTTCAAGTACTTTATTCCTTTGTCTTTCCTTTCTGAGGTTTTGCTATGAGGCTCTTTTCTTCCATAGTTCTCCCAAAATATACATTTATTCTATAGATAGGTTGGATAGATCCCAATTAGGAATCACAATCTCTTTATCTAGATCTATTTCATCAGTTATTACTGCCTTTGACTTATGACTCAGTGAAGGAACAATTTCCTTACCTTTACCTACCTCATCCTTTGCTTCAATTTTCAATCCAATTAGGTCATTGACCTTTATAGTACTAATTTTTGGATCAATATGTACTAATGAATCAATAGTAGAAATGTCTACCTCACCTTTCTATGACTCGGGTGTGCATGTCTTAGTAGTAAGAGGAGCCTGTTGCTTGTCTTTTTATATTCAGATGTAGATTATGCAACCTTGTCTTTTCTCAAAGTTACTATATTGTGTATTGGAGATTGGGGTAGTGATTCCATTACCTCAACTATAATCTTCTCTATGTTGGACTCTTCAATATTCTATACCTCAGGTAGATTATCATAATTTCCTTGTGTTGGAGGGTCTGTACTCGGTACTTCTTCCTTCAAATTGCCTTATGCTATTTCAAATATTGATTTCCACACTAATGTGGCACATTGAGATACTTCTTCTATGTTCATGTTCAATATTTGGAATGCCCTAAATTTGGGGTGTCATTATTCTCATATTTTCTCAAGGCCTCTTTTACTTCTTTGCCTTTCATTATACGCATGACCTGCTTCAATGTTTCTTCCCTTATATCTCTTTCAATTTGTACCGCATTCTTCCAGGGAATAGATACTACCTTAAATAAGTGTTTATTCATATAAATCTTCAACTTGAAAGGGTTAGATTTCTACTTTTTTATCTTCTCCACCACTGCTTTCTCAGTCTTCTTCTTTTCTTCTTCTTTCCTAGAAGCATACTTTAGTGACTTCAAAGAACTCATGGCTCTTCCTTCTTTAAGGTCTTTAATCTTTTGATAAAGTGTGGGTGTTGGTTTAGTGAAGACCACATTATCTTCGTCATCATCATCCTCTTCATCACTTAGTATAAGTTTTCTCCTTGATCTCCTCAGGGTGACAACAGGAGTAGTACCTTTTTCATTTTTTTGTCTAGGTGTTGTCTTCCTCTTCTTTTGTGGAGGATGAACATCAGTTTCTTCCTTGTCATATTTAATTTCCTGTATCTTATCTGTATCCTATGTTTTAATTGTGTCCTCTTTACTCTCAGAGATGGTAGGAGAGTCAGAGGTCTTGCCATACTTCTTCTTGAATGTATCAAGTCTCTTTCTTCCTCTCTTCAATTTCTTAGGAATCTCAATTTCCAAAGATATCCTTCTCTTTGCTTTCTTATAGGTTCCAAAGTAAGGTTCCTTTGGATTGACAAGTTCATTCACAAGAGCCTCTATGATTTCTTTAGTGTCATCATTGTCAACTTCATATGGCAGGGGTTGTACCCATGTAACCCTAGGCTTTATTGCTTGTATATACACTTTATCACAATCAACTAGAAAACATATTTCAACTTTGTACTTATCAACTAGTTGTTTCGGAATTCTATATCTACTCCGCATCTTCTGTTTGAAAATGTCAAAGTATCCATCCATAATTTTATCAAAGTTATCTCCTAACTTAGCTATGAATTCATTAATTTGATGGATAATTGGTCTATCCTTCTTCCATGCTACTATTCCTTTGGAGGGAAATAACTTCTCAACATAAAATATTATGCAGATTAGAAGAGAACTAAAATTACATGAATTGGTTTCAGATACTCGGATGCTCTCCATATTCTTCCTCAACTGAGTGAGTTGCAATTCTGCTAGGTCAAATACCAGATTCTTCTTTACTACTTTGTAATCTAGGTCAACAACTTTTCATGCAACACTGTTGGGTCTGCTTGAGCTGTATATCTTGTGGGCTATCAGATGAATTCCAAATTTATCTCTGTATTTGTTACTCTGTTGAGTCTCATGCCTCTGTCATCCCAATCGAAAAGAGTTAACTCAACTAGTTCATCCCTGTTTAGGGTTTTGGTAGATTTTGGATTTTCTAGCATAGGGAACCTGGTGACACAGTGAATTATCTGCTTAGTGATCTTCACAGGATGATCCAACCATAGTTGCATTTTGTGAACATGACTAAGAACATATATCATCCATTTCGTCTAGAAGTCCCTCGACATATGCATGATATGTGTCAAACCCTTGGTTTCAAGGTGCTTATGCTTGGGCTTTAGATTCCCGTCAGTACATAATTTCTCATATGTTTGATTCATCTCATTGGTTGCAAGCTCCTATATGTTGCAATGATAGAAGCTATGAATGTTATTAACCAGTAACACTCTTGGAGGAATTAGGGAATGAGATCCCATTGGGTCTATCTCCTCTGCAACTACTGTATGAAGATTGAACACTGAAGGATCACAAATTGCATTTCTTACTAGCATCTCTGAACCTTTCTTGCCCTTGCTGCCGGAAGTGGATGCCATATTGCTCAAACAAAATGATCAAACTCTACTTTCAATCATGATTTTGCACTGAACTGTTAAGGGCTCTGAATTGACTTGTAAACTGAAAGCTTTGTAAAGAATACTCTTTAAAATCCTTCATATATAAGATATTTTCAACTGTTAGAGTATTTCATTAAGTTCTCTATACATAGTAGTTGGCATGACTTGGATGCTTCTCCAAGATTCATTCGGAAGCTCGGGTGAAACTAACTTTCCAATCATCAATATTTCCTGACTCAGCTTGGGTGAGCTAGAGTGACTCAGGTGTAACTAAAATTCTAACTCGGGTTGAACTACAATATGTCCTCATGCATCAATATGCAGATATGGACTATATTGCTTATTTGGAACTGATGTAGGATGGCTTATATTGCACAATTCCAGTCATCTCCTTACTTTCTTATTATGTAATGATAGATCCACCCATATCATTGTTTAGGGTGTCATTAGATCCTTCAATGCTTTGATCTGAATTATCTGAGGATTTCCTTGCCCATTTCTTGCTCATTTGAGTTCTGATTTCTGAGACTTTTGTTTTACCATTCTCAAAACTAGTATCAAATTTTTCTCTGTTCATACAGTTCTTGCTTAGATGACCGAGTTGCTTACACACATAACATCTCTTAGTAGGATCTCTTTTTCTAAAGTGAGTCTTCGTACAATTTGCACCAATGTGTCCATAATCACCATAGTGAAAACATCTATATCAAGTGTTGTAATCCCAACCAAAAATTGCCTTGGCTAATTGTTCAGCAGGATTCCAATTCTTAGTTTTGCACTCGGAAGATTTATGACCTTGTTTGTTGCTTTTGTAGCATTTCCCTTCAAACTTAGGTTTCTCTTTGCATTCACTTTCTCTATGTCCATGTTTGTGGCAATTGTAGCATTTACCATTAAATTTTGACTTTCCATTGCTCCAACATTTATTTGATGTATGCCCTATCTTACCACAATGATTGCATGTAGGTTTGGTGTTCCTTTGAGATCCTTGCTGAGAGGATTCACCTTGTATAGTATAACCTAATCCAGTCTGTTCATGATGTTTAAGTTCTATTTCCTGATCCATGCTAGTTTGTGAATTCATCATACTTTCATTTGTTTTCTTTTCAGTATTGAGATCATTCTGCAGTCTTTCATTTTTTGTCCTTAGAGTAACAACTTCTTGTGTTGCATTATTGAGTTGACTTACCAAATCAGCTTGCTGAAGTGACAAGTGTTGGATTTCATTTTCTTTTTCTCCTAATCTTGTACTCAAAAATACTTTGTCTTCATGTGCTCTATTTCTATCATCTTCTACTTTGTTCTTTTGTTCCATGACTTCACAGATTATGATTGGGTGAACATCTTGTTCTCTTTTCAATTTTATGACTTCTTCATGTAAAGTGAGATTCTTTGCAAGCAAGTCTTCAATGGCTGCATCAGCTTCTTCTGAGATTTTGTCTTTGCAAAATTCTTCAATTCTTTCTTCTATATAGTTCTTGTCATTCATCTGCACTACTAATTCTTTTATTCTCTTTAGGGAAAGAGAGAGCTGCTCCTTAAGTATTATGATATGATCCATGGCCACTTTAAGATCTATCTTTTCATTCTCAATGGCTTTCTCCAGTCTGTATGTTTCCATATCCTCTGATCTTTTCTCAAGATGTTAAACTTCTGATAAGAGAACCACTTCTCTGATACCAATTGTTGGAATTATATGATGTGCCCAGTGACTGAGAGAGGGTGGGGGGGGNGTGAATTAGGAACCAATAAAACTTAATCCTTTTAATCTACAATTAGATTAACTTATTTGTTTGCATGCATATAAATTTAAAGTAAAGAATCAGATAGAACACATAACACAATATTTGGTTACCCATAAACCTTCCAAAAGAAAGTAAAATTGGGGTGGGGATGATATCCACAAGATTTAGTACTGCAGTATAAATTTAGCCTGTTAAAGCTTACAATGACCAATTCTAATGGTCTTCCCTATTAGGAGGATAGAAAGGACTATTAGGTCCACCTTGTTAAAGGATTTTGTACAATACAATAAGTAATGCAACTCGGTTAAGAGATTTAAAGAAAGGACTATTAGGTCAACCTTGTTAACGGATTTTACTGATCCACCTGTGAGAATAAACCAATTGATGATCTGCTCTGTGCAACTTTGATTACTGAATAAGATCCTTTGACTATAACTAATCACCTGAATGTGATAGATAAGAATCCACCATCCTAAATACTTCTTCACTTAACTCAAACTGTCATTTACATGCCTTATGCATACATAATCATATTCATTATCTTCTCATATATCTTCATGTATTCTGTGTTATCTACATATTCGATAAAACAAACCTATCTTACATATATATCTTTATCTAACAAATAACTGTGTAAGTTGGCTTGCAATAAATAAATTTATATTTAACAATATATGCAAAGTTGGCTTAAAACTGTCACTTGGGTCCAAAAGAATACTTGGGTGATAAACTATCACTCGGGCGATACTGAACACTCAGGCAATACTGAACACTTGGGTGATGCTGAACACTCAGGTGACACTGTATACTTAGGAAACACTGAATACTCGGGCAACATTGAATGACTAAGTGTTTTGACACTAACTGACAATATCTCTTGCCATAAGGTCTACATTTTTATGTGTACTTAAGTTTCATGAATGTTTTATTGTTTTGATTACATGCATTTACATTTCAAAAATGACATTACATGTATGGTGAAAGAAAACTACACACTCAGTTATTATAGTTTATGATTACAAATATTTGTTTGAAAAGTTTTTAAGGGTATTGATTCACCCCTCCCCTCTTCGTACACACCTTTCTATCATTCCAACAAGCTTGGGGTTTTTTTAAGGCTTAAAAAAAGCCAAAAGCAAGGGGACCCTATGTCCCCCTACCTTTTTCATCATGGTGGCCTATGTCCTATGCATAAATTTCCTACATATGATGAGAATTGGAAAAACCCAAGGTATCAAGGTCACTTCTTCATTTACTCCTAAAGTACTTCAGTAGTTCGCAGATGAAACTTTCCTTTTTGGTATACCCTTTGTTATCAAAGCCAAGGAATGAAGATTCCTTCTTAGGGACTACGCCAATGCTTTGAGGAAAAAAATTAACTATGGAAAAAGAAAAATTTATTTCTTCAATACTAAGGTGGATCTCCAAATAAAAACCAAGGAAATTATTTGCTGTGAGTTTGCTAACTTACCAAGCACTTACCTTGGATTACCCCTCATATTTAAGCAAGTTACTCCCAAATTTTGGAATACCATTCTTGAACGAATTCAAAGAAAGATTACAGGGTGGAAGGGTAGGATGCTTAGTAACATGGAAAAACTTTAGCTCCTTTCTACCTCATTACAAGGCATCCTAGTTTACATCATGTCTCTCTTTAAAATCTCAAAGGGAATGGTTGAGAAACTTGAAAGAATATAGCGTACATTCCTATGGACTGGAATGGAAGAAAAAAGTGAATTAGCCTAGTTAATTGGGATATTGTTTGCAAACCAAAATTCTTTGGTGGATTCGGGATACTAAAGCTGATAGACCTAAATAAAGATTTTCTTGCTAAAGTGGGATGGAATTTAGTGTTAGATTCAACTGATTGGTGCAAAACTATGAAAGCAAAGTATCTCAACAATTCCTACTTTGATAGATACCTGGCTTCTCAAGACCTATCTATAGGTTCCAAGATATGGGCCAACATTCTTAAAATTCAAACTATTATTAGGGAAGGATTGAAATGGAAAATTGGAAAGGACCATAGTATTAGATTTTGGGAGGATTTTTGGATTGGTGGAAAAACTTTGGCTGCAAGCATCTACAACCAACTTATGAGATGTTTGAAAGACCATTTTGGGCCTTTTATTGCAAATTATATCTCCCCATATGGTAGATGAAAATATCTCAAGGAAGGCCTCCTAGATACTCCTAATCTTATCCCCTATACCGAGGAACTACAAAGGTTGTTAAGTGCAATCCATATTCCTATGTTCCTCGGGGATGATAACTTCATCTAGGCTAAGAGTTTATCTGGTGCCTTCTTGGTTAAATTTGTTACTTACACTCAGTTTGTGATACCATTGACATGACTAATTGGAGGAAGGTGTGGAACCCCCAACTCCTTCCAAATTTTTTTTTCTTCTTCTGGTGGATGACTATGCATGGTAAAATTGTAACCCAGGATAATCTCTTAAAATGGGGATTTTAATTAGTTAATCAATGTGTCCTTTGTAAATAGGAGGAAGACAATATTCAACACCTCTTCATCTATTATCCCCTTGCATATTTTATTTGGAGTAATATTGTGATGATATTCAATGGCAAGTGGGTTTTCGATGATAACTTAAAGAAATTCATTCTCAATTGGAAATTTTCTTCAAAGCATCCCCTTATTAAGAAATTTTAGAGACAAATTCCTCCACATGTGTGCTGGTGCTTGTGGAAGGAGCATAATAATCAAATCTTTAGGGACAATGAGAACTCAACTGAAATTGTGTTGATAATCCTTGACAAAATCCTATTTGAAAACATCTCTATCAGCAAGTAGAAGACCCCCCAAACCCCCCTCTTGCCCAGGATGTTAAACTGGCTAAAATATAGAAGATCCCAAGAACTTTCTACAAGTATGACAATTCAAAGAGTAAAGCCAATAGGAATACTATCTAGAATGCGCTACGACTTCACTAGGCTAAATTAAATTTTTATGGGGAGGCTAGAATGGTAAATTCTACTAGAGGTGGTATCATAAAGGACCATAATGGTGCTTTGGTGGTTTCCTATGCTCATAATCTGGGTGGCTCATCTAGCAATCAAGCAGAAGGGATGGATCTTTTATGTGGACTCAAATTCACCCATTCTATAGGCCTAAAAATCCTAGAAATTGATGGATATTATAAATTAATTATAGAGGCCACTAAAGAAATAATGAAGGCCGGATAGAAAGTGAAATAAATTCTCAAGGACATTAGATCGTTGCTAAGGAGTTTTGATGATTTTTCTCTACAACATATTTATAGATAGGGGAATGTTGTTGTAGACTCTATAGCGACCATATGATTTAAAAATAAAGGTCTCCACTATTGGAGACAATTATTTGCTTTACCAGGGGTTACCTAATCCCTTATAGGGAAGGAACAGATACAAACAAGTTAAAGTGCAAATTAACATGATTTTTATGATAGTCAAGTGGACTATTTTATGACTTTCCTGGGCCATGTTTGATAAGATGGGCTATAATTAAAATCCTTTTTTAATTTAAATTTTAAAAATATCTACTCTTAGCGGGCCCACCTCGTGAAAAATAGATGGTACTTAAAACCTTCATGTTACTACATCCCTATTAATGAGGAATATTGGTGGAGATTACATGTAACGAGTGCTCAAAAAAGAAGGATTATTGTAAGGTGTTACATTTATTTAAAATGGCCTCAACGGATCCTTTTGGATTTCTTTTTTGACCATTCATTATTATTTTTAACTCTCAAAGTTGCAGAAAATACTATTCGCATGGATTTACTATCAATGTGGTGCTAGTGATGGGAAGGTGCATGTATATCAATTATTACAACTCTTCAAAGCACTTTATTGGCTTAAATTTGGCCGTCTATATTGTTAATCTCATTCTGCAATATTAGCTTTGCAACTTTCATACCTCTACGTTATTGTGTAGCCCATCAACCTTTATTTTGGAAAATTCTATAATGGGTTGGGACAGAGTCCACGTCAAACAAGACAAAATTGATGATGTCTTTCACAACAAACCTATGATGTGGCACATTATTTCTAAGGGAGAATTGCATTGTTTATGCAAGCCATGACTAGTTTTGATGAAAGTCTCTCACACCAGTTTGTTGCATCCTTGGAGGAGCATAAATTCACCATGGAAGACATTACTTTTGAATTCAATGAAGATGTGATAGCCCAAGCCATTGTTCTCTCTATAGAAGGTCGCAAATGGAAAAAAACAAGTTGTGTCCCAAATGAGGCTAGCTTGAATTGGTTTTTTCGTATTGGTCAAGTGTCAATGAAGCTCCATGGTGGGTTTAACAGGGAGGAATTGCCTCCCCCTTAGGACTAGGTTTGTACCATTATAATAAAATATTTCACTCTGGAGGTGTATTTTGGAGCTTATTATTATTATTATTATTTTATTTTTTATTATATGCCTTTTCTCAACCTCCTCTTCAATCACAATTTGATTTTGTCACCTATCTATTTGTTACACTCTCTATAATTTACTGTTAAGGATGTGCATGAGTGTAACAAATAGGGAAAAAATTACACAATTCTGCGCCAAGGGCTCATTTTGAGACTCTTTAATTTTTACCTTTCTTTATGCCCTTTGCATGCTATTTCTATGCAAGGGGCCCCGTCCTCCTCATCCCCACCCCCCTTTTTTCATTTTTGATATTACTAGAGCTAAAAAGAAGGGTGTTAAATGTCCCAAGCCCCCACATATCTCCCCTTATATTTTTCCTCTACTCAGTCCCATGTGAAGTTTGTTGATAAGAAGAAAAAGGACCCACAAAGGAAACTAGCACCCCCTGCCGATCTACATAGATTGCTGCCAAACCCTAGGAAAAGGGTAAAAATATGAAGGAGGAGTCAATTAAGGAGAAGAATTATAAAATCCTTGAAAACAAAGGGTTTGGGAAGGAGAGTATTCAAAATAGAAACAAATCTACACATGTCTCTAGGAGTATCAAAATTGAATCCATGGACCTCACTGGAAAACTTGAGGCAGGAAGCAAATCCATTTCCAATTTTATCACCACCTCCGCTATTCAAACTACATGGGTCAGTGCTAAAAATACCATGGGTGATGAATGTGGTTCTTTTGATGATACTTGCGGACAAGTTCAAAAATTAAAAAAGGATTTCAAAAATATGGAGGATAGTTTTATAACACTTTCCAAATTTTCCCTTAAGGCTATGCATTCTTCAACCACTACCCTTTATCTCTTGCATGAGGAGAAATCAGATGTGAAGGAATCAAAGAATGATTCTTCCAAGGAGATGTTCAAATTTCTCATGGAGGACTAGAATCAGATGATGCTCTCCAAGTCTAGGGAAAAGAAAAAGAAAACTTAATGTGTTGTTATGTTCGACTCTAGTTTTGATTTGGTCTATGGTTTTGGTAGCCCAACTACTTTTATGGTTTATCTCATTATGGTTATTATCTATATGCTACTCTCTAGATTTATAGGTTTTTATTGGTTTGGCCATGTGAGGCAGATAAGACTTATTGTTATTCACTGGTTTATCCCTGTGTGGAAGATAAGGAAAAAATCTCATGGTTATTTTATCATGTTAATGAATATTATGGTGAATACTCATAGTTTAGGTTTTAGATCTATGATTATGTATCTTAGTTTTCTAGTGGTGTTAGCTATGGAAATTTTTTTACAGCTAATATATAGTTTTTTGGGATATGTTTCTTGGTATTAAGTAGCTGATGTCATGTTTGTCTATCTGATTAAATGAAAACAATTTATTTTATTTAATTATTCCACTTCTATGATGTCAAATAAATCTTCTAAAAATAAATAAATTATGCAATTTATTTATCACCAATCATGTACAATTAAATAATCTTTGAATTTATTTAATATTAATTATTCTTCTAATTCCACGTCTATGACTTCTACTGACTTTCAGTCTAACCAACCCAAATATTCTCTCATATGTCCAATAACTTTTCCTAAGTGATCAATATAATTAGTTCTCAATTCAATCAAATTAGTTAACTATCAATTAGTCTCACTTAACTGATCAATCAATTAGTCTTCTAATCAATCAGTTATGTCATGCAGTTAGTTAAGTAATTTAACTCTTAATTAGTATGAGTAATTAAATCAATCAAGTCTAGTCTAAACGAGTCTTAACTATCTATTATCAATCAATCATAAGTGTCTATTGAAATCCAAGGAATTTTGTATAGTGAAGAATCCAAATTTTTAATTCTCATCTTATCATAATTGGAGCACATTTGAGAGCTCACAATTGCAAAGAAAAGGAGAAAAGACAAACAAGGATTTATGGTTTGATGTATGTTTATTCATTTAAATTATTTATTGATTGTATTGAATTATGTCACTCTTTCTTGATAGGATTAGATTTTTTTCAATAATCTAGATCTTGTGGTTGGATTTAATCTCTATTGTTGCAGGTATACAAACTCAAAATTTTACCTCTATTACAAATGGTGAACTCGACATGAAATACCTACTATTTTTTTTGGTTTGTGTAAATCTAAGTTTTATTTGACATAATTGCATGTTTGAAAGCCGCATATGTGTTTTATCAGTCACATTGCTTTCTATATGTTGATCATATTTGGGTTGTTATGTGTTCTATGTGCAGGTTTATTCATTGTGACCGTGGATAATACAACACAATTGTATGTTTTGGATATGTGATTATTTTTAACTAATGCTATTTTTTTTATATCATTGTTTATTGTTCTTTCCATGCATTCATATTTATTCGATGCAATTGTAATTTATTTGATGCAATTGTAATTTATTCACTGCATCTGCAGTTTATACGATGCAACCTTGTTGGTTCAACGACACAATTTCATGTTTTAGAGGTGCATTTGCACATGAAACGATGCAAGTGCATATCAAAATTAAGGCATAAAAAGGTGAAGTTGGATCATTCACTTGAATACAAAATATGCAAGGAAGAAATTAGGCTCAATTACAATTTCACATGCAGATTTATAACTGAGGAACTTTCAATCAATATCGAGTATCAAGAAACCTTGAATGATTATCTTTAGAAGGTATTGGATTATTTCAAAGGTACATGTTTGATGTTAATATCACTAACCTTCATGAATATGAGATTTTATCTCTAGATCTAGGGTTTTTAACACTAATATATGATTTGTAGCTTGTGGTGAGGAAATAGGGATTATTTTTCTTGAAATCATAAACACTTTATTTTTTGGCTATAAAATAATATTTTACAATTCTATCTATTTTTAGATCAAATAACACTTCATTTTGGGACATGGATCTATTTATCTTGTGTTCTTGGCATGATTGCACACTCTGTCAGTAGAACCTTTTTTATTTATTAGAGAGGCTCGTCTAGGGATTTGATCACCCTAGAGGAAGACCTCAAACCAACAAATCCTTCCGTACGATTTAAAAATAAGATGTGGAGTAAACTATGGATGTGTTACACCTGAATAATCTCAAGTAGTGGTTTTGATGGTAGCTTGGATTGGTCCTATGTGCCTAAGGAGTTAATGTGACCAATTAGAGACTTTAGTGTATCACACCTATTATTAAATTGGGTAGGCACCACAAATCTAACTAAAAACCCTAATTAGAGGTCACCTTTTCTAATCTCTGAACATTACAAGATCAAAGTGCAAGGGGAGGGAATAATATCCCCCCAAGATCACTCACCATATGTTTCCTATGGAATTGAATCAATTGGGGAGAAATCCTCTTTGATCATGAAGGGAAAAGATCAAGAGCAAAGAAATAAACAATAATCCAAGATAGTCAATTGAAGAAAATATTGTTACCATGAGAAATACATAAACTTGGAGAAATCATGAAAAGAGCCAAGACAAGGAGACAAGAAGTTTTAAAAAGGGATAATCAAATAAAACCCCTTTTGAATTATGAATGAGGCAAATCCAGAGAGAGAGAGAGAGGATCATTTACAATAACATCATAGTGTAGAAATGAGAGAGAGGATCATCTCTTAAATAGAGATGAGGAGAGGAGTTATAAATTAACTCTCAAATATATGAATTCCTCCATTCATAATAGGTGCGTATAAAGTGTCAACATCCTCTTAAGGAAGATAAACTATTTTCCTTAATAAAGGAATTAAAATGAAATTACATGTCCTCCTACTTGTACTAGAGGAAAAAATTCATTTATGATACCTTGGTTTCTCCTAAATTAAATAAATACAATCAATGAAAGATTAAATATTCTAACACCCCCCTTAATCTTTACTTGGGTAGTTTACATCAATGGGTATCAACCCAAATTTTTACAATGAAATTGAAACTTCTCTTTAGAAAGAGGTTTTTGTCAAAATATCAGAAACTTGATCTTCCCCCTTGCAATAGATGAGTGACACTTGCTTGTTTTCAACTTGTTCTCTAATGAAGTGATGTTGGAGATAAATATGATTTGTTCTTGGATTAAAAATATGATTCTTTGCCAAGACAATGACACTTTGGTTGTCACAATACAAAGGTTTAGGATCTTATTGAGGTAGGACCAAATCTTCAAGTAATATTCTAATCCATAAAGCTTCTTTAGAGGCATTAGTACATCCTTTATATTTAGATTCATTAGAACATAGATAAATAGAATGTTCCTTTTACTTTTCCAATAAGTGGCACCTAAACCAAAAAAGAAACAATATCCACAAGTAGATTGACCGTCATTGGGAGCTCCGCCAAGATCTAAATCAGTAAATCCTTTTAAAGTAAAATCAGAATTTGTATCATAAAATAAAACAACGTCAACAATGCCTTTAATTTACCTTAAAATTATTTTGGAAACTTTTAAATGAGTTTATTGATGTTTAGACATAAATCTAGAAACTAAACCTACACTATAAGCAATATTAGGTCTAGCAAGAGTTAGATAATTTAAACTTCCAACTAGTTGTCTATACAAAGTACATCAATTAAAGGAGTTTTCATATCAATAATTAACTTAGTTCCTAATTCACATGGAATGGAAACATGAACAACATCATTCATCTTAAATTTTTCTAAAAGATTGTGAGCATATTTACTTTGAAGTAGAAAAATACCCTTAGGGGTTTTCCAATTTTGTATTCCTACGAAATAATGTAAAATCCCTAAATCAGTCATTTGAAATTTTTGATTAAGTTGAAACTTAATATCATAAAGTAAAGAATTTAACCTTCAAGTAAGAATCAAATCATCTACATATAAAATGATAATAGCAATACCATCTTCACTATTTTTAATGTATAGATTAGGCTCATACTTACTTCTAATGAAACCTTGAGAAATAAAGAAAGAATTGATTTTGTAATACCATAGATTGATTTATTTAATTTGCAAACTAAATGTTCATTACCATCTTTAATAAATCTAGGAGGTTGAGCCATAAAAATTTCCTCATGTAAGCCACCATTTAGAAAAGCACTTTTAACATCCATTTGGTGAATATGCCAATTCATTTTAGAAGCTAAATAAAGAACAAGTTTAATAGTAGGAATCTTAGCAACACGAGTAAATGTCTCATAATAATCTAAACCTTCAATTTGAGAAAAACCTCTAGCAACTAGTCTAGCTTTAAAATTACTAATTTCATTAAATTTATATTTAATTTTGTTTTGTATAACCATTTGCATGAAACCAAATTTTTTACCTTGAGGTAAACTAACTAAATCCAAATTTTGATTAGAAATTAAAGTGTATTCCTCTTGCATATAGATTTTTACCAATAAGCTTGAATTTTAGCTTGTTAAAAAGATTTAGGATCATTAGAATTCATAATAGAAGACATCAAGGCATAATTGAAATAATTAACTCTCCTAGGTTTAAGTCCACTGGTTCTAGCTATGTAATAATCACTTTCATAAAAAAAGAAGTTTTAAACCAATTTGGTTGTCTCTTAGATGTAATAGATCATCACTAGATGAAGAATCATTAAGATTAGAAATAGTATGATCATTATCACTATCACTAGAAGGAATAGAAATATATGCACTAGTAGAAGGGTTTAGAGAAGGAGGCTTCTCCTCCACCACCACAAATTTAATTCCACTAAATTCAACATATTGCACATTAGAACAATCATGAACTCCATTTTCTGCAATACAAACATCTCTAGCAACTTGAACATTGTTAGTAGTAGGATTATAAAATATATATCCTTTAGTTTGTTTATCATACCCAAGAAATATATAAGGAGGATATTTAGCATCTAATTTGTGCCTCTTTTTTTTAGGTGTATTGACATAAGCAATTGAACAAAAAATTCTTAAATTTTCCAAATTGGGCTTCCTACCAGACCAAGCTTCTTTAGGAGTTTTATCTTTGAAAGCTCTAGTAGGATTCCTATTAATGTTATATGTGGGACAAGCCATTTATTTAGCCAAAAAATTATAATCCATATTTTTATATTGCAACAAACATCTTTCCATTTCAATAATAGTTCTATGCTTCCTTTCTGGCACACCATTTTATTGTGGTGTATAAGGAATGACAAGCTCATGTTTTATACCAAAATATTTCAAGAATTAATGAAAATAATTATTAACATATTCCTTCCCATTGTCAGTTATAAGAATTTTAATCTTAAAACCAAATTTCCTTTCAACAAACATATGAAATTCAACAAATATATTAAGAACTTGATCTTTACCATGCATGAAATAGATCCAAGTTCTTCTGGAAAAATCATCAACAAAAGTAATTGCATACCTTGATCCTTGGATGGATTTATTCTCCATGGGTCCCAAAAAATCACTATGAGTTAGGTGAAACTTATAATGTTCCCTCGAAGATTGACCATGTGGAAAGGGTTCCCTATGCATCGTACCACTCATGCAACCAATGCATATAATTTTGTAGGGAACAATATTAGGAAATCTATCAAACATATTTTATTTTTGCATCAAAGAGATATAATCAAAATTTAAATGGCCAAGCATTTCATGCCATACATTAAAGTCAAAATTAGCATGCAATGAGTACCTTGAAGTGGCAAATGCATAAAATTTAAATAAGTTATCATGATCTATTTTGGCATTAGCAACAACTTGGTCAGATTTAGGATCAACAACATAGCACATGTCCTTATGAAATTCAACCTTATAATCTTGACATAATTGAGCAACTGAAAGAAGATTGGATTGTAATTTAGGAACTATTATTAGCTAATTGAATTGGTATGTTTGAAGTATTAGATTGCAAGGAACAAAAAAATTCTCTATGTGATGTAACATGTTGAGATTCACCACTATCAATAATCCACTCTAAAGGGTTAGAAACATTATAACTAATAGTAAATGCATGACGAGATTGATTACCATTATTCTTCTTATAATGAGACTTTTGATTATTTTGATTATTTTGATTCATAGGCTTCTTATCATTTTTCTTTTTAAAACAATTTTTAGTCAAATGACCATCTTTCCCACAATAGGTGCAATGGCATTTTTTATTAGGACTATTCTTATGATGATGATTATTATGATTATTATTATTGTTATGATAGGGCCTAGAATTAAATTATTTTTGGAATAACTATGAGGATTATGATTATTATTTGATCTAAATTGATTTTGTTTATTTTTAGACATAAATGCATGCTCATGAGATTAAAGAGTACCAAATTGAATCAACTTCACTTCATCTTGACGCAATAAAGTTTGAAAAATGATATAAGTTAATTGAGTAGGTAAACTAGGAATAGCAAGTTGAGAATGCACATTAGTAATAAACTGTTGAAATTGCCTAGGAAGACATTTCTTTAAAATAATATGAATTAAACAGATATCAGCTAAAGTGAATACTAAACCATTTAAATGACTTTTAATGGAATCAAATTTTAACAAAAAATCATCCATAGATTTAAAATCAGAATATCGGAGATCCTCCAATTGATCTTGAAGTTAAATTTTTCTTCATTCATTAGGACTACCATAGGCATTTTTCAAAATATCCCATGATGCATATGATGTAGTACAATTAGCAATCAAAACATATAATTTGGGACTTAGAAATTCCAATTAGGCCAAGTGCTTTCTCATTTTTAGCATTCCAAACGTTTATGTGAGCTGGAGGAGCAGTGACAAATGAAACAAAATTAACACTAGAACAACATTTAACATATGTTTAAATTTTTTTGAAATAACATCAACATCTGGTAGTGGCATATGTTTGAAATAAAAACAAGGGTTTCTTGAGATTGTGTCAATGGGGATTTAGAGTGGGAACTCTAGCAAGGGCGGGAATTATGGCAATGGAGGGATTCTTGCTAGCTCTACTACTCCCGTGGGTGGACTGCTGGTCTCTCGACAACGGAAAGGATAGACTAGGGAGAAGTCAAGGGAGGGCATAGATGGAGAGAAAGATTTAGACAATGGAGAGCCATGGGAAAGTGGGCCTCCCATTGACCCAGGTGGGTTTGGGGGTTCCCCTAAGGGTGATACTTATAAAGATTTGAGGGACCAGGAAAAATAGACAAGAGTTAATACGGGGAATTGCTAGTGGTCTTCCTTGTTTGGGGTGAAGCCGACTGGTAAACCAACATTTCCTGAGGTAAAAAACATATCAGATCCCTCAAAGGGTGATAATGTTATCTTTTTCCTTGATCATCTAATAGATCACTTTATTTATTCTATGGCTCTAACTCTGGTTGGAAAATTTGTGGGGCCGAGGCCAAACATAGAGGTGGTTCGGGCCTTTATAAAGAAAAAAATGGAAGCTTCAAGGCCAATTTTATATCGCCGCTATACCGAAAGGATTTTTTTGTTTGAGTTCTGGAATGTGGAGGATATCTCAAAATCTCTCTGTGGGGGTCACTAGATGTTTGGTAGGTCATCCTTGACTCTCCAAAAATGGTTGCCAAACTTGGATCTCAATGATTCTTTTTTTTTGTTTTGCTTCTGCATCAGTCTGGGTGAGAATTCCTAGTCTTCCATTGGAATATCAAAACACATATTTCTTCAAGGGTTTGGTTGGATCTTTTGGTTAACTTATTTACATTGACCCAATGATGAAAACTAGGACTAGAATAGTTTATGCTAGTATCTACGTGAACATTCATCAATTTTCTGAGCTTCCTCAAATGATAGATATAATGTCTAAACTTGGTAAGTGCCCACAACCTCTTGAGTTTGAATCTCTTCCATTTTATTTCTATGTATGTAAAAAGACAAGTCACTGGGAAAAAAATGCCCCTAGAGAGTCCAAAAAGAGAAGAAGGATAATAACCCAGAGTAGAAAAGAGAACAAAAAAAAAGTATGGAAAGAAAAAAACCCCAAAGTGGGAGGGGAGAATGATTAAGATACAACTACTATGAACCAAACTTTAATAAATGACGGGGAGGAACCTCAGACAAGTTTCTGAAGAGAGTTGCATTCCTAAAATTACTGATCAAGAAATCAATAATGTTCCTCTTCCTGACCAAGAGATGATTTGTCTAGATGAAGGGACCGTGATTTCTGATAATGCTCAAGACCTCCCATTAGAGGAAGGGGAAATAAATGAAAGTGTGGGCTCTCCATATAACATAGAAATAAAAAATGTCCTTATCTTTAGGGTTGAGGACTCCCAAAAGGAAGAGGAGGGCTCTCAGTACTAGAAGTTTTTTGAGGATGCCCAAGGATGTAATATACTGATGGGATGAATGTATCAGATTTCCTTAAAGAGTGGCTCCTAAGAGGGTGATTTTTCTTATGTTCTAGAAACCCTAAATCTTGGGACTTTCTAGGATGATGATTTGTTTGAGCATGAGAGGCAATTAGATGGAATGAATGAGAATTCATGGATGAAGTATAGTCACAAAAAGGGAAGAAAATGGAGAAAGCCAAAATTCTAAAAAAAAGGGCAATAGCCAGAACACCATCCCTACTTCTTAGGGTGGAGTTGTTACTAGAAGGATGAGAGATGATGTGGGTACTACAAAACAATCTCAGGGATGGAAATCATCAAAATATTTATGGGAGCAAGAAAGTAAGCATGATATTATGGATGGTAAGCAATTGACCATCCAGGAAGTGTGCTCACCTGCTAAGGAATGAGGATCATCTCTTGGAATATTAGGGGGATTAATGGCCCCACACAAGAAGGATGTTTTGAGAAACATTATTAGGGATCAAAAAAAAGATATTATCCTTATTCAAGAAATGAAGATGACAAGGGAAAAAGTGTAAATAATTAAAGTATTTAAAAACTGTGGTGTTGTTGGTAGTAGCTCTGAAGGGGCTTTGGGGGGTACTTCTATCTTCTGGAACCAAAATTATATTAAAGGATATATCTTTTTATCTGAGTACAATTTGGTGATGGTTAAATTTCACAATATTAGGGATGAATTATCTTGGGTCATCTCTAATATATATGCGCTAAATACTAGAACTGGTAGGGCCAAATATTGGAAGAGGCTGGTGGAATGTAGGAAGTTGTTCCGGGTATCAAACTGGCTCATCTTGGGAGATTCCAATACTCCCCTTAAGTACAATGAAAAATATGGTGGCTCTCTTTCTGAATCATATGGGAGACTAGATTTAATGGAGTTCATCAATCAACTAGCCTTCATCGATGATGACTTGAAATAAATCAACTATACTTGGCCTAATAGGCGACTTGGGAATGATCTTATTCAACTCCAATTGGATAGGGCCCTAATATCTAATGATTGGTTAGCTAAATAATTGTATTCTCTTATCTCCATCTCTAGAATTGGATCAGACCACTTTTCCATTTCTTTTGTTGCTGACCCTTTCTCTGGCAAGAGAAATTTTCCATTTAGATTTGAAAAATTGTGGCTATCCCACCAAGGTTTGGAGGATAGAATCAAAGAGTGGTGGAACACAAAATTTGATTAAACTTATATGTTGAAAGTAGATAAAAAACTTAGAGTCATTAAGGAAAATTTTAGGAGTTGGAACAAGGAAGTCCTTGGATATTTTCTTTGAAGTCAGACACTCAGCTGGAACTTAAAGAAGTTTAGGATCAAATCCAGATGGAAGGTTACTCTATGGAACTCATGTCTAAGGAGACTGAAGTCTTAGTTAATTATCATGACATCATATCTAAAGAAGAGGTCTTAGTTAATTATCATGACATCATATCTAAAGAAGAGGTCTTCATGAAAAAATATGAGATTTTTTCCATATGACCACTCTTAAACACAGGGAAACAAACCAAATTACTCAGATTAAATTTGATTTAGGTAGAATTAATAAAGAAGGATAAAATTAGGAGTGAAATTGTCATCAGTTTCTCTTCTCTTCTTTCTTCTAAACTAGATTTGAGTTTATTGGATCAATATTTGTTCATCTCTACTATCCCCTTAGTTCTTAATGATTATCACAATAAATTCCTTTCAGCCATTCCTTCCCTTAAGGAGATTAAAGATGCAGTCTTCTCTTTTGAGGGGGAGAAGTCCCTTGGCCCAGATCATTTCCCCATGTTTTTCTTTCAATAATTATGAAATATTATGGAAAATGATGTTTCTAATGCAGTCAAGGAGTTTTTTTACTCTAAATATCTTCTTAAGGAAATCAATGCCACGTTTCTTGTCCTCATCCCTAAGAAACTAGGAGCTAATACTATGGATTTCTTCAAACCTATCAGCTTGTACAACTATTTATATAAGTTTTTCTCTAAGGTCCTTACTTCTATATTATTATATTTTCTCCCTTATATCATTTCTCCTCAAGAGAATGACTTTCTTCCTGGGAGACAAATTCTTGAATCTATTATCTTGGTTCATGAGAATATTCATTCACTTGAAAAATCCAATAAGTAGGGATTCCTCATGAAGCTAGATCTTTTTAAAGCCCATGATGGGGTGGATTGGTGTCTCTTGTGTAAGATCCTGAAAGACTTTGGATTTGGAGAACGGGTGGTCCAACTGATTATGAAACTCATTTCTACTTCTATAGCTGTTGTCATTGTTAATGAGGCTTCTACTATTTTTTTCAAACTTTCTAGGGGGCTCAAACAAGGAGACCCTATTTCCCCCATCCTTTCATGATAATTTTTGAAATTTTAGGGAGGTATATTCAATAACTAGTCTTGGATGGGAGTATTCAAGGTCTTAAACCTTCCTCTGCTAATCTCATATGTTCCCATGAATAGTTCATGGATGATACCATATTGATGGGAACCTCTTCAATCAAAGCAGCTAGAAATATTAAGAGGGATTTGAATACTTATATTAAGGAAACTGGACAACTGGTCAACTAGAACAAAAGCTCCCTTTTCTTCATCAACACTCTGGCGGAAAGATATTGTAAGATATCTAACATTCTAGGCTACAAAATTGTTAGCCTCCCATGGTCCTATATAGGGCTTCCTTTGGGACTAAATCCTACAAAATCATTTTGGAATTCTCTTATTGATAGGTTTAATAGGAAAATTTCTATATGGAGAGAATCCTTGCCGAGTCAGGTTGGAAAAGTTCAACTTTTGAAATTTACTCTTAAAATTTTTCCTATCTATGCCCTGAGCCTTTTTCAAATCCCTTCAACATTTGTTGATACTATAGAAATAATTCAAAAGAGATTTCTCTGGTCAAGGGTTGAAGAGATTTTTTTCCCCTTGCCTCTTGGGAAAACTTTTGCAAAATTGGGAGGGTTGGGCATCAAGACAATCAAAAATGTTAATAAGGCTCTATTGGATAAACTGATTTGGAGGCTTAATGGGGAGGAGAAGGAATTAAATATGATTTGGAAGAGTAAATATCTTTTTTCTACTCCTTCTCTAAAATAATTCTTTACAGCTCCCCTCATCATAAATGGCTCCCACATTTGGAACAATGTGTAGAAGGTTAAATATTTTACTAACTAGGGAAGAAAGTAGAAACTGTGAGATGACAAAAAAATACAATTCTGGGAGGATTGGTGGTTACTGGAAAAACCTTTGGCTAATTTTCTAGCCTTTAACCACCTTTTGGATATTTGTGAGAATTTTTTTGGTAGCATGGTTAGTTACTATTAGAGGTACCACTCTCGGGCTAATCTGGCGGTCATTGATCCTGGCCTTGGTTCTATTAATACATCTCTCTAGGATTCGTTTATCAGAATTGGTGTTGCTGACTCCCTTATCTAGGATTGAAACCCCAATGGAAAATAATATTTTGCCTATACCCTTTCTCTATTACATAATAATATGGACTGTCCTCCTTTCTGGGCCTGCTCTTGGGTGAAATCCCTTTTTTCTAAGATTAATATCTTTTACTGGCCTTTTCTCCAAAATAAGGTCCTTACTACTGAAAAACTATGCAAAAGAGGGGTTTGTCTTCCTAACAGATGCTATCTATGCTTGAATGAAGAAGAATCCACTTCCCATATCCTTCTCCATTTTTCCTTCTTTAGGAGGTTTGGTCAAGAGTATTTCAGAGATAGAATCTTTGCTGGACCTTTCCTCGATCTTTATAGGATTTAATGCTTCGATGGAGCTTCCCGGTCTCACATAAGGCTTTCAAAACCCTTTAGTCTCTTTTAGAACCTCATATTATTTGGAATATGTGAGGCCTCACCCCGAACCCCATCGTAGTTTTCCAATTTTTCTGCGTATGATAGATTTAGCACTTGATACTTTATATTTGATGCACCATGGACCTTATGGATTTTATGCTTTATGTCATGGGTTGATCATTCTGGATGTTGGATACATGGTACTTTATGATGCACCTTATGGACTATATTATGTTTTGATTATGGATATTTATTTTGAAACAATTGATTTGGAAAAACATTATGGTTATGTTATGGATTATTGATGAAATGAGAATTATTAGAAATCAATATTAAATTGAGATATCATGCAATGTGAATCTTACCTTATGTTACATGCTTAAATGAAATTATTATTGCTTATGTTCTTAGGTAATAAATTTAGTATGTTGATGTTTCCTTAAGTTTTTGAATATTGCTTATTTCTTTATGATGTATATTCATCTCCTTGGGCTACTGATATTTGGATTGAGTGTGCAGGTAAGAGACCATGGTATTAAAATCTGGGGAACCAAACATAGGTATATATGAACTCAGTTTAAGTAAAGGTTGCGTCTAATGAGAGACAAGACCTCGTTGTATCATAATTTTATTTGTAAATGTAAATGGTTGATTGTGGGAATGTATTCCTTAAATGTATTTCATATTTATTTTCCTTGTGGTTATGACCAAGTGGATATGACATGGTCTAGTGATGTGTAAATGTTTGTGTGTGTCACTTGACACTTGTGAGTGTACTTAAGGCCATGACATGTCAACTTGGGAATGGTTGTTCACCTACCTAGGTAAGTACATTAGTGAATCCCCATATGCATACCTTGGTTTGGCAGATGGAGGAGTGGTCATCTCATTGGAATTTCGTAAGTACCCTTATAGTGGATTCTTGGAGGGGTTAAAAAGTGCCTAGGGGTGTGTTGGGGTCATTTTTAGGTAGCCCACTTGTTATACCAATAGGTAAGGTCCATTTTAACCCTAGGATAGCCTCTAGTTGACCAAGAGACCCTCCCAAAAGTTGGTTTCCAAAGTTGGACGAAAATCAACTCTTGGGTGGCTTGATCTTGGGTAGACCACTTTCCATTATGATGCAAAAGACCTTACTCACCTTTTTGGAGTTCCTTCCTAGGATCTATTTTTAGAAATTTGTAAGAGTTTAGGTAAGGGAGACCAATTAGAGGGCTTTCCTTCTCCCCATGAGTTTTCTAGTGGCCTTTTTAGTTGGGACTCTCCATGTTAGAGAGTTTGAACACCCACTCTCTAACTTAGAGACTTAGCTAGAGTTGGTGACATTGGAAAGAGGACTTATGCTAAAAGGGAGCTCTTATACAACTATCTTTCCACAAGCTTGGATCTAGGTTGGTGGAAATTTTGCATCTCATTTCTTATTTTTTTTTAAATTTTGTGTTGTAAGAAAGATGAATGTAGTGAGTTTTGTATATTGTATTGTAGTTATGTTCTTTTAGTCAAGTTATATGTTTTGTGAAATATGTGTATTGTTTCTTACTTGTAAATGTTGATAATGGGAGTCTCAAGGCTCACTCACCCTTGGGAGTGAAGAGAAGCCTTGGGGGTGGAGTATGACAACCCTTGGTGTAGAGTCTCTCCTAAAGGAGGAGAGGGAAAAATCATGGAGTATGGGCTCCATGAAGCTATCCTTGATTGTTGTTTTTCTTAGGGGACATAAGGAAATATTCAGGAATTATGGTTTTGATATTGAGGTGAAATTTATCTTCCTTGTAAGCCATGAGAGGGCTTGGTTATAGTATGTTTTGGAATTGGCCTTCTCCCTTGGGTATTTGGTCTACCTCACCCCATTTATGGGTCCTTGTGTGACCCTTTGTGATATCCTTTGGTTTGGGAGTAAAATGTGAGTTTTCCTTTGTCTCCTTATTTTTTTATTTGTTAGTTTGATTGTTACCCATCTTTGTTTGGTTCCCCAAGCTTGGGGGTGGCCTCATAAGAGGCCTAGGTTGGGTGGTGAGAAGCCCATGGTTTCTTGTGTTTTCTTGGCTTGTGTTGCAGATTTGAAAAGCTTGGAGCTACTTGAAAGTGATAGAGTTGCATTTGGAAGAAAATAGATTTATTGTTTGTTATTTTTGCACATCTCTATATGTGTATGTAAAGGCCTTTGTGGCATTAAAATAAAGTATGTTAGTAGGAAGAAAATATGAAGAGTCATGTGGTTGGAAAAGAAAATGTATACTTGTGATCATGTAGTTATGAACTTTCAGATTTTTAGTGTTCATGATCTTGAATAGAAAATGGGCTCTTATTATGAATAGTAATATGATGTATGAAATTTTGCTATTGTTTAAAAAAAAAAGGTTATTTTTCATGGGATAGATACCTCTTATTTTCTAAATGGTAATGATATTGAGATAATGCAAGTTGAAATAAATAAAAGAGAAAACTACCTTTAGCATTAGTCTTGATTTATTTACATGTTACAAATCTCTTAACTAAAAAAAAACGGAATTGAATATGAGGAAACCTGTTATTTAACAACATCATGCATTTAAAAAAAAAAGGAGGAGAGGAGCCATGTTTGTAGATAAACTATAAGTGATTATTTTTTTTTTATTAACTCATATTGCTTATTTTTTAAAAGAGAAAATAAGATAAAATATGCATGTGTATGTAAATACACTAAAGTTACATAAGCATTTAGATACCACTATATATATATATATATATATATGAATTTGTATACACCATATATATATATATCTTATTTTTACTTTTCCTTATTGCTCTCTGCTCATCCTGATGATGGATCATGGAGTGTGATCCGAAATGTTGATGCTAAAAAACATACACATTCAAAGTCAGAAATTTAGCTCTAAATTCAATGGATTGTTGAAATCTGATCGATTTAATATATATA
>MU227730.1:735578-753308 GCA_018584345.1 Thuja plicata
TATATATATACCAAAAAAATAGGTATATACATATATTTAGATGTCTATATGTTGCTCATCCCTCCCTCTTGGGCTCCATGGAAGGAAGAAAGATAAACTTGCAAACCTGCACAACAAAAAAGAGAGGAGAAGAAACTTTTTTTAGGGTTTGGGGAAAAGGAGAGAAGGGAAGGAAGAGAAGTTTAGGTTGTTTCCAGCCTTCTTTGTTTTTTCCCTAACCCTAATTTTGAATTAGGGTTAGAGGAATTCAAAAGGGGTTCACTTTTATTTTGGTGGGAAATGTTTAATTTTGTGGGGTTGATTTAAGAATTAACTTTGAAGGAAATTTCATTTTCCCTTTTGGTGTAGACTTTGGGCTAGCATTTTAATTTTATTTTTGAGAGCTTAAATTTATTTAATGGGTTTTCTTCTAGGAAAATTTTGGCTTGGTAGATTTAAATGAATAAGTAAATGGAATAGATTTTTATAGGGGCATCCTTTTATAAAAAAATTATGTCACGGGAATAATATCGAATTAATATGTGGAGTGATAGTTAATTAAGTTATTTAAATACGCTCCTGAAATACATTTAAAATTATTACCTATAAGTGGAATATTAAATTACAAAGATTATTATAGTCATCATGTGAAATTTAATTATTTAAAGGATTAATAAAATAATAAATAATATTATTTTTAAATTGATCAATTTTAATCATCATTAGGTTGGACTTAATTGTACTCCTTGGTAGGAGAGATAAATCTAGCTTTAATGAATAAACTAATTAATTTTAGAATAAATTATAAGAAAGATAATTGTTAATGAGAGGACACAACTCATTAATGTTATTTTTATGTGACCAATATATGTGGCCAGTATACTGGTCATTTTAAAAATAATATTACAGTGCTACTTTTTAATGTATTTCCTTTAATAGTGAGTTGTGGGTAGATTAACATAATTGATTAACTTGTCAAAGTATTGGATTTTTCTTTCAAGCAGATTATAGGTATATTTCTTACACATCATCAAACTCTATTAAGATATGTAATATAAATTGTTATGAGAATTCTAATTGCATATTTATTAGGATCAAACTATATGATTAAACTTTAGGGGTAACTTTAGTAGATGTACAAAATTGGTTAACCATATTTTGGTACATCACCTCACTCGTGATACAGTCATGGTGAAGTACCTAACTGGCCTCTTTGAGCAAACTAAACCTTGGTAGATTTACCATGGGGTTGAGGGAGGTTGACATGTAGTCATGATACCTCTTAACCCTACTTATAGTTCTTAGTGATGCTGACCTAATACCCCAACCCAGTATTCTCAACCTTAGCTTAGCAAGCTTGGTTATCTCCTTAACTGTGTGCCTTACGACATTAAACTAACCTTTCAAAAAAAAAAATTGTTGCATTTTTGGGCGTAAATTCTTGGGCTGACACTTGGTATTAGAGCCATGTTTCAACATTGGAACCTTAAACCCACTATGTTTTGCAAACTTTAAACACTTGTTTCAACCTTATCAAAACAAACCAAACCTAGTTAAAACAATCGCAACAACTTTAATACATTATCTTCATACTACAACAATACTTTCAAAATTATACCCTTTTTTATATTTGTGTAGGATGCCTCCGGTAATGCAGCAAGCTCACGACTATGTTTGAGGCTGTAAACGTACCCCTCTGGTAAGATTTTTGATATAATAGGATGTAGGGGATGCTGGAGAGGAGCAAAGACCTCTTCCTGAATGACCCCCCAACGCCAACCGGGATGTATGAATGCTCTTCAAAATTTGGTTGGGATCATTTTGGATAGGATACCATAGGGAAATTAGTAGGCAGGGCCTGGGGGTGTGGCACGTGAGCATAGTAGGAGTCCCCCACCTAGGATTGTGGAGGAACAAGCCAACCATGAGGGTGAGTCAGTACACATGCCACCTCCAGAGGCAGTGGTTCTAGCTTATGAGAGGGTACCCGATGACACATGGGACTACATCAGGGAACTAATACGCCTTAACCCACCACCTTTTTTAGGAGCCACAGGTGGAAGTGAGGTTGAGGCTTTTCTTTTGAGCCTCGAGAGGTGTTTTGGATTGCGCCCATATGGGAGCAATACAAGGGCATGCTTTTCTATCCACTTGTTGAGAGGATCAAAAACTATTTGGTGGGGGACATAAGAGTTAAAGGGTAATATGGATATTGACACCCTTACTTGGAGCACCTTCTTAGAGATATTCAGAGACCGTTACCTATTTGAGCACTATAGGAAGCGATGGATAGATGAGTTTCATGATCTTCAGCAGAGAGGACTCATTGTCACACAGTATGAGTGTAAGTTCCTAGAACTTCTACCCTATGTAGATTATATGAGGGATGAGAAGATCAAGGTCAACCACTTTGTTAGGGGGTTGAATGCATCTATATCTAGTTCAGTACGCATGGCAGTACCAGGGAACCTTCAAGAGGCCATGGAAAAGGCCTTGATTACTGTAGAGATTCAGGGTAGGGGATAGGATGCACAAGATCGGTCTCAGAACCAAAATACCATACCACAGAATTTGGGGTATCATAAATTACATTGGAAGGGTAATAAAAATAATCATAATAATAATAGGCATTCATCAGGGTCCTACGAACCCCCTCCACCTTAGCAGCAGTGACATCAGGGACAGAGACAGAGGGATCCTCAGGGGCAACATGGCTCCAAGCCCAAATAGTGGTAGTCACATGATCCTAGTAGGGATTAGAGGTAACATACATCATCTACACCCCTATCTAGGACTTAATAGTCCTCCAAGGGTGGTTTTAGTGGTTCTAGTAGGACAGGGGGCTCACAGTTCTCTAGACCCTAGGGTACCCAGTTTCAGACTCAAGGACCATGCTAATCTTGTGGTGCCATGAGGCACTTGGCTAGGGACTTCCCTTAGGGGGTGGTCAATGCACTGCAGCATCAGAGCCCATGGTTGGAGATATGGGTAGATCTCATAGAGTTTTTGCAGCGGTTGACAACTACTAGGCAGACATCAGGCTATTGTAATTGAGGCTTCATGTATGATTGGAGGTAACAGAGTTACTATTCTATTTGATTAAGGTGCTACAGATTATTTTGTTTCTCCATTGGTCGTGGAGCATTGTAGGCTAGTGGCAGCTAGACAAGAAGTTAGTTGGGAGGTAGAGTTAGCCTCAGGTTCTAGAGTACCCATCACTTCCTTAGTTAAGGATTGCTAGATTCAGATTGGTACCATGGCTACTATAGAAGATCTATATATCACACCTCTTGGGTCCTATGGGATAGTACTTGGCATGGATTGTCTTTATGCCGACAGGGCCAAGCTAGATTGTTGGCAAAAGAAGGTAGAATGTTTAGATAATGACAAAAATGCTACACTTATTCTAGGGGTTCAAAGGGCGGTATCCATTTGTATGATTTCTGCTATGTAGCTTAAGCAGTGTATGCAAAAGGGGTGCCAGTTATTTTCCATCACTATCAGTGATAGGGAAGGAGAAGAAGAGAAGGAAACCTCTCTCGATGATTATCCTATGTTATAGGAGTTCACAGATGTGTTTCCTTCAGAATTACCTGGTATGCCTCCCCATAGAGAAATTGATTTCCATATAGACCTCACGCCAGGAGCTGCACTAGTATCTAGAGCACCATATAGCATGTCTCCTAATGAGCTTAATGAGCTCAAGATCTAGCTAGAAGAGCTCCTTGAGAAGGGGCACATACAACCTAGTATCTCTCCTTGGGGTGCACTAGTTATCTTTGTCAAAAAGAAGGATGGTTCTCTTAGGTTGTGTATGGATTACAAGGAGCTAAACAAGTTAACCATTAAGAATAGGTACCCACTGCCTACGATTGATGACTTGTTTGACCAGTTACAAAGTGCCCATGTGTTCTCCAAGATAGATCTTAAATAAAGGTAGCATCAGTTGAGAATCGTGGAAAGTGATATCCACAAGACAGCTTTCCGGACTAGATACAAACATTATGAGTTCACAGTTATACCTTTTGGTCTTATGAATGCCCCTACTGTATTCATGAGCCTCATGAATGGGGTATTCCGCACTTTCCTTGACAAGTTTTTGGTTGTATTCCTTGATGACATATTGATATATTCTTGTAATGAGAAGGAACATGAGGAACACTTGAGGCAAGTATTATAGTGTTTGAGGGATAATTAGTTGTATGGAAACTTGTCAAAATGTACCTTTTTCAGATCAGAGGTAAGATATTTAGGTCATGTTATATCAGGTGATGGGATCTCAGTGGACCCATCAAAAATTGATGCCATTATGAATTGGCTAGCACCTACTACTGTGACCGAGGTTAGGAGTTTCATGGGTCTCGTAGGTTATTACAGATGTTTTGTTAAGGGATTCTCTAGAGTGGCTCATCCTATCACATCCCTTCAGTGAAAGGGAAAGAAATTTGAATGGATAGAGAAGTATAAGAGGGCCTTTCAGGAACTTAGGAAAGCACTTACCAGCGCACCTATTTTAGCAGTGCTAAAGCCTTCAGCGGACTTTGTGGTCTGCACAGATGCATCCTTAGATGGTTTGGGGGCAATACTTATGGAGGATGGGTGAGCTATAGCATATGAGTCTAGGAAACTTAAGACTAACGCGATCAATTACCCTACCCATGACCTTGAGCTTGCGGTAGTGGTGCATGCATTAGTAAGATGGCGATACTTCCTCTTAGGACATTGATTTGAGCTTCATTCTGACCATCAGAGTTTGTAGTATATATTCACTCAGCCAAACCTTAATGCTAGGTAGAGGAGGTGGATGGAGTTCTTATGTGAGTATGACTTTGATGTCCATTATATCAAAGGGAAGGAGAATGTAGTTGCTGATGCCTTGAGTAGAAGGTGACATGAGTTATCATCCATGATCAGTGGTACAAATTTGAGAGATCATATACTACATCATTTACAGGAGGATGAGTTGTATGTAAAGGTTTGTCAGTTGATCCGATCTCAAAGAACCCTTGTGGGGAGATTTTCAGAGTATTCCTTGGAGCCTGATGGACTATTACATCATAGGGGATGCATCTATATACCTTCTTCCAGGGATTTGTGTAATACCATTATGCTAGAGGCTCATAGATCCCCTTATGCAGTGCATCCTGGAGTTAATAAGATGCATGCTATTTTGAGAAAACTCTATCATTGGCTGGGTATGAAGCAGCACATTGTAGAGTTAGTAGCCCGATGCCATGAATGCCAGAGGGTTAAGGTAGAGCATGGTCATCCTAGAGGGCTCCTTCAGCCTCATGAGGTACCTAGGTGGAACTGGGATGTTATATCCATGGATTTCATTGTCGGTCTCCCTATGTCATCTCATTACCATGATGCCATCTTGGTAATAGTTGACAAGTTGACCAAATTTGCCCACTTCTCACCCGTTCGTACCACTTTTACAGCTCCAGCAGTGGCACAGGTTTTCTTGAGAGACATTGTCAGACTACATGACATTCCTCAGAAGATCATTTTTGATAGGGATTCTCTCTTCACATCATCATTTTGGAGGGAATTATAGATAGCCTTGGGTACCAAGCTCAATTTTAGCACAGCTTATCACCCAGAGATAGATGGTCAGACAGAGAGAGGTAATCAGGTACTCGAGGATATGCTCTATATGTATGTTATGGATCATTAGGCTAAGTGGGAGGAGTTCCTACATTTAGTAGAGTTTTCCTATAATAATGGGCATCACTCATCCTTGGGTATGCCACCATATCAGGCACTATACAGTAGACCCTGCAGGACACCTTTGAGTTGGGACAGGATTGAGGACAGGGTAACCATTGGACCATAGTTAGTTCTAGAGATGGAGCAACAAGTAGCCTTGATTAGGCAGAGTCATCTAGAGGTGCAAGATCGATAGAAGAAGTATACTGATGCAAAGAGGGTAGATTAGATCTACATGGTCAGAGATAGGGTCTTCTTGAGAGTGCAGCCTCATAAGAGTCTAATCCATTTCAGAAAGGGCTCTAAGCTCACACCTTGATTTGTGAGACCATTTGAGATATTGGAGAGGATAGGACCAGTTGCCTACTATCTAGCCTTGCCACCTAGCCTGTCACACATCCATGATGTGTTTCATGTTTCTGTTTCAAGAAATTATATTTATGATGAGTCTCATGACAGATTGGGATGCCTTATAGGTGGATTTAGATGGGAAGCTAGCATTGGAGCCTATTTGTATTTTGGCACGCCGAATGCTAGGCCTACGAGGCTGAGAGCTGGACTAGGTTAGGGTTCAGTGGGATTGCTATGATGAGGTTACAGCTTCATGGGAGGACACAGTGCATATGAGAGCTCAGTATCCCCACCTTTTTTATGAACTCCAGGAGGAATTTCAACCCTAGGGGGGAGGATGTGAGGCCTCACCCTGAACCCCATCGTAGTTTTCAAGTTTTTTTGTGTATGATAGATTTAGCACATGATACTTTATATTTGATGCACTATGGACCTTATGGATTTTATGCTTTATGTCATGGGTTGATCATTCTGGATGTTAGATACATGGTACTTTATAATGCACCTTATGGACTATATTATGTTTTTATTATGGACATTTATTTTGAGACAATTGATTTGGAAAAATATTATGGTTATGTTATGGATTATTGATAAAATGAGAATTATTAGAAATGGATATTAAATTGAGATATAGTGCAATGTGAATCTTACCTTATGTTACATGTTTAAATGAAATTATTATTGCTTATGATCTTAGGTAATAAATTTACTATGTTGATGTTTCCTTAAGTTTTCAAATATTGCTTATTTCTTTATGATGTATATTCATCTCCTTGGACTACTGATATTTGGATTGAGTGTGCAGGTAAGAGACCATGGTATTAAAATTCGGGGAACCAAACATAGGTATATGTGAACTTATTTTAAGCCAAGGTTGCGTCTAATGAGAGACAAGACCTCATTGGATCATAATTTTATTTGTAAACGTAAATGGTTGATTGTGGGAATGTATTCCTTAAATGTATTTCATATGTATTTTCCTTGTGGTTATGCCTAAGTGGATATGACATGGTCTAGTGATGTGTAAATGTTTGTGTGTGTCACTTGACACTTGTGAGTGTACTTAAGGCCATGATATGTCAACTTGGGAATGGTTGTCCACCTACCTAGGTAAGTACATTAGTGAATCCCCATATGCATACCTTGGTTTGGCAGATGGAGGAGTGGTCATCTCATTGGAATTTCGTAAGTACCCTTATAATGGATTTTTGGAGGGGTTAAAAAGTGCCTAGGGGTGTGTTGGGGTCATTTTTAGGTAGCCCACTTGTTATACCAATAGGTAAGGGCCATTTTAACCCTAGGATAGCCTCTAGTTGACCAAGAGACCCTCCCAAAAGTTGGTTTCCCAAGTTGGACGAAAATCAACTCTTTGGTGGCTTGATCTTGGGTAGACCACTTTCCATTATGATGCAAAAGACCTTACTCACCTTTTTGGAGTTCCTTCCTAGGATCTATTTTTATAAAGTTGTAAGAGTTTAGGGAAGAGAGACCAATTAGAGGGCTCTCCTTCTCCCCATGAGTTTTCTAGTGGCCTTTTTAGTGGGGACTCTTCATGTTAAAGAGTTTGAACACCCACTCTCTAACTTAGAGACTTAGCTAGAGTTGGTGACATTGGAAAGAGGACTTAGGCTAAAAGGGAGCTCTTCTAAAACTATCTTTCCATAAGCTTGGATCTAGGTTGGTGGACATTTTGCATCTCATTTCTTATTTTTTTATTTTGTGTTGTAAGAAAGATGAATGTAGTGAGTTTTATATTGAGTATTGTAGTTATGTTCTTGTAGTCAAGTTCTATGTTTTGTGAAATATGTGTATTGTTTTTTACTTATAAATGTTGATAATGGGAGTCTAAAGGCTCACTCACCTTTGGGAGGGAAGAGCAGGCCTTGGGGGTGGAGACGCATGATAGCCCTTGGTATAGAGTCTCTCCTCAAGGAGGAGAGGGAAAAATCATGGAGTATGGGCTCCATGAAGCTATCCTTGATTGCTATTTTGCTTAGGGGACATAAGGACATATTGAGGAATTATGGGTTTGATATTGAGGTGAAATTTATCTTCCTTGTAAGCCATAAGAGGGCTTGGTTATAGTATGTTTTAGGATTGGCCTTCTCCCTTGTGTATTTCGTCCACTTCACCCCATTTATGGGTCCTTGTGTGACCCTTTGTGATAGCCTTTGGTTTGGGAGTAAAATGTGAGTTTTCCTTTGTCTCCTTGTTTTTTTATTTGTTAGTTTGATTGTTACCCGTCTTTGTTTGGTTCCCCAAGCTCGGGGGTGGCCTCATAAGAGGCCTAGGTTGGGTGGTGAGTAGCCCATGGTTTCTTGTGTTTTCTTGGCGTGTATTGCAGATTTGAAAATCTTGGAGCTACTTGAAAGTGATAGGGTTGCATTTGGAAGAAAATATATTTGTTGTTTGTTCTTTTTTCACATCTCTATATGTGTATATAAAGGCCTTTGTAGCATTAAAAGAAAGTATGTTAGTAGGAAGAAAATATGAAGAGTCATGTGGTTGGAAAAGAAAGTGTATACTTGTGGTCATGTAGTTATGAACTTTCAGATTTTTAGTGTTCATGATCTTGAAAAGAAAATGGGCTCTTATTATGAATAGTAATATGTTGTATGAAATTTTGCTATTGTTTTAAAAAAAAATTTATTTTACATGGGATAGATACCTCTTATTTTCTAAATGGTAATGATATTGAGATAATGCAAGTTGAAATAAATAAAAGAGAAAACTACCTTTAGCATTAGTCTTGATTTATTTACATGTTACAAATCTCTTAACAAAAAAAAAAAAAATTGAATATGAGGAAACCTGTTATTTAACAACATCATGCATTTAAAAAAAAAAGGAAGAGAGGAGCCATGTTTGTAGATAAACTATAAGTGATGATTTTTTTTGTATTAACTTATATTGCTTATTTTTGAAAAGAGAAAATAAGATAAAATATGCATGTGTATGTAAATACACTAAAGTTACATAAGCATTTAGATACCACTAAATATATATATATATGGTATTTGACAAATATCTAAAGGAAATTAAATCTTTAATCTTTTGTTACATTCTGTATTTCTATTTTTTTTTTTAAATAGAATATATATATATATATAAACAAACTAAAATTTTAATAAATAAAAAACAAACTATTTTTTTAATAAAAAAAAATGAATGGGAGGTGGAAGTAGGCCACGACCCCCATCCTCCCCCATCCTTCCTAAAAGGAAGGCGGTGGGAGGGGAAGGGGCTTGGCCCCCTGCTGTGCACTCGACATTGGCGGCACAGTCGTGGCCTTGCAGCCACGGACTGTGGTCCGCTTGGTGGCCACACGACACAGCTTGCCTACCGCCACTTGCTGCAAGGCAAGAAAAAAATAGTAGACCCCCTCATTTAAAATGTGGACTCTTGCACAGTCTATCGCCATCTAATAACACTGCATAATATCGTATGAATGTGTATATATTTAAATATATATATACCAAAAAATAGGTATATACATATATTTAGATGTGTACATACGTTGCTCATCCCTCCCTCTTGGACTCCATGGAAGGAAGAAATATAAACTTGCAGACCTGCACAACAACAAAAAAGAGAGGTGAAGAAATTTTTTTAGGGTTTGGGGAAGAGGAGAGAAGGGAAGGAAGAGAAGTTTAGGTTGTTTCCAGCCTTCTTTCTTTTATCCCTAACCCTAATTTCAAATTTGGTTAGAGGAATTCAAAAGGGGTTGACGTTTATTTTAGTGGGAAATGTTTAGTTTTGTGGGGTTATTTAAGAATTAACTTTGAAGGAAATTTCATTTTCCCTTTTGGGGTAGACTTGGGACTAGCATTTTAATTTTATTTTTGAGAGCTTAAATTTATTTAATGGGTTTTCTTCTAAGAAAATTTTGGCTTGGTAGATTTAAATGAATAAGTAAATGGAATAGATTTTGGCATCCTTTTATAAAAAAATTATGTCATGGGAATAATATCAAATTAATATGTGGAGTGATAGTTAATTAAGTTATTTAAATACGCTCCCAAAATACATTTAAAATTATTACCTCTAAGTGGAATATTAAATTACAAAGATTATTATAATCGTCATGTGAAATTTAATTATTGAAAGGATTAATAAAATAATAAATAATAGTATTTTTAAATCGGTCGATTTTAATCATCATTAGGTTGGACTTAATTGCACTCCTTGGTAGGAGAGAGAAATCTAGCTTTAATGAATAAACTAATTAATTTTAGAATAAATTATAAGAAAGATAATTGTTAAAGAGAGGACACAACTCATTAATGTTATTTTTATGTGACCAATATATGTGGCCAGTATACTGGTCATTTTAAAAATAATATTATGATGCTACTTTTTAATGTATTTCCTTTAGTGAGTTGTAGGTAGATTACCATAATTAATTAACTTGTCAAAGTATTGGATTTTTCTTTCAAGCAGATTATAGGGATATTTCTTACACATCATGAAACTCTATTAAGATATGTAATATAAATTGTTATGAGAATTCTAGTTGCATATGTATTAGGATCAAACTATATGATTAAACTTTAGGGGTAGCTTTAGTAGATGTACAAAATTGGTTAACCATCCTTTGGTACATCACCTCACTCACAATACGGTCATGGTCAAGTACCTAACTGGCCTCTTTGAGAAAAGTAAACCTTGATAGATTGACCATGGGGTTGAGGGAGGTTGACATGTAGTCATGATACCTCTTAACCCTACTTATGATTCTTAGTGATGCTGACCTAATACCCCAACCGAGTATTCTTGACCTTATCTTAGCAAGCTTGGTTATCTCCTTAACTATGTGCCTTATGACATTAAACTAACCTTTCAAAAAAAAAGTTGTTGCATTTTTGGTCGTAAATTCTTGGGCATGACAAAATATCTTTAACATAACAACATAATCTTTAGAGATAAATCCTCTCCCCCTCTAATTATTGTAGGAAACATTTTCAGAGGATTGAATGAAAACTTTCTTCTTACCATCAAGAATACGCCACCTATGATCTCTTCATAAGATGAGATTAGATTAATTAAAAAATAGAATATTGCCAACTTGAAAAGTGAAAAGGAGAAAAAGGGAAAGCCTTGTTTGGACTTCACCACCTCATTATTGCGTAAAAAGAAATTTTTATGGGGCTACTAAAGGTAACCCTGGCCTTGCGGGTTGTGGAGGAGTTGTTAGAGATGAACAAGGTAATTGAATTGGTTCCATAGCCATCCCTTTAGGAACTCAATTGAATCATGTTTCTGAATCTATGAGAGCCCTCCATTCTCTAACTCTGGCTAGAGACCTCCATAGTAAGAATGTATTGTTGGAAGGTGATTCAAACAATATTATTAACTGCATAAAAGGGGACTACAAACCTTCATGGAATATATATCATATAATAGAGGAGGCTAAAAGCATAATCAAAACCTTTGATAAATTTTATTTATCTCATGCTCACCAGGAAATTGATAAGGTGGACGACGGTCTGGAAAATCATGAAGTTAAATTAAATAAAATCATTACTTGGAAAGGGGAAAAGAGCCTTAATGAGGAAATATTAAACCTCACAAAATTTGATAAGATTAATATTAAGATTGGCACGGTGTTAAGTTATGATGGAAATGACACATAGCTTCCTTGATTGCAGAGATAGTTTGCGTAAGCCTCCAGAGGGATGAAAAATAATTAAGAGGATTTACTTCCCACACGCTTTTTGGGTTACTTTTTTCATTTAGCTCTCATTTGTTGGGCATGATGAGTATAATTTTCTCTCTATTCTATGCTTGGGTTCCATTGTAAATATTGGATGAGAGCTTAAGAGGGAAGAGCATGTAACCTGCAAATGGAAGGAGGAAAAAGTTTGGCAGAATCTTAGAAAAGGATGGGTTATCCCTTATTTGGAAAGGCTGCATGGATTTGACAAAGATATCGCTAACATTTTTGCCGAAGGTTGGGAGAATGGCTATGTCTCTCTATGTGGTAAGAAAATCAATCTCATGATAAATACTATAAGGGAAATTATTGGTCTTCCACTTACTGGTATGAATTTATTTAAGGATAGGAAGGTGTCTGATAGGGTTGTTAGAAATTTCCCTAAGACATAAGAGGAAATGAAAATCCTAGTGAAGAGTAATTTGGTTTTTTTATGCTGAACAAATTAAACCCATCTTGAGGAAGGTTATAATGGTTACAATGGAGTATTTCACTGTGTTAACAACTACAATTGAGATAATTTTTATGTTCCCATTGATGTCAAACCTTAACTCATAAGATAATTGCTAGCTTGTAAAGTACCATATCAATTTATTGATGAAGAATATTTGATAAGGAGAGATAACAAGAAGACCTGGTGAATGATTGAGTTATGTGAAAGTACAATGGGTACTTGATGAGATCGCACATTGACAAGGTAATACATTGTTTATCTTAAGTCTGAGTGAAGTTTGGATGACTACAAGTTTAGTCTTGACCGAGTTACAAAGTAGAAGATTACAAAACTTAAGTATGTGTCGAGTAATGCTGAGTGATGCAAGTGTTGACCGAGCACCAGTATATGCCAAGAAAATTTTAGTGTCAACTGATCATCAGCATGTGCCGAGTGTTAGAGAATTGCCGAGTTACGCAGAGCTGACTGAGTGACAGTGCATAATATTGACCGAATGTCAGTATTATGAAATTTTGAGAGAGATTTGAGATCCCAGCTGACATAGTTGATTTTCTTGGGATGTGTGAAGCGTATTTAAGGAAAGGATTATTGTTGTGGAGAATTAAATGAGAATTTAATATATTTTTAACCATTTTATGTATGGATTCAAGGGGTTTTAGGATGTATTCTACAATGTAGATGGAAACAAAATGATGGAAGGATTCGTTGGATCTGACCAAAACCTAAGATCTATGGTGATGATTAAGAGACACTAGATTGAACTACCTAATCAGAGAGGTATAAGTTTAACCTAATTATAGGTTATGTGAGTGGTGGTATGTAGTTAATTCATTTGATTGGAAAATATAAGTAGAAGGAAGAGAAGGATGAAGAGAGCAATAGAAGACTGCACAATGGTGATTTCTTGAAGGATTTTTGAGAAGATCAAAGTGATGGAGATGACATTGAAGGCCAGTTAGTGAATTAGCATTTGAGCTATAATTGGATCTGTATTTTCAAAGTAAGTTGTATGTTTTCAGATCACATTTGTTGTTACTTTCTAACCATTGTATCAGCTGAAAAATCCTTTTAAACAAGGTTGACCTAATAGTCATGTTGTTAAATCCTTTAATTAAGGTGATATTCTAATGGAATGGTCTAAGCCCTCTAACAAGGCTCACTTCTAAAAGAGTGATTAAATCCTTTAACCGAGTCACATTTAACAGTGTGTATTGTAACCTTTAATCAGGTTGGCTTTTCACAGAGCTCACTTTAGAAGAGTGAAAAATTGGTAGCATGTTACTGGTGTTTTTTCCCATATTGGGTTTCCATGTTAAATCCTAGTGTCATATTTGTGTGAATTTTATTTGATGCGTTGTACTATTAAATTTTTTATATTCTGCAAATTGATTATAGCAAGACAATAGATTGCAAGTTTATATTATTGATCATATGCTATAGAGACCAAGTGGATTACAGAGTGGATCTAAGTTGGTTGAAGTATTTGAAAGTTCAATTGGTACATCTAGACCTTCGATAAATGATTCACCCCCTCCTCTCAGTTATTTTAAATCATTATAAAAATTGGTATCAGAGCTATTGTGGTGCTTGTAGATAAAAGTTTGAAGGTAATTGAAGCTAAAGATCAAGATGTATAAAAAGAAGGTACCAAGGCTGAACAAGGAGAACTTCCCTGCATGGAAAATTTTGATGAAGCTGCACCTAGATGGGATTGGAGATTTAGCAAAATACTTTGTGGAACATGATTACATAATAGTGCCTGCACCTATGACAGCCCAGCAGATGAAAGAAAAACAAGAACACAAACTAGCAATGTTAGAGATTACATCAGCCTTAAGCTATCTTGAATTTGAAGATATAAGAGATTGCGAAACTGCAAAAGAAATGTGGGATACACTGGTAACTATCTATGGAGGTGATACCAATGTAATGAGAGCCAAATATGAAATCTTGAGAGGTAAGTTTGATGAAATGAGAATGGAAAATGGTCAAACTTGTTGGAATTATATGATGTGATCAATGACTAAGGGGGGGGGTGAATCAGGAATCAATAAAACTTAATCCTTTTAGTCCACAATTAGATTAGCTTATTTGTCTGCATGCATATAACTTGAAAGTAAAGAAATAGATACAACACATAACACAATATTTGGTTACCCAGAAACCTTCCAAAAGAAAGTAAAACTGGGGTGGGGATGATACCCACAAGATTTAGTACTACCATATAAATTTATCCTCTTAAAGCTTAGAATGACCACTTCTAATGGTCTTCCCTATTAGGAGCATAGAAAGGACTATTAGGTCCACCTTGTTAAAGGATTTTGTACAATACAATGAGTAATGCAAATTTGTTAAGAGATTTAGAGAAAGGATTCTTAGGTCCACCTTGTTAAAGGATTTTTCTGATCCAACTATGAGAATGAACCAGTTGATGATCTACTTTGTGCAACTGTGATTGCTGAATAAGATCCTTTGAAATATAATTGATCACCTGAATGTGATAGATAAGTCTCTGTTGTCTTGAATACTTCTTCACTTAACTCAAACTTCCATTTGCATAATCATCTCATCTTTTGATTATACATTCATACTACATACATATTCTCCACTCCAATTGGATAAACAAACTATCTTACATATATATCTTTATCCAACAAATAACTTTGTAAGTCAGCTTGCAATAAACAAATATATATTTAAGAATGTATGCAAAGTCATCTTCAAACTATCACTCAGGTCCAAAAGACTACTTGGGTGATAAAATGTTACTCGGGTGATACTGAACACTCGGGTGATGCTGAACACTTGGGCGACACTATATACTCAAGTAACACTATATACTCAGGTAACACTGAATGACTAAGTGTTTTGACACTAATTGACAATATGTCTTTCCATAGGGTCGATAATCTCCCCCTTTGGCATTAGTGACAAAAACACTTATCATTAAACTCTGTATATGATATGTCAAAAATACCCCTTACAGATTGCTCAGGTTTTGACACTTTCTCTGCTGCTCGGGTCTGACTGACTCTGTTTTTGTATTTTTCAAAATTTTTATTGTAACATATATCTTCTACACTATTCTCTATACATGTGATATTTACAATGATATCTCCCTCTTATACAATGATATTTCCCCCTTGTTTTTGACAAGAATTCCAAAAAGTAATGTCATCTACAGGGTTATCCCAAAATAGGATAGAAAATCACTATGTACCTTCAAAATTTGAGATAGAGTGTTGTCCCAATTATCTTGTGGCACCTTCAAGATGTGCAATTCAACTTGCAATTCTGTAGATAGCTCTATCATCATCTCAACAACTGAGAATTTGTTTTCATGGATGAGTGTTTTAGCATCTGTTATACATTTCTACATTCTATCCATATGTGGTATACATTGGCTCTGAGTGGTTGTAAGAGATTCTCTGATTCTTTCTTCTTCTCTCAACACTTCAACCTATAAATCAGTAAGATATTTTACTTTCTTGAAGTGAGTAGAATTGGTGCTCGAGTCAAGTGCTAACTTCCTTGCACTTTCCTTTATGTCAGTATCTATCGTTACTATCTTATTCTTGATTTCCATGGTAAAGTTGGAGGAGTCACTCAACTTCACAAATAATTCTACCACATTTTTCACAGTGGTTTCTAGAGTGCTGATAATTTGTGTAAGCTACACTTGATCAATTGCAATCTTCTTTCCAATGCTCTCTAGAACTTTGTTCTCAAATTTCTTCTCTTCCTTCTCAAGTAACTTCTCCTGACCATTCATGTATGTGTTGAACTTGTGGAAAATGTCAACAATTTTGTCCATTATTGAGTCACTTTAATTGACTTCAATCTACAAAGCATCTACAAATATGCTTTTTACATCTTCAAGTACTTTGTTCCTTTGACTTTCCTATTGATTTTCCACCGTGAGGCCCTCTTCTTCCATAGTTCTCCCAAGATATCCATTTGTTCTACGGATAGGTTGTATATATCCCAATTAGGAATCAAAATCTCTTTATCCAAATCTATCTCATCAGTTATTGCTACCTCTCGGTGAAGGAACAATTCCCTTACCCTTATCTACCTTATCCTTAGTATCAGTAATCAATCTAATTAGGTAATTGACCTTTGTATTAACACTAGTTGGATCAATACTAAATGATGAATCAAAAGTAGAAATGTCTACCTTTGCTTTCATTGACTCGGGTGTGCATGCATCAGTAGTAAGAGGAGCCTATTGCTCGGGTTGTGTCTGTTCAGATGTAGATTCTGCAACTTTGTCTTTGCTTAGAGTCACTATACTGTGTATGGGGGATTGGGGTAGTGATTCCATTACCTCAACTGTATTCTTCTCTGCATTGGACTCTTCAATTGTTTGTACCTTGGGTAGAGGGTCATTATTTCCTTGTGCTGGAGGGTATGTACTTGGTACTTCTTCCTTCACATTGCTTTCTGCAATTCCAAATATTGATTTCCACACTAACATGGCACGCTGAGCTACTTCTTCAATATTTGAAATGCCCTGAATCTGGGGGCATGATTATTCTCATATGTTCTTAAGGCCTCTTTCACTTCTTTTCCTTTCATTGCAGGCATGACCTGCTTCAATGTCTCTTCCCTTATGTCCCTTTCAATTTGTACTGCATTCTTCTAGGGAATAGAGACTACCTTAAATAAGTATTCAATGATATAACTCTTCAACTTGGAAGGGTCATATTTCCACTTTTCCATCTTCTCCACCACTGCTTGCTCAATTTGCTTCTTCTTTTCTTCTGTCCTAGAAGCATACTTCAGTGATTTCAAAGAACTCATGGCTATTCCTTCTTTAAGGTCTTTGATCTTTTGATCAAGTGTGGGTTTGGGTTTTGTGAAAACCATAGTATCTTCTTCATCTTCATCCTCTTCATCACTTAATATAAGCTTTCTCCTTGATCTTCTTAGGGTGAAAAGAAGAGTAGTGCCTTTTTCTTTCTTCTTTTTAGGTGTTGTCTTCCTCTTCTTCTATGGAGGATTAACTTCAATTTCTTCCTTGTCAGATTAAATTTCCTCAATCTCCTATGTTTTAACTATTTCCTCCTTTCTCTCAGATATTGAAGGAGGGTCAGAGGTCTTTCCATACTTCTTCTTGAATGTATCAAGTCTCTTTCTTCCTCTCTTCAATATCTTAGGAATCTCAATTTCCAAAGATATTCTGCTCTTAGCTTCGTCATAGGTTCCAAAGTAAGGTGCCTTTGGATTGTCAGGTTCATTCACAAGAGCCTCTATGATATCTTTAGTGTCCTCATTATTGACTTCATATGGAAAGAGTTGTACCCATGCAACCCTAGGATTTACTACTTGTATATACACTTTTTCACAATCAACTAGAAAATAGATTTCTTCTTTGTACTTCTCAACTAGTTGTTTGGGAATCCTATATCTACTCTGCATTTTTTGTTTGAAACTTTCAAAGTATCCATCCATGATACTATCAAAATTATCTCCCATCTCAGCTATGAAATCATTAATTTGATGAATGATTGGTCTATCC
>MU227730.1:759767-780678 GCA_018584345.1 Thuja plicata
ACTTGAAAGTAAAGAATCAAATACAACACATAACACAATATTTGGTTACCCAGAAACCTTCCAAAAGAAAGTAAAACTGGGGTGGGGATGATACCCACAAGATTTAGTACTGTAGTATAAATTTAGCCTGTTAAAGCTTAGAATGACCACTTCTAATGGTCTTCCCTATTAGGAGCATAGAAAGGACTGTTAGGTCCACCTTGTTAAAGGATTTTGTACAATACAATGAGTAATGCAACTCTGTTAAGAGATTTAGAGAAAGGACTGTTAGTTCCACCTTGTTAAAGGATTTTTCTAATCCACCTATGAGAATGAACTTGTTGATGATCTTCTCTATGCAACTATGATTGCTAAATAAGATCCTTTAAAATATAACTGATCACCTGAATGTGATAGATAAGTCTCTGTTGTCCTGAACACTTCTTCACTTAACTCAAACTACCATTCACATAATCATCTTATCTTCTGATTATACATTCATACTACATACATATTATCCATTCCAATTGGATAAACAAACTATCTTACATATATATCTTTAACCAACAAATAACTTTGTAAGTCGGCTTGCAATAAAGAAATATATATTTAACAATGTATGCAAAATTGAGTTCAAACTATCACTCAAGTCCAAAAGAATACTCTGGTGATAAACTATCACTCAGGTGATACTGAACACATGGGTGATGCTGAACACTCATGCAACACTGTATACTCGGGTAACATTGTATACTTGGGTAACACTGAATGACTAAGTGTTTTGACACTAATTAAGAATATGTCTTGCCATAGGGTCTACAAAACTATTGTTCAGTATTGTAGTCAAGTTAAGAAGGTTGTAAATGCTATTAGAGGAGAAAATGGAACTATTAGTGGTGATACTATTATTAAAAAGGTACTGAGAACCTTACTTCCTATATTCTATTAGAGTATATGCTATACAAGAACTGAGATGTACTCCTGGTAACAACTTAAATATGGAAGGTCTAGTTGGTAGACTTATTGCTTTTGAGATGTCAATTTTTGATAATTTCACTCATAACCATGTTGATGATGCATTCAAATTAAAATTGACTCTTCATAAATCAAGAAAATGAAAATGAAAAATGTGAATAGAGAAAATGACACTTACGATGAAGATCTTGATGAACTTGAAGTACTTATGGCTAGAAGACTACCAAGAGGAAGAGGAAAATTCAAAGGTAAACTTCCGATAATCTATTTTTCATGTAACAAAGTTGGCCATATTGATGCAAGATGCCCTGACAGGAATGACAAGGATGAGAGAAGAGAAAGAAAGTATAAAGACAAAAGGGATGACATAGATTTTAGAAAGTATAATGACTCTAAAGGCAAAGGTAAGAAATACTGCTATATTGCTAAAGAAGCAACTGATAGTGAATGTGATAAATCTAATGACAGTGATATATAAGTTGTTTATGTAGCTATGAAAGATGATTCTGATGAAGATGAGAAAAATGGACTTATTTATTATATGATTAAAGGTGATAGATGGATAATTGATAGTGGTTATTCACATCACATGACTGGTGATAAAAGTAGATTTTGAACCTTAAACTATTGCAAAGGTGGTAGTGTTAAGTTTGGTAATGAAAAACCATGTCCTTTGAAAGGAAAATGATCAATAAAATTGACTGATAAGATCATATGTGACAATTCCTATTGGGTTGAAGGACTAAAATATAACTTGTTGAGTGTTTCTCATTTGAATACTTCTGTATACCGAGTTGAGTTTCATCACAGAAAAGCTAAGATTTTTGATGCTACTGGTGAACTAATTGGAAGTGGAGAACATACAAGAGATAATTTTTTCTTGATGACATGTAACTGATTGAATGTTTGATAATGTTAAGTTGAAGATGATGCAAGACATTAAATTATTTAATGGTTTGTATTTTCATTGATGTCAACTTGATATCATCTGTACGGTCACGTACATGATGACAAAGACTTCAAAGAATCAATGGATCAAAGATTATGCTTTCAACAATGCATAAAAGTTAAGTATTCACTAAGTGACAGACAACACCGATGAAGTGCACACCATCGATAAAGGCAAGGAACAAAATTCATAGTGATACCCAGTGAGAAGAAGACAATATTTCCCAAAGAAGCAAAATCATAGTGATACCCGACGAGCTGAAAATAGAGTTACTTGATGAGTAAAATCCAATGATGCTCGACAAATGGAGATTCCAAAGCTGACTAGAGTCACACCGATGGAACTGGAAGTTATCACTAATGACTAACTATAGAGTTGACTGACAGAACAAAGAGTTCAGAAAATGACAAAATATCTAGTTGGCAGAGCTTAATGATAGACTTAACTGGTTGTTTTATTTGTTTTATTTGACCAAAGTTAAGTAATTGATTTAAAGAAGATTTGTATAGTTGGAAAGAAGATAACTTTGAGATAAATTAGGAGTTAAAGCTTTAAATCAAATAGGTTGGATTATTTTTCACGCCAAGAATCAAGAATCAAGAAATAGTGAATATCATGTCTATATAAGAGACAATCATAATTCATTTCCACAATGACACACACGGGAAAGGGAGTGAATAGAAAGAGGATGTTGAAGAGAAATTGGTGAAGAAGAACTTCATATAGTCCTAATCAATCAAGCTGAAGGAGAGCTAGAGAATTCTACAGACACTAATGAATAGTGAAGCACAACATCATAGAGCAGAAAGTGTGGACCACAAAGAATTGAATTGATACATTGATCAGAGAGGTAATGTACTTAAATAGATCTGAAAATCTGTAATTGAAGTTGCATTAGAAATAGGTCATAGTGTTTCAGTTTAACCATTGAAGCATCAAGTCTCTTAACAGAGTAGGACTTAACAATATTCTATAATTGAGGTATATCCTAACAGATTGCCAAAAAGTTTATCATGAAGATAGCATTGAGTGCCCGATAGCCACACACAGTCTAAGAAGGAGGCTGGTGCAGTTAGGTAGCACCAGATATGACAGATACCTATTGTGCCCATAGAGGTTGATCAATATTGGTAGCATATACATGCCAGATATCAAGTGATAGACTCATATTAAAATTCTATAACAAGGTCACACTTAACAGTGTGTTTGTAACCTTTAACAGGGTTGGCTCCTAATAGGGCTCACTTCAAAAGAGTGAAAATTTGGGGTACCGGTCCTAGTGGTTTTTCCCTTAACAGGGTTTCCACATTAAAATCTATGTGTTATGTGTGTATGTTTATTAATTTATTGTTTTACATTTCACATATGTATTTCTGGATTGATTGGTATACTCTGCATATTTAATGAGTAACGGTAAATAGTTTTATTGCTTATCGGTAATCGAGGAGAATAAGCACAGACAAGGAAAACTGACAGACAGTTAAATCATTATTAGTATTTCATGGCATGCACCTTGTAGGGAATTAATAATCTAAGGTTTATTGATTGGTGGTTAAAGTTTAAAGGATAATTTTTGAATCCATTGATTCACCCCCCCTCTCAGTTATTACTAACATTTCTGTCTAGACTTATCTGATGAGACATGTTTTTTTGCACAATATGATATATGGTTATGGCATAAGAGGTTATGTCATGTGAACTTTGAAAATTTGGTAAACATTAGTAAGATGACAAGAGTAAGAGGATTGCAAAGATTGAAGAAATTTGATAATGTTATGTGTACCCAATGTGAGTTGGGAAAAATGACAAAGTCTAGTTTCAAGAGAAAAAACTATACTTCAGATGATGTTTGGAATTGGTTCATATTGACCTTTGTGGACATATTGGTGTACAAATCTACCGAGGTGATAAATATTTCATACTATTTATTGATGATTACCCTAGAATGATGACAGTAATGTTTCTCAAAGAAAAATATGACGCTTTTCAGTTGTTTAAGTGGTATTTGGAAAAATTTGAAAAAGAGACAGGTAAGAACTTGAGATGTCTGAGATCTAACAAAGGAGGAGAGTTTATATCTAATGAGTTTAAATTATTCTACAATGATATAAGAATTAAAGGATAGATGTCTACTCCAAGGAATCCCCCACAGAATGACATATGGATTTTGCCAGAACATTGATGATAGAAAAGAATGTTGCACGAAAGGACTAGAGAGAAGTTGTAAGTACAATAGTCTATACCTTGAACCGAGTACAAGTCAAGAAAGGTACTGATATTACACCTTATGAGTTATGGTATGGGTATGTACCTAATGTAAAATATTTTAATTTTTTTGGGACTAAAGGTTATATAATGAAGGACAATAGAAATGGAAAACTTGATGCTAAAAGTGATGAATGCATATTCCTAGGTTATTCCACTAAGAGAAAAGTGAACAAGCGTTTGAATTCTAAAACTAAGAAAATTGTGGAAAGTGCAAATGTTAGAATTGATGAATATGCACAAAATAATGAAGTAGAATGCAAGCAAGAACCTGAATATTATAGATCTTTTATTTACATGAATGAAGGAGAGCCCAATAGTGTGCCTAAACTATAAAAAGAAGCTAACAAACAATAGAATGATGTTGTCGAGCAACAACAAGAAAATACCGATAAAGAAAGATGTTGCCGAGCTTTAGGAGGATACTACGGAGGAAGAAGAAGAGACACACATTGAATCTAAAATTAAATTTGATGATGAATCTGAGGATGAACAACAAGAGAAAAGAAGACTAGAGCATACACTAGAAAAATATGTAAGAAGACATCATAAACCAGATCAAATTATTGGAAATAAAGATTTAGAGGTCATGAAAAGAAGCAAATTGAAAAATCAGACATGTTTATTGTGTGAATTTGAGCTGAAAATAGTGAAAGATGCTTTAGGTAATGACGACTGGATATAGGCCATGAAGGAATAAATTGAAAAAATTGAGAAGAATAAAAATTGGACACTAGTACCTAGACCAAAGGACAAGAATGTTACTGGAACAAGTGGGTATTTAGAAATAATCTGAATGAACATGGAGAATTCATAAGAAACAAGGCCAAAATGGTATGCAAAGGTTATGCACAAGAAGAAGGCATTGACTATAGTGAGACATTTACCCCAGTTACTATATTGGAAGGAGTTAGAACTCTATTAGCTTATGCAGCTTACAAAGGATTTAAAGTATATCAAATGGATGTCAAATAAACATTTCTAAATGGAATACTGGAAGAAGAGGTATACATTGACCAAGCTAAAGGATTTTTTTATTCAAGAAAGAAGGATATGGTTTGCAAGTTACATAAAGCATTTTATGGATTGAATCAATCCCCTAGAGCATGGTATAAGAGATTGCACAATTAATTAGTCAAGATTAGATTTACAAGGAAAAATGACAACAATAATCTATACTTAAAGTCTAAGAAAGGTAAAGGGACATTGTTAGCTAAAATATTTGTTGATAATATCATATTTGGAGGACAAGATGTTTTATGCCAATTATTTGCAAAAGAGATGCAAACTAAATTTGAGATGTCTATGTTTGGAGAGATCAAATTCTTTGTTGGTTTTCATGTATATTAGATGAAGAAAGGTATCTATATTACTCAATATAAGTATATCAAGGAGATACTGAAGACTTTTGGCATGGAGGAATCCAGACCTGTAAGTACTCCTATGGCTACTAGACAGAAACTATCAAAGACTGATGAGACAGCTGAAGTGAATCAAACCCTGTATAGATCAATGAATGGAAAACTACAATATGTTGTCCACAGTAGACCAGATATTGCATTAGCAGTTGGGATTGTTGCAATATTTTATGCAAATCCTAAAGACAGTCACGTAATGGAAGTGAAAAGGATTCTAAGATATTTTAAGGGAATAAAGGACTATGGATTATATTAAAAGAAGCATGAGAAGTTTGAATTGAAGTTTACACAGATGCAAATTTTACAGGTAATGTTGATGACATAAAGATAACAAGTGGAGATGCATTCTTTTTAGGAAAGATATTAGTCTCTTGGACAAGCAAGGAACATAACTATATTTCTCAATCCACAACAGAGGCTAAATATATCACAACAACAGTGAATTGTTCAAACAGTGTGGATCAAGCAATTGTTGAAAGGTATGAAGGAGGAGATCACATATCTAGTTGTTATTTTTTGTGATAACACTAGTGCTATTAACATTTTAATGAAGCCTATGATGCATACAAAGAACACACATATTTCTATTAAGTATCATTACTTGAGAGATCTGGTACAAGAAAAAGAAGTAATACTTGAGTATGTTAATACAAGGGAATAGTTGACACATATATTTACTAAGGCTTTACCTAAGGATTCTCATGAGTATCTAGAGGAAAATTAGGGGTAATTCCCCTATCTGAGGATAACTGAGATCACATAGAGTGGTTGCATCAAATGTATTACATAGAATATCTGACAGATTGATGCAAAAGGTGGTCACACTTTAGGATTCACCTGAAGCTATGAAGTGTTAAGAAAAATATTTTGATCACTCATAAGAAAGATGATAGAGGGAGAATTGAATTTAGAAACCTGACACAAAAATATCTACATGTTGAAGATGTATGTCTTTGGCATTGTTTTCAAAGAGGGAGATATACATAAGAGAAATGAGTAAGGGAGATATACATAAGGAAGAAATAAAAAATGATGGAGATAAGTTAAAAAGAGAAATCTATCCAAAAGGGAGACAATATTTGTATTGGAGAGATTCAGAATGAAGCTAAGGACATTAATGAGAATCTATTTACATAACATACTTTTTGGATTGTTTGGGAACCTTGTGGTGGTACCCTAAATTTTGATAATTTAGAAGTCCCAATCAATTATCAAGAATCATATTTCTCCACACTAAAAAATATCAAAGGAAGGAATCTTTATGACACAAATAAATAGAACTAACTAATCGAAGCCTTCAGAAAATGCTGGAATTTAGACCTGCTACAAAGATGATTTTTACAGAGGATAAAGATCGTCAAATTTTAAAAATCTAAAAATGACCCAGTTTGGGAAATCAAATTTCCTATCTCCAGAAAAAATATTAGCTTTTCATGAGGTGTTTTGGATTTTTGACCAAAGCCAAATCTGAAAGTTAGGTAGTTATTTTTTAGTTAGTTTATTGTTTTTTCAAAATAATTTGTAATAAGAGTTGTGTCTTTTCACCCTAAAAAGGTGTGAAAGCCACTCAAACACATATATATACATAATGTAAAATGTAAAGAGAGGGGAATACAATATAATACAATTTCACATATTTGGATAGTTTTTAATCAACAAGTATAACATGGACCTAGATGTACTATTTTTTGAAAATTAATAAAGATAAGTCTTTTTTCTTTCACGTGTAATAGTTTCATTATCATTTTACAATTAGTCCCTCAGATAAACCAATAGAACTTCTTCAAAGTGATATTTTGATGTGCATGCTTCCTTATTTGATTCATAGTCTATGTTTTCAATTGGTTTTCTCATTTTGCATGGTTAAATTCTATTGATTGAGGCCTTAGTCAATTGGTCTATCATCTAAGAAGTATTACCCTTTTGAAATATCTCTAAATTTGTTTTAGGTTTCTTGTACATTCCATAACACCTTTGAAGTGATAAGTTTTGTTGTAAAACTGTCTCTGAGGTTGAACTTAAGATTGGAATGATCTTGACTCTATTGCCCATGGTAGAATACGGCACTGGTCTAATCATTATTTGGATTATAGTTATTCAGTTCATTGTTTATAGTTTTAAGATATCTTATCTATCTATTCATTTCAAATTACATACACATTCACTAAACATTCTTTCAATTAATTAAAGTATTTTAGTTTACAGTTCATGATATATTGCTTTCAGTTAGATTTCTTTCAAGTTCCTTGCCATACTTGAGAGAGAAGGTTGAAGTGTTTCTTATCTGCTATAAAAAGCCTTGTAACTTGAAGGATAAGTCAAGGTATAGGCTTACCAGCCTTGGTTTTGCAGAGCCAGAATTGTAGAAGTTCCAACCTTGCTTTAGTTGTGACTTTCTAGTTGGCCAAATCACTTGGGTTTCCAAGCACTGGATTGGAAAGTCCATAGGAAATCCAATTTAGCATTTTTGGGAACGAACACCTTGAATATGTTGTTTGTTTGCATATGTTTTTTGTTTTCATGTGTTTTCCTTCAATTCCAAAGAGGGATATTGTTGGAAACTATAATTGAGACAATTGTTATATTTTCATTGATGTCAAACCTTAACTGGTAAGACAATTTCTATCTTGTAAAGTGCCATATCAATTGATTGATGAAGAAGATTTGATAATGAGAGACAACAAGAAGACCTGGTGAATGGTTGAGTTATGTGAAACTACAATGGGTACTTGATGATATAGCACCTTGACAAGGTAATATATTGTTTATCTTAAGTCTAAGTGAAGTTTGGATGACTACAAGTTTAGTCTTGACGGAGTTATAAAGCAGAAGATTACAGAACTTAAGTATGTGCCGAGTAATGTCGAGTGATGTGAGTGTCGACCGAGTGATAGTATATGTTGAGAAACTTTTAGTGTCGACCAAGCATCAACATGTACCGAGTGTCAGAGAATTCTTGAGTTACACAGAGATGACCAAGCGACAGTGTACATTATTGACCGAGTGTCAGTATTATGATAGTTTGAGAGAGATTTGAGATGCCAGCTGACATAGTTGATTTTCTTGAGATATGTGAAGCATATTTAAGACAAGGATGATTTTTGTGGAGAATTAAATGAGAATTTAATATATGTTTAACCATTTTATGTATGGATTCAAGGAGTTTTAGGATGTATTCTACAATGTAGATGGAAACAAAATGATGGAAGGATTCATTGGATCTGACCTAAACCTAAGATCTATGGTGATGATTAAGAGGCAATAGATCGAGCTACTTGATCAAGGAGGCATATTTTTAACCTAATTGTAGGTTATGTGAGTGGTGATATGTGGTTAAATCAGTTGATTGGAAAAATCTAAGTAGAAGGAAGAGAAGGCTAAAAAGAGAAGTATAGGACTGTACAGTGGTGATTGCTTAAAGGATTTATGAGAAGATCAGAGTGATGGAGATGAAATTGAATGCCAATTATTGAATTATCATTTGATCTATAATTGGATATGTATTTGCAAACTGAGTTGTATATTTTTAGATCATAATTTTCTGTTACTTTCTAACCATTGTATCAGTTGCAAAATCCTTTTAAACAAGGTTTATCTAACAGTAATTTTGTTAAATCCTTTATTCAAGGTGACATTATAATGGAATGGTATAATCTCTCTAACAAGGCTCACTTCTAACAGAGTGATTAAATCTTTTAACCGACATTTAACAGTGTGTATTGTAACCTTTAACCGGGTTGGCTTTTCACAGAGCTCACTTTAGAAGAGTGAAAAATTGGTAGCATGTTACTAGTGGTTTTTCCCATATTGGGTTTCCATGTTAAATCATGGTGTCATATTTGTGTGAATTTTATTTGATGTGTTGTACTATTAAAAGTTTTATATTCTACAAATTTATTAGAGTAGGATAGTTGATTGCAAGTTTATATTATTGATCATATGCTATAGAGACCGAGTGGATTTGAGTTGGTTGAATTATTTGAAAGTTCAATTGGTACATTTGGACCTTGGATAACTGATTCACCCCCCCTCTCAGTTATTCTAAATCATTATAACACACTGTTGATAGAAACTTCACTAGAATCCATAGGTATCACTTTGTTCTTTTAAATCATTCCAGGCACAGATTTTTGGTCTCTTTTCCCTTTTTTCTTCTCAACTATCTTAACTACAAAGTTAAGGAGAATAGAAAAAACCTTAGGAAGCCTTTGCTTCATGAGGGGTTGATCTGTCTTATTTATGAGTATTATAGGGACAAATCCTTTGAGTCTATGTAGAAAACTATTGAGTCAAAGGAGGAGAAAGGAAAATGAAAAAAATAGAAGGGTCGAATGAGGAGAGCTCGAAGATGCATTCTTCGCCCTCTCTAAAAAAAGATAGATGAGAGATGAAATATTTGGATTAAAAAAATGATGAGGAAAAGGGATTAGAAATAGAAGAAGATGATGATGAAGATACCCCTATTGAATATTCTCCTGTTGTTAAGAAGCTGAAGACTAAGAATGTTGGAGGTGAGGGCATGGAAATGGATTAGGAAGAAGAGGGTACTTGGGCTTCTTTTTCTAGTAGGAAGAATTCAAGGAGGTATGTAAAAGGGGAGGGGATGGACACTGAGGATGATGAGGAAGATGGTGATGGAACTAACCCTGTTGAGGATTCTATCCTTCATGATATGGCTGTGGGTAATATTTCTACTGCGGATAAATATAAGGAAGTGTTTGAGGGGGATAGTGAGAACCCTCATTTTGAGGGAGAGAAGACTAGTAAGGAGAAGAAATTTTCTGGGAAAGTTCCAGTCTTGGTGGAATATGAATATTTTATGGACCATGATATGTCAATTTCCCCCTCTGAGTCGATGAATACTGATGCTGGTTCTAAAGGGGAGCTTCCTGATGAGGAGGAGAAAGGTGTTAAAGAAGCATCTATCCAGTTGAGCCATGAAGAGTTTAATGATAGAAGATAATTCACTATAGGTGTTCTTCAAACTACTAAAGCCAAGGCTTTCTATTCTTTCTACATGGATAAATGAACTTTTCATGAGATTAAGAGCCTTAATCTCAAATATTAGGTCCTCTTTGCTAAATTAGAGATCCTCCAATAGAGTGTTGAAAATAAACAAGATAATGTCATGCCCTCAGTTGATAATATGTGGACTACTTAGGAAAACAGTATGGTGCTAGATTGTGTTTCTACTAAGAATAAGACCAAGCCTATGCTGGAAGAGAAGATTAAGGATATGAGTTCCAAAGTGGATAAGATAGATTATACTCTGAAGAAAATTCTCTTGCATAGCCATGATAGCATGAAGGTTTTGGAGGATAATATCAAGGATCTGTAAGAGATGCTTGATGACTCTTTTTAGGAGAAGACTATTGTCAATGTGAATTTGGATATTAAGGAGACTGGTGGTTAGAGAACTGGTCATGGTAAAAGAACCAAAGTGAGTCTCAAAAGGAAATTTGATACTCTGCTAAAGGAGCCCATGGACCTCAAAACTTCTGTCCAGATGACATCTTCTTTGGAATAAGATATTGCTACATCCCTCAAGGTCCTTTCCTAGTCTTTCTTGGTGGTACTTTTATTTCTTTGTGTTGTGTTGGTTGTTCCTTTTTTTTTATGGTCGTTAGTTGGTAGTTGGGTGGTCTGCTGGTCATCCAATAGTGTTTTGTTATGATGAACTTCTACTACTTTATCTTAAGTCTTTGCGGGGTATGCTTGTCTCCCATAAATGTTTTGTTTATTCCATGATTATAATGCTCTATCTTTTTTTGGTCTATAAAGGGTTTTGGGTCCCTTCAAAACTTGTTTTTGCAACAATTGAAAACATATTTTTTAAATGGAAAATGAATGAAATATGAGTTTTCCAAGAATGATAGTTAGTATTGTTTAATTTAATCTTAGGAATAAGAGTAGACATAATTGCACAATAACGTAAAGACAATGAAAATAAAATTTATGATTAAATAATAATGAATTGAAAACAATGATAAAGGAATGACAAGTAATGATTTAATGGAGTTTAGTACAGTGTTAATAATTGTTTGAATTGTTTAAATAAACATTTAAAAAAAGTTAGAATTTTTGTTAGAACTTGAAACATAATTGAATTTAAACTATAAAGGAAGATGCTAAACCTCTTATTGTAAAACTATTGAAATGTTATTAAAAAACATATTAAAACTATATAAAATATATTTTTAAAAACTATATGAGGAACAATTTATTTAACTATGTACAAAACAAGTTATTTAAAGTATTTAAAAGAGAGTCAAACTATTAACAAAATGTTGAAACTATTAAAAAAACATGATTGAGCACAGGAAGAGTTCATGTGATTGGTATGACAAATTTAGATAATATGATGTGTGCAAAATGATGTTGGGAATATGGAAAAGATGGTGAAATATAGGAATATGACAAAACTGGAGCAATAGGGAGATATGTTTGGGAGTTACATTTGTCATTGGCTTAGATAAAAGTCAATATCCAAAATATAGACCCCAATCAATATCCAAAATGCTACTTTGATTGTAATTGCTATAGTGCAAAAGAAATGGCACAAACAATTATGAATTAATATTTGGATGGATTGAAACAATGAAAATCTAATAGGCAGTGATTGGAGCAGTTTGGAGGGTAGACAAGATGAAATACATATCTTCCTAATTATCGCCAGGTAGGCTATGTTTTGGAGTAGATTTCATTCAGAAATTGTCTCACGCAGGGAAGAACAACTTGCAAGAAGATGGATTGTTTCCTCCCCATGCCTAAAAATGAGCTTTATTTCACAACTATTTCTATTTAAGAGGTTGCAAAACCTCAAGAATTTAGTATCCCTATAACTAATAAATTGTAACTATGATTATTTATTAATTATAAAATAGTATATAGACCTAAGTCATAAATAGTGAGGAAGAGATAAGGAAGATTGGCAGTGTTAAGAAGTTTGTGTGTAGAAGGATTTGACGAGCAGAGGGACAAGATGATACACAGTTTGATAAATGTAAACATAGATAGATTTAACCTGCATATGAAACTAATAAACATAGATTACTATTAAACCTACAAATAAACTATGAGATTATATTTTATCAATAGAGATACACAGAAATATATGAGAAACCCGCAAATAAACTTGAGGGATACGAGAAAAAAAATATAACCTTGTGTTTACATGATTGAGGTTAAGTTTTTCTTTAAAAAAAATTGAAAAATATAGTAAACTCTATGGCGGCAAGCCTTCCAAAGAGGGTAAGTAACAAAAAATAGATATTCAGAAAATTATGCAAACACAAATGAGTTAAGAAATTATATTCAAGCTTCTGTCTCTTCAAGAATGTCTCCAAAACAAGGTGTACTCCACATAATGGTAACCTTCAACAAATTTCACTCAAACAAGGATTAGTAACCTATGCTCTGACACCATGAAAGGAAAAAATCAAGAGAAAATAAATAAAAAATAATCCAAGAGAGTTAATTGAATATAATATTGTTACCATGAGAAATACATAAACTTGGAGAAATCACCAAAATATCAAAGAAAAGGAGACAAGAAGTTTTGAAAGGGTGCAAAAAAAAACCCCTTGTGAATTATGAATGAGTAAAATCTAGAGAGAGAGAGAGAGAGAGAGAGAGAGAGAGAGAGAGAGAGAGAGAGAGAGAGNTAGAGAGAGAGAGAGAGAGAGAGAGAGAGAGAGAGAGAGAGAGAGAGAGAGAGACTCATTTACAATAACATCATAGTGTATAAATGAGAGAGAGGATCATCTCTTAAATAGAGATGAGGATAGGAGTTACAAAGTAACTCACAAATATATGAATGCCACCATTCATAATAGGTGTGTGCAAAGTGTCAACATCCTCTTAAGGAGGATAAACTATTTTCCTTAATAAATGACATGTCATCCTACTTATACTAGAGGACAAAATACATGTAGGATACTTTGGCTTATCCTAAATTAAATAAATACAACCAAGGAAAGATTAAATATTTTAACAGATCAAGATCTCAAAAAGGAAAAAAAAATGGGCACACGCTCTAGTGTGACACTATTGTTTGAACCAATAGAAATTCAAGTGGTGGGAGGTGATTTTGATAATGAATCAATAACCTTAGGGTAATAGTTGAATATTTCTATTTTCATCTGTAATCTGAGTAGAGAAAATATTTTGGTTTTTAAAAGTCATTGAACATACATAGATTAATAAAATTATCAAACACCCATGCTATTTTATGTGTATTTTCTATGTTTGAAAAATCAAAATTGATTGTCAAATTGTTACACAGAAAAAATGATGCATCTTTCATAAAATACCTCAATTATTATTTAAATGATGCAACTATTAGATTGAAAATCACAATTGCAACATTTTGCATTGCATTCACTAGATACAAAGCCACAATCAACCTGACTATGCTACACAATTTCCTACTTATTTACTAGATCAAAATACTTTATATAAGATATTTTACTAATATGGAACAGTTACCAATCTCAATTTAAATGATTCATTTGCAAATCATTAGACACGATTAACTGGTAAAATTTTGAGGTTTTTAGATTAGAAAATTTAGAGAAAAACTAGGGTCAATTCAGAGACTTACACACTGTCCAGAAACACAATTTTTGGTATTTGGCATAAGAAAACCTATCATTCATATAGGGTTTGGATTTTAGGGCTCCTTAACTTGATTCATCATTAGGTTTTAGTCATCCTTTCTTATCATCATTTTAGGGTTTACCTTGCATGCGTCATAGTTTTCAATTAGGTCTTGCATGCCTTAGACTTGGGTATCTTTATCTTTTAGGGTATCTTTTGAATTTTAGAGAATATACCCTCTTTAGTATCTTTATATAAGTGGTTGGTAGATTCTTTTTTACCTCTCCTATCAAAAGCGTCCTTTTATCAAAACATTGTCACTATCTTTTCATTACTACCTGGTGGTCAAAACATTTCTCCCCATTATTTAGGGTTGATCCTAAGACATCATAATCTTGAAATTTTCAATTTTTCCCCTTAAAGGTTTATTTTTCCAACCTTAATTGTCATATCTAGCCTTGCATTATTATTTTCCAAAATTAGAAAAATCCAAAAAAATAGTTTCTTTCTTAATTTGTTACTATAGTCAAATCATACCTAAACTTTCATTGTTATTTTCCCAAAATCAGAAAAATCTAAAGAAATAGTTTTTTTCCTTAGTCATTACTATATTCAAATAGCTAGTCTTGCATTTTTAATTCCAAAATCAGATTGTCATTTAATTAGTTAAATAAAAAGGGATAGATGGACCCAAATAGAGACCCTACATTCAATCCTATCAGTAATATGAGTTTCAATTTCAATGCACCAATGGGTTCACAAAGAACAACTAGGAGTGGGGCTACCTTACCTCCTCCTAGTGACGAGTTTTCATTGGTAACCATTCAAGCACACTCCACCCAAGAAGAGATCAAACACATGTCACAAGATCATAGGGTCCTTGGTGTCATGAATGCCTTATTAGCATCAGACCCTAATAGATACTTCCATCTTCTTGCACAAAATGGAGCCAAACTACCACCAAGTTTTGACACCTCCACCATTATGGAGGGTAACAAAATGATCTCTACTAGGGTTACACAATCATATTCATCACAAGTCTCTACTAGTCTACCATATAGTAGCACAACTCATGCAGCCACACAAGTTACAACGTCAACAATACCATATGGGATTCAGTAACAAAATCTCTCTTCAATACGATACTATCATCTACTACCAACACCATGACAATAGGTTAAAATCAAAATTATAGTATGCCCTCTAGTACATCATAGAAAAATGTAAGTACCATATCACAAACTACACTAGTAAATACTATGACACCTAGCACAACAATACCACCAATCTATAGTGAAATTTCTATGAATAATTCAATGAGACAAGGAGGACCTTCCAATCAACCCCCTATTGGTACAAATGTCAGTTTTCTAGTGGCACCTTCCAACCAAAACACTAGCGGTCCAAATGTCAACTTTCAAGGAGGACCTTCCAATCAACCCCCTAGCAATATGAACACCATTTTTCAAGGGCCCTCCTTTTCTCAAAAAACAAGTGGAAAACATGCTAGAGAAGTACCTCAATTTCATCATATAAATCCTTTTACTCAACCTAATATGATATTTTTCATATTTCACACCACAGAGGTTGTCCACCTATGTCCCTACTTATACAAACACCCAAAAAGTGTATCTAGGAGCTCAACACACTTATGTGTACAATCAAATAACCATGTATCAGCAGCCTCCATTTGTGTATCCTAATATTGGTTCCAACACAAATATGCTTTCAATGCCTACTAAGCTATCAACAAAAAAGGTGAAAACCCTCCAACAACAACTATTCAACATGCAAACTAGTGGCTCGAATAAGATGTAAACTTTGGAGGAATTATGTCCCTATCACTTTGACAAGATATTGTACATGCCACCCTTTCCTCCAAAATTTGAAACAAAAAAATTTGACAGGTATAGGGAGAAAGGTAACTCAAGGGACCATATTTGATCATTCTTTCTGGTTTACCTTGAGGTTTTTAAAAATGACACTTATTTAATGCTCTTCTTTCCATGCAGTCTTAGTGGTCCATCCATGGATTAGTTCACACATTTACCATCAAGAATACAGTCATGGGGCGAATTGGCATAAAAATTCATATCAAAATATTCTCATAACACCATCAAAAAATTCACAATCATGGATTTATGTAACACTAAATAGAAAAAATGGGGAACCCTTTGCATCCTTCCTACAATGATAGAGGAACATGGATAGAAAGGTACCCTTTTGTAATCTTGAGAAAGATAATATTTAGATGTTCATTGAGAACTACCAAACTGACATACTGTGCTCTTTACACTCTCAATGTATATGGTGGTACTAATTTTGGTTATTATGGTTTTTTCCTTTTTGTCTTACCCTATTTTGTTTTAGCCATGGTTGTCTTATGTTTCTGTGTTACTTTATCCACTTAAGTAATGGGTCATGTCATCGTGGGCGGAGCCATTTTATTATTACTTGAAAATTATTCACTTAATTATCATGGAGGTCCTTTATTTTACCTTTTTGCCTAAGTTGAGCCTTCAATTTTCTAATGGGTCTCATGAAGTGATTAGATGACTTACCACATGTCCCCATGAGATAGGATTGTCTCGTTGATAAGGTATATAGGTGTCAATTATCTGTTGGGTATACCATAACGTAAATAAATGGTTTTACGCTATTGTGTGATCAAAATGTGCAAGGGGTTTATGCATCACATGGTAGCGAAATGATGAAACCTATCCTTAGTCATCGATTTTAAAATGAAGGAAAGTGGATAGTAAAGGAATTATGTGGAAATTTTCCATTGGATGTTGGTGGCCAGTTGAGGCTCACGACGGAGAGTAACAATGATAGGTTTTAAAGTCTCATCTACTTAAAAGACTATATTTTAGCACATGTTTATTTTAAGGCAAATATTTTAATCATGTCCCAAAAATTTCTCTAAAGATACTTGACCTCATTAAGTGATGTATGGTCACTGGGAATTGAAGATCAACAAGATGTGAAGTATTTTTCCATCACATGATCAAAAGATGAAATTTCTTTATGCATCATGCGGTATCGCGATGTTGCCACGTAGCACTAAAGGTAGCGAGTTTGATGGTGGGCCATTGATGGAGGATTAAACATAGTGAGAATGAAAGAAAGTGCCAGATGGATGCCACATGGAGTTAAGGTTGGTTGACCAAATCTTGCCATTCATTTTGTCATTTTTTAAGAATGATCTACGATGGAGATTTAAACTGGGTTTTTTCATGTTTGGCTTCATTTTGCATGTGGATGTAAGCTTACATGACTAGAATTTAATTTGGAATGTGTAAATATTGTCATCTTAATTTCATATGAGTGTATAATTTGCATGCTTCATGAAGGTGATCACTTATTATGGAGATTTGTAGAGATTGTGAAATGGGTTTCCTGGTTTTCTGAATTGTTGGTTGCAGAGGGTGGCATGCTTTTAATCAGTAAGTTTTTGTATCCTCACCTTGTTCTTTTTTTTTGTCTCTGTGTTTTGTTATGATGTGTGGGGTATTCTATTCTAGGTCTTCTTGTGTCTAAGACTTGGTGTGAAGGGTTTCGAAGGTGAAGTATTGTAGGAAGCCAAGAGTTTAGTTTCTGGGTAGTCATGGCACCATTAAGGAACCATTTTGGGAAGGTAGATTATGCAGAGAGAAACCCATTTGATGATTTTCTATAGTTGTTTCCCAAATCAACAAATGATTGGGGTGAGGCTAAAAATATTGTTAAGAGAATCAAATTTGCAGAAGGATTTTTTGATAAAGCTTAGGTTTTGACTGATGCTACTATTACCGAGACTAGATTGAATTTTTTTATGCTATGGTTCAGGTAGAGAAAGGTGAAATCCAATTCTTGTAAAGCATGGAAGTATGATCTAGGAAAGTTGGTAATGCAAAGCATTTTCATGGATGTAGATTTATTAGTAGCTATTGCAGATAGATATGACCCTATGCTAAAGGTAATCAAGGATAATGATGGCCATGTAATCCTTAGGGTTTGTAGGGAAGAATTATAGGAATTGTTTGATCCATATGATCCATCACCCAATTTGGAGCCCATTGATCTCTAGGATTTTGAGCAAAAGTACCAAGATCAGAGGAGCTACATCGGAAGTATGTTGATGCATACACATTGTTTGTGGTGAGAAAGGATAAATATTTTATTGGCCCTAGTACTTAAGAGACTTTCAAGAAAGAAGGATTCAATCCCATGTTCCTTGCAGTATTTTATTCTTTGTGCCAAGTTCTTGGCTTACACCCCACAGATGTGATCCCAATTGAGTATATATATATGTCTATTCACATTAGCCAACCCCACTTTCATGTAATTTATGATTTTTTTCCATACATGGTAGATAAGATACATGAAGGTTTGCAGGGAATACAGAACATAAAATTAGAAGCACCTTTCTTTTTATATTCCATGTTAATGTAGATGTTCTTGGAAAAGCATGTTGACTTCTTTGAGGAAACCATGACATTAAAAGGAGAGAAAGATGGTGTTTAGTTGCCACTACAGTTGTGGAGCACAGATATGTCATGGGATAGACTTGAGGCTAGCTTTGTAAGGTTTGATAATTGTTTTGCATCAAGGTTGAGAACCAAGTTGCAAGTGAATCCACCAAGGATTCCAAAAATATTGCATGAAACAATCAGACCTTTGGAGATGGCTCCCAATTTGAAGATTATGCACAATTGGGGTGATATTTACCCTTACCCTACAACGACAGTAATTAGAGTATATGTCTTCTATATAAATCCTTATGTGTTACCTTATTAGGTTCCATTTAGGGTTGGATTAATTGAATTCTTATGGAAAATGGGTTGTATTCAGTAGGAGTTTTTTGGAAGAGGAAATTGAACTATTTTCCCAAATTTCACAATTGTGCACTATTATTTCATTTCCAAAGGTGGGTGAAAGTATTTTGATAAATTTCTCGAGCCTTATCATATGGGTGTCAGTTAAAGAGGGTTGTTGATCCCGAGGACTTCTGTAGTATCTTTTGTAATAGAGTGGGTAGAAGAAAGAGGGAGCATCAATTCCATTATCCTAAAGATGTTATTAGAAAAAAATTTGTGTTGTGTGATCAAGAATTGAAGAAAGAAAAGTGGATAGCCTATAAAAAATTGCTGAATATTATCCATGAGGAGCCAACTTATGATATTTTAAAGTATTTCAAGACTTTTGGAAATAAAATGAATGCTCTGTTTGATCATTTCCATTTGACTATGCAAGCTTTGCATGAAAATGGGGCAAAGTGAGATTACCTCCAAAAAATATAGCTAGAAAAAAGAATGTTTCAGTTGAGAGACCAAAGATCTAGATTAAGGAAGGGTATATGTATCAAGTAATGTTTCAAAATAGGCAGTCACAAGATGACACTCTTAACGAGGGTCAAGTCTTGGAAAAAAAACCAACATATCTGCCAAAGTTTGTGCACAATCCTTATTAGTTAGCAAGAGAGCATTTAGGAGATGAAGAAGATGAGAGAAATAGAAGTCAACCTAATGAGTCTCCACAAAGCAATGACTCTCACACTACATGCCCTTTGAGTGATGAGGAATTTAGTGATGAGGTGACTGAGTTTACTGAGGAGGTAAAAAGAAAAATAAAATTGTAAGATGTTTCCACTTCTCCTTCATCATCAAAGAAACTAAAGCATGTACCTATTATTGATATAGATGTCTCTCCAATTATATATTCCCTAATGAGTCCCCAGTTGTATCTCTAAAGGCTCAATCTTCGGATTCTCAAGAAAAGGTGATTGCAGAGAACTTACTTGAAATGTGAGAGCAAGGGACTATGGTTATCACTGAAGATGAGGTCTAATCAGGTATGCTCACTGTGCCACCTCCATTGGAATGGGATGTTAGTATTTTTGAGGTACATGACAAAGTACTGGATGAAGTAGAGCTACTTGTAATAAAAATTTATCTAATGATTCTTTTTTGAGAGAAGGACCTTTCATACAATTTGTTTGGGTTACTAAGCTTGAGGAATTTAAGAAAAGGGTTGAAGAACAACAAGATTTAGAGCCCAGGAAGTATAAAGATTCATTTTAAAGTGAGGTTAAAGATGAAATAAACAAGAAAATCAAAGAAATCACTCCTCCAGAAGGGAGAAAGATGATTGAATATGCAAGGGTTTTAATACTCCTAGAATGGGATATTTTTTATGCTTTTGCATTTCATGCTATCAAAAAGGAAAATGATCTAGTATACCAATCAGAGGATGAGGCCAAAATGGCATTAAAAGGGGCATTCTTCAACAAGGATCATGTTGGTTTGGCTATTTTGTCATTATCTTAGGGTGATGAAAGAAATAAAGATACTAATGTTACCTCTAGTTTTAGAGGAGTATTAGTTATTGTTAAGTTTTAGGATAGTTGCAAATGTAATAGCACTCTATTTTGTATGTGTTTTCCAAATGCAACAATCTCTCTTTCATTTATATTAGGAATGAGGCTAGGAGAGACATGTCCCTTCATGGGACATGTCTATTCATTATTATTTATAAGAAAGGACATGCCTCTTCCTATTAATCATAAGTTAATCAATCTTATAATGTTTCATCAATCACTTATTAATTAAGAATAATATAATAATAATTTAATATTAAATATTAAATTTCATATGATTAATAATAATATAACATATATAATATATTATTATTAATCAACATGTATTATATATATTCTAATGATCATACGACTGAAGCTACAAACATT
>MU227730.1:783164-814420 GCA_018584345.1 Thuja plicata
TATTAAATATTAAATTTCATATGATTAATAATAATATAACATATATAATATATTATTATTAATCAACATGTATTATATATATTCTAATGATCATACGACTGAAGCTACAAACATTAACAGTTTTGAAGAGGGTAACAGATACCTCTGGTACTAAAGATGTTGACCTTACTCTTAGCGTAATTGAATTCAATAAAAATGTAGCAAAGAAAGAAAGGTATAAAATGAGAGATATAAAAGTATGTATGAAGAACTTGTTGTGGCCTTTGGTGTTCAAGAAAGAAATTGATTCAATATGAGAGAGGTACTCATCTATCAAGATCATGTAAGGGCATGTTAAAATCTCCTTCTATCTCCTCCCCTTTACCATCAACTTCAAAGCATATTCTCGCTTCCATAATAATTGATATTCCACCTCCTACAACATTAGGCAGTGATGAGTATGCATGTTCTACTGAGCCTTCAAGATCATAATTAATTAACAAAATACAAGAGTTAGAGGGTAAATTATCTTGAGAGAAGAATGAATCTAGGAAGAGAATAGAGGAGATAGTAAATACAGTTTTGACACACGTTTGTGAGAAAATGGTTAGGAATATGAATAGTGTACATCATTTGTATTCTGTTCTCAATGAGGCATTAAGTGTATTCACAAAGGATAAAGGTATCCTGGAACCAATTTTTGACAAGTGGATAAGAAGATCTCAAACAATGAGGGATGTATGCTTAGGGTCTCAATTTGACAGTAATGATGCCCCTCTAATCAAGCCCACTTATGAGCTGGTGATTGCAATGTAGGAGTTTCATGCTTTTCCTAATACTGTTGAAAGAAAAAAAAGGATCTTGTTTAGGGGAATCAAGCAACTGGAAAAGGTCACACTACTAGATATAATTGATGATGTAGGTAACATCAAGCACATGCAAGATTAGATAAATTAAACTACTAATATTTTGAAGGCCAAAGTAGATATTATTTGTGAGGATGGAGATACTAATACATTAATTGCATGTTTTAATAAATTGTTAGCATGTCATTTATTTTTGGAGTATTTTGAGAAAGAAACATATCAGGTGGTGGTTAATTATTTGTCATAAAAGAAAATTGTTGATGAGGCAATCAAGCTCAAATGGTCATCAGATTTGGAATATGATAGTTGGCAACAAAAGTACTTAAGTGGTATTTTAAGATGAGGTGTTACCACCATAATTGATTGGTTAAAGGAAATAAATGAAAGAGCATCTTCTCAGTTAGCTGAATCAAGTGTTTTGATCTCATGGAACTTTTGCCTTTTTTGTGAGTTCCAAGGAGCTGTAACTAATTTTGTCTTTTTGTGCTATGTATCATTCCAAGAGCCTGAAGCTTGTTGCTCCCTTGTGTTCTATAAAAGGGAGAATCAAGGATGAAATGGGGGATCACGTGGAAGTAGCAAGTTTAGGTCCTTTCTTAGAGGTCAAATCTGATAGAATTTTAGTCTTGGAAGAATGTAAATAATTGTTACATAATATAAATAAAATTGTAAGAAGTATTTGCAGTAATTTCTCAGTATAAATTATTGTAAAGTGATAATTTATTAGGTCATAATTGTCATGAATTTATTCATAAGTATATCTTAGGTATTTCCCAATAGATTAAGGCACTGATCTTTTGTTTGAAAAAGTCTATTTACTTTCATTTATGGTCTCTATCAGAATCAAATTTTAAAATATCACCATCACTTATATTTTTTTAATTCTATGTGTTTCATCTCAAGCTCCATAGTACTTAGTGGATCAGTATAGATTGAGTTAATTTGTATTTTCTCTTTGGTGTATGTTTAGAATTAAGGATATTTTCGGATTTTATCAATGCAGATATGTTAATGAATTTTTGTATTTGAGCATTTTAAGGTGCACCCACCTAGGTCTTGCAGAACCTAAAGTGTAGAAGGATTTCTAATCCTTGTTAGTTGTTCCAGAGCCTAGTTAAATTTCAATAATTAAGAACTTTCCATCTCATAGAATCATTAATTAGAGATTCTTGTCTACCTCTTTTGGGAACCAACAAAATGGTGACTCTGCTGGGGACACATTAAACAGACTAGTGATAATATATTTTGAGCATTATAGAGAAATTTTCTATCACATAGAGTTGTTATTGTTTTGGTTGTGTTACTTGCTCTTCATTCATAGTTGATTCACTCCTAAGTATTACAGAGTGCTCAGGGTCTATTTTTAAGGTGATAGGTCTTATATGTGTGGTTATTATCTTGATACATTTTCCCAAATTCCATTTGGGTGGTGGCTCAAAGTCTCTGCACTAGTGCATGTTATTGTATTTCTTAGTACAAATCTAGAAAATAATACAATGAGAAAACAAAAGAACACCAAATATTTCATAAGGAAACATCTAGAGATCCCCTTAGAAAATGAACTTCCAAGAGGAGGAAGGAAGAACTGGGCAAGAAAAGAAGAAGAAACAAGTTGTGCTCCATCGTCATGGAAGATAAAAAATGAAAGTTCAAGTAAGTCATTACATCTATTGCCTGAGGTTGGTGAAACTCTTTTCCAAGAGTTCAGAAGGAAGTAGTGTAGATTTCTTTGATCGATTATTTGACACACCTTCTCAAAAGGAACCCCTATTAAAGAATAAGGGAGTCACTCAACTTAAGTATTTCTCAGAAGAATAGAGGCCATGAAGTGAGATATTCCAGTGGATATTTGTATGGAAGGATAGAAAAATAACCAGGTGAGGAATTGATAAACTTGGATGATTCTTCCAGCTCAGAGACTACTCTCCCAAATCTAGATGAGTTATTTCCAGGTATTGTTGAATTGAGAAGGCAAGAACAAGAATAACTGTTGATTGCCCAAAGAAGAGAGAAGAAAAGGGAGTAATAAGTTAGAGTTGGAATTCAAGAGAGGGAAAGGTTTCTTTAAATAATTTCTTATCTCAAGATGAAGAATTAAGAGTCTAGCATGAGTTTAAAGGGTTTGAACAAGGATATATTTGGGGATATCAATGATTTAAGAAGAGACTTTCAAGAGAAGGAACAACTCTTGAATAAAGATGAGTTCATGAAAGAGACTGTCCTGAGACAATTGTATGACTATAAGAAGGAAGGTGTTAATAATACTCAACCTCATGCAAAAAATACAATACCAGCTTAAGAAGATAAGCCTGACCTTGAAAAATGTAAAAAATTGGTTATTGGATACACATTAAAGAACTAAAGAGTATATTCCAAGGTCCTTCTGAAATAGATATAAATCTGGAGAAGGCTAGAACGGAAAAGGAAAATTTAGCCAAAGAACTGGAGAATTTTGAACTTGAGGAAAATCCTACAGAAATGAAAAGGAAGATCTCTTTCATAAAAAAATAATGTGTTGAATAATGCCTCAAATACTGCTAGTGCATCTGGATCTAAAGGTAATTCTAACCCTACCTCTAATGTTCAACTGAATGTTGGGAATGTAGCTCAAGAAAATACTGCTAGTATGAATTTGGGTAGTCAAAATAATAACCAAAATAATACTCAAAACTAGGGCTCCAGTAGGCACCAAATTGGGGCAAATACTAGTGGAAAATTTTAAAGAAGGCCTATCCAATTGATAAATATAGTTTTTTTTTTTAGAATTCTTGGTCAGCCTAACAAAATTCCAAATGAGTTGAGGGAAAAGATTCCCAAGTTTGGTGGGAACAATGATGTGACATGTGATGAGCATTTAAAGTCCTTTTTGGATACTATAAATGATTATGAGATAGAGAATAAGAATATTGTTATAAAATTATTTGTACAATCCTTGACTAATGATGCAAGGTATTGGTACAAAGCTTTACCGGCTACTAGTATTGCTTCTTGGGAAGAGTTTGAAAGAGGTTTCAAAGAACAATACAAAGATCAGACCATTAAGAACTTTGTATTGAATGAGTTCAATTCATGGTCCTACTCAAACATGCCAGGCCTAGATCTGGCACTTGAGTTGCATCACTTACCACTGTTACCAAACTCTAAACCTGTCAAGCAAAAGTTGTGAAAGATGCATCCACATGTATCATTACTTGTCAAAGCAGATTTGAAGAAGCACCTTGATGCTGTATTTATACAACCAATCCCATATGCAGACTGGATATCTAATCTAGTTCCAGTAACCAAGCATAGTGGTCAGATCCACATTTGTACAGATTTTAGAGATCTAAATAAGGCTTGTCCCAAGGATGACTTTCCTTTACTGAATATCGAAATGATAGTAGATCTCACAGTAGGACATCAAATGCTATCACTCATGGATGGATTCTCAGGATATAACCAAATAAGGATTGCATCGGAAGACCAACACAAAACTACATTTACATGTACCTAGGGCACTTACTGTTTGAATGTCATGTCATTTGGCCTTAAAAATGCGGGAGCAACATATCAAAGGGCCATGAAAATGATCTTCCATGATCTCATTAACAAACTAATAGAAGATTATGTCGACGAAATACTTGCAAAGTCAATTCTTAGAAAATATCATCTACAAGTGTTGGGACCCATATTTGATAGAATACAAGAATATAAAGTCTGACTAAATCAAAAATATGCATTCAGGGTCACCGTAGGAAAGATTTTGGGATTCATTGTATCACATTGAGGCATAGAGGTAGACCCATAAAAATTCATGGCAGCACTGGACATGCCACCACTAACTAATCTAAGGAAACTAAGGGGTTTACAAGGTAGGCTTCAATCCATCAAGTGCTTCATAGCCTAATTATTAGACAAGTGTCATCCATTCCAGCATCTACTACACAAGGATGTGACATTCATATGCACAGAACAATGCAAGAAAGCATTCCAAATATTCAAATATTATCTACATCTCTGAAACTGAGTCTACATTAGGAGTACTCTTAACACAACATGATGACCAAGGCAAGGAGAGAGTTGTCTACTATCTCAATAGAACTTTGGTAGGCTATGAGATCAACTATTCACCAATTGAAAAATCATGCCTCATAGTAGTCTTTGCTTCCCAGAAGTTGATACATTACATGTTGAGCCATCAAACCAAGATAATAGTACACATTGAGCCCTTGAATTATTTACTGAGAAAAGAAGCACTGACAGGACGACTCTCTAAATGGGTGATGATCCTAAGAGAATTTTATCTAGAATACGTAGATAGAAAAGCTATCAAAGGGAAAGTAATTATAGACCAAATAGCAGAGGCACCCATAAAGGATCATCAACCTATCATATGCAACTTTCCAGATGAGTCCATCCTTACAGTACAACCGGCAATATAACTTTGGCAACTATACTTTGATGGATCATGCATGAACCATGGAGAAGAATCAGGGATAGTACTAATTACCCCAAATAATGATGTGATCCCTAAATATTTCTGACTCAACTTTCCTTGCACAAACAATATAGCCAAATATGAACCTCTAGTCATTAGAGTAAAGACATACAATGGAGAATCAAGAACCTCAAAGTCTATGGTGATTCACAATTAGTCACCAGCCAAGTAAACAATGACTATGTGACAAAAGATGAGAAGCTAATCCCATATAGAGAGTAGATGGACAATTTGCATGCTTCATTCCATTTCATAGTATTCAAGAAAGTACCAAGAGTTCAAAACAAAGCACCAGATAGGATGGCTACTAGAGCATCCTTGATCGACATACCAAGCAACAAGACTAGATTCCAATTTTTGGTAGAGCAACTCGAGATACTAGCACATCAAGCACCAATCACAGAATCAACATGTGTCCTTGTTGGTCCTAAAACTCCATGGTACCATGACATGTAAAATTACCTCCAAAGTAGTATCCTACCTCCTGAATTTTCTAGGAACCAAAAGAACTCCCTCATCTACCAAAGCCTCTAGGTACACCCTTCTCACTAGTACTCTATATAGAAGAAGTCTAGATGGAACTCTATTACAATGTCTCACTTCCATAGAATCCCAGAGAGCTTTGTACAAGGTACATGAAGGAATTTATGGAGCCCACACAGGTAGCAATAGCTTAGCAAAGAAGATCATCCGAATGGGATAATACTGGACCATAGTAGAGATATATGCCAATAAGTATGTACAAAGGTGTAATAACTCAATGTCAGATTCATGGAGACCTCATCCATGCACCAGCCTAATAACTCAATCCCATCACTTCACCATTGCCATTTTCTAAGTGGGGATTTGACCTAGTGGGTAAGATTACACCAACCTCATCTAATGTGCATAAGTACATCATTACAACAATAGAGTACTTCACTAAATGGGTGGAAGCCATTCCTCTCACCTACATCATTGGAAATTAGATCTCTATGTTCATACTCAACAACATCATTTGTCAGTATGGAATTCCTCAAACCATACTAAAGATCACAGTACACCTTTCCAAAACTAGGATGTTCAAGATCTTTGTGAACATTTCCACATTAAACAAGGTTTCTCTTCATTATACTATCCCTAAGGGAATGATCAAGTTGAAGAAAAAAACAAAACCATACTTAAGATCTTAAAGAAAATATTCAATGAATCAGGGTGAGACTACCATTTACAACTTAGTCCAGCTCTATGGGCATACAGAACTAGCGTGAGAATACCTACAGGAGCCACTCCTTTCTCACTAGTATATGTATTAGAAGCGGTCCTACTCCTCAAAGTGGAAATCCCATCCCTGAGAATATCATTGAAGAACCTCATTTTAGATGAAGACTATAGAGTAGCAAGGCTTAGTGAACTAGAACTGTTAGATGAAAGGAGAAAAAATGCACTCAACCACTTACAAGGCTATCAAAATAACCTTAGAAGGAACTGTCACAAGAAGGTGAGACCATGAAAAATTCACAAAGCTTAATCAAAGTTTTCTTGTTTATCACCTATCCTATCTATCAACAAGAAAACTGGTGATTAAGCCAATCAATCAATGTCAAAACCATGAGCTTTGTAAATTAGCATTGGGCCCATATGACACAGCTTGATCAGTTATCCAAATGATCAAATTTTGATCAATCAATCAATTAGTCAGTCAATAAACCAATCAAATGTCTTACACAGTGACAGATACACTCAAAAACCAAACAAAAGTCTTATATGAGTCATCTATTACTGAAACCAAACACAATAAAGCATCAGAGAGTCAAGCCAATCAAGAGAATCAAGATAAATCAAGAAAGAATAAACTATTGAGTAGGTCAGTCGTTAGCCATAGATCATTCTATCTTTTGTAGTTATGTTCTTATGCTACTCTAGGGTCCACCAAGTGAGGAGAGTAGCTATGATAGATCATGACCTTATTTTCTTTGATTGATGTTTTTCAAATGTTTTATTTTGATTCTTGCGCAATGACAATTTAGGATAAATGTGGTAGGTGTTGTGACCTATCTGGTAGCCGCACAGTTCCATGATCTTAGCTTAACCCTGGGAAAGAATTGGAAAAACCTTTTCTGTTATTTTCTTGTTCCTACCAGTAGAATCATAGTGGTATCCAAATGGTCTATATTTGGGTGCATTGGATTTCTATCTTGGTTTTCTCTTTCTTTTCAAAATCAAGAGATCATAGCGGTATCCATATGATTTGTATCTAGGTGCATTGGATTTCTATCTTGGTTTTTATTTTTTTTTGGATTGTTTAGAGAGCATAGAGGTATCCAGATGGTCAATATCTAGGTGCATTTGGTTCTCTTTCTTTTCAAAATCAGATCATAGTGATATCCAAATGGTCAATATCTAGGTGCATTTGGATTTCTTTCTTTTCAAAATCAGAGAACATAGAGGTATCCAAATGGTCAATATCTAGGTGCATTTGGTTCTCTTTCTATTCATTCTCTCTACTCCTAGTTATCAAGAGATCATAGTGGTATTTAGATGGACAATATCTGGGTGCATTAGATGCTCTTTTATTTTCATAATAAGGTGCAATGATGAACAAAATTGGAAAACTCGACAGTGACTTGGGTTACCCTTCCTATTCTATCAGTCCAAATCTATCAACCGATTCAAGAGATAGCTTCACACCAACTTTTATCTAACTAACACATGCATTTACTTAGATATTTTGTGCATAGTAGATTACATTCATTTATTGCATAAGAAAAATCCAAAACATGTGCATAGTAGATCATATAATCATTGCATCCATTATCAATAACATCATAACTAACATAGGAATTCATTCATCATCATCATATAGTGATTCAAAATTTCAACAAATTAATGCTCATCTGACGCATTTTCTATTCTTAATTTGTTGTGGGGGCATATAGTCCACCTGTTGTCACTGGGGCAAGCTGGGGTAGGATCAAATCTAAAAATTCTTTGACACAATGTGATGAATTACATTGTATCAAAGAGGGGCAAATGTAGACACCCTAAAATGGACATACTTGTGACCTTACATTACAAACACTAATTTTCATCTATTAATTAATGGTTTTTTAATCATTAATTAATCATCTATTTTCTTCTAATTTCATTCCCCAAATCATCTAATCAAATCCCCAAAATTAATTAAATAATTAATTTTATTTAATTAATTAACCTTAATTGATTAATCTCCATTAATTAATTAAATTTAATTTCCTAAATTTTAAATTTAAATATTTAACGTACAAATTAATTCTTCTAATTAAATTAATATAATTTCATTCAATAATTCAATTCTAAACCAAAAATAATTCAATTATCTCACATGTTGAATACTTTAATTATAAAAATGAATTTAATATTTAATTAAATCCTTTCTTTAGTTCAAAAAAGAGAACTATTGATCAGATCTCTGATTACATGAATTACTCTACCTACCTCTACAGTTCAAAAAGGTAACTCCAAATTACCTCTTCAGTTCTATAGGTAACTCATAATTAGTTGTTCAGTTAACCAAAATTTATCTCCTGTCTCCCAATTGAAGAGGTTGAGTTTACTGATGGCTTCTCAAGTTCCCTTTGAGCTGAATTGTTCATCCTCCTATCTCTTGGATTGATCTCAACTGTTCATATCATTTTCATATTCTATATAATCAACCCTTCATAACAATTTGAAGGATCTAGGATTTCAAGCTTACGTGCACCATTAGTCTGTCAGATTGGTTCAAGCATCAAGCCTTCTCATGATCATACATCTAGGATTTCAATCTTACATGTGCCATTACTCTGTCAGATTAGTTCAAGCATCAAGCCTTCTTGCAATCATACATCTAGGATTTCAAGCTTACATGTGCCATTACTCTGTCAGATTGGTTCAAGAATCAAGCCTTCTTGCGATCATACATCCATGATTTAAAGATTATGCACGCCATTACTCTGTCATATTGGTTCAAGATTCAAGCCTTCTTGTGATCATACATCTAGGATTTCAATCTCACATGTGCCATTACTCTGTCATATTGGTTCAAGCATCAAGATTTCTTGCAATCACATATTCGATATCATATTATCGACGCTCCCAAGTCATAGACGCTTCCCACACCAATACTGAGCACCACACAAACAACATTTTAGAAGGAGTAGAGAGATACAATAGAAGATTCGATCGAGCTTTTTTGGTTTGCATTCATTTGTATTCCTCTTTATTGCTTGTCATTTTATTGTTCGTAGTTTCATTCTTAGTAGTTATTTGATTGATTTCCCCCATTGCAAATTGGTGCTACTGACCCCCACTCATTAACTCAAGATTGTGTAGAGCTAGATTCTATCCCATGACAAGTAGTAACTGAGTTTGATGGTGAACCAAGCCTTCAACTAAGAACTTTAGGGTAGTTACCAAGAAGTTTACCAAAAGTATCCAACAAACTATCAAGGTCAAAAACAAACATTTTTTCCTTGTACCTCAACAATACTAATATCCCAATCCAATGGAGGTGGCACAGTGAGCATACCTGATTTGACCTCATCTTCAGTGATAACCATAATCCCCTACTCCTACATTTCATGTAACTGCTCTGCAATCACCTTTTCTTGAGAATCCAAAGATTGAGCCTTTGGAGATGCAACTAGGGACTCAAGAGGGGCATCTCTTATTGGAGAGTCATCTATATAAATACCAAGTAAAAGGAAACTTCCAGAAATGCCTAAGGAGCTGAAAGCTCTTAAAGAATCCATTGATATTATGGAAGATATGAAGATAGAGGCTGAGAAAGCCATTGAAAGTATTAAGTAGTTTCTCTTTTTGTTCGTGCTGGTTGTTTTCCTGGTAGATGTGCTGGAAACTTTTTTTGGCTTCTTTTTGTAACTCTTTTTGGTTTTATTGGGGGTTGGCTGGGGTCCTGCTTTTTGTTGTATAGAAGGCTTTCAATGTTTGTAAGGGTTGTTGTTGTTTATCTTTTGTTCTAAGATGTAGATGGTTTCAGGTACCATTCAAAACATGTATTTACCTTTATCAAAAACAAGTACATGCTTTAATTTATTTGATGATAAAGGAGAAGAGGAAAAATATTGCAATTTTCTTTTTCCTTTTACCTCCTTAGTAAACTTAGGTACCTCGTCACTAAATTCCTCATCATTCAAAGGGAATGTAGTGTGAGATTCACTACTTTGTGAAGAATCAACAGGTTGACTTCTATTTCTCTCATCTTCTTCATCTCCTAAATGCTCTCTTTCTTTCTGATAAGGATTATCCACAAACTTTGGAAAATATGTTGGTCTTTTTTCTAATACTTGACCCTCCTTAAGAGTGTCATCCTATGACTACCTATTTTTAAATATTACTTGATACATATACCCCACCTTAATTTGGATCTTTGGTCTCTCAACTGAAACACTCTTTTGTGCAACTATCTTTTTTGAGGTAATCTCAATTTACCCCATTTTTGTGCAAAACCAACATAATCTCATGGAAATGATCAAATAGAGCATTTATTTTATTTCCAAAAGTGTTGAAATCCTTTAAAGGATCATAATTTAGCTCCTTCTCATGGACAATATTCAATAATTTTTTATAGCCTATCCACTTTTATTTCTTCAATTCTTGATCACACAACACAAACTCATTTCTAATAACATCTTTAGGACAATGGAATTGATGCTTCATCTTTCTTCTACCCACTCTATTACAAAAGATACTAAATAAATCCTCAAGATCAACAACCCTCTTTACACTGACACCCATATGACAAGGCTCAATAATTTTATCAAAATACTTCCACCCAACTTTTGAAATGAAATAAGTGCACAATTTTGAAATCTGGGAAAATAGTTCCATTTCCTCTTCCGGACAACTCCTCCTCCTGAATACAACCCATTTGCCATAAGAATTCAGTTAATGCAACACTAAAGGGAACCTGATAAGGTAAAATATGAGGAGTTCCACTGAAGCCATATAATCTAATTATTGTAGCTACAAGGTAAGGATAAATATAATCCCAATTATGCATAATATTCAAATTGGGAGCCATCTCCAAAGGTCTGATTGTTTCATGGAACATTTTTGGAATCCTTGGTAGATTCACTTGCAACTTGGTTCTCAATCTTGATGAAAAATAATTATCAAACCTTACAAAGCTAGCCTTAGGTCTGTCCCATGACATATTTGTGCTCCACAAATGTACTGGAAATTGAACACCATATTTCTCTCTTTTCAATTTCATGGTTTCCTCAAAGAATTCAATATGTTTTTCCAAGAACATGTGCATTAACATGGAATACCAAAATAAAGGTTCTTCTAATTTTATGTTCTTGATTCCCTACAAACCTTCATGTATCTTATCTACAATTTATGGGAAAACATCATAAATTACATGAAACTGGTGTTATCTAATTTGAATAGACATATAAATTATTCAACTAGGATCACATGTGTGGGGTGTAAGCCAAGAACCTGATAAAAATAATAAAATACTGCAAGGAACATGGGATTGAATGCTTCTTTCTTGAAAGGCTCTTTAGTGTTAGGGCCAATGAAATATTTATCCCTTCTAACCACAGCCAAATGTGCATGCATCAACATAATTTTGATGTAGCTCCTCTGAGCTTGGTACTTTTACTTGAAATCCTAGAGATCAATGGGCTCCAAAGTGGGGGATGGCTCATACAGATCAAACAATTCCTATAATTATTCCCTGCAAACCCTAAGGATTACATCGTCATCATTATCCTTGATTACCTTTAGCACAGGGTCATATCTATCTGCAATAACTAATAATAAATCTACATCCATGAAAACACTTTGCATTACCAACTTTCCTAGATCATACTGCCATGCATTACAAAAAGGGGATTGCACCTTTCTCTGCTGGAATCACAGCATAAACAAATTCAATTCAGTCTCAGGAATAATAGGATTTGTCAAAACCTGATATTTATCAAACAATACTATTGCAAATAAGATATAATAAGACCTATAATAGAATGCCCCATACATCAAACAAAACACAAAGACAAAAAAAATAACAAGGAGAGGATATAGAAACTTACTGATTAAAAGAACGTCGCCCTCTACAACCAACAATTTAGAAAACCAAGAAAGTTGTATGACAATCTTTGAAAATCTCTGCGATAAGTGATCACCTTATTGCAGCTCATGAATTATACACTCAAATGCAATTAAGAAGACAACATTGACACATTCTAAATTAACTTCCAGTCATGTCAACTTACATCCACTTGCGAAATGAAGTCAGACATGAAAAACCCAGTTTAAATCTCCATCATGGATTATACTTCAAAAATGACAAAATTTATAGTGAGATTTGGTCAACTAACTTTAACTCCATGTGGCATCCATTTAGCACTTTCTATTATTCTCACTACGCTAAATCCTCCATCAATGGCCCACCATCAAAATTGCTACCTTTAGTGCTACGTGGCAACATTCTGCTACCGCGTGATGCATAAAGCACTTGCATCTTTTGATCATGCAAGGGAAAAATCTTTCACATCTTGTCAATCTTTAATTCCTAGTGACCATACATCACTTAATGAGGTTAATTATCTTTCGAGAACCTTTTGGGACCTAATTAAAAGATCTGGCTTAAAATAAACATGTGCTAAAAGATAGCCTTTTAAGTAGATGAGACTTTAAAACCTATCCCCGTCACTCTTCATCATAAGTCTCAACTGACCACCAACATCCAATGGAAAATTGACATGTACTTTCTTTACTGTACACTTTCCTGGCTTTTAAAACTGATGACTAAGGACAGGTATCACCATTTCGCTATCGTGTGATGCATAAATCCCTTGCAAATTTTGATCTTGTGATAGCACAAAATCATTGATTTACTTTATGGTATGCTCAAAAAATAATTGACACATGTATAGTTTATTAATGGGACAATCATATCTCTTGGGGACATGTGGGAATCCAACTAATCATTTCATGAGACCCATCAAAAAATTGAAGGCGCGACTTAGGAAAAAGGTAAAATAAAGGACCTCCGTGAGACTTAAGTGAATAATTTGTAAGGAATAATAAAATGGCCCCGCCAATGATGACATGACCCATTACTTAAGTGGATAAAGTAACATAGAAACATAAGACAACCATGGCTAAAACAAAATAGGGTAAGATAAAAAGGAAAGAACAATAGTAACCAAAATTAGTACCACCAGTGGCTCTTATTAGGGACTCTTATTTGTTGTAGAAAATAAGGTGAGAAATTAGAATATCCTAGAAGAGCGGACCAAAAACAAAACATACCCTAATCGAACAAAAACCTAAAACACACAAATAGAAAACCAAAATAATATATACATAAACCCTAACTACTGCTCATGGAAGAAAACCACTTATAAAAAGTAGTGCTTCATGAATTGTCCATGAACTAGAAATTCCAGAATATTTCTAATCAACTCCTTGAAGAAATAAGAATTATCTCCCCACTTTTCATGAATAATATATGGGCCTATCCAAATTGGGTCAAATTTACCATGTTTTCCTTTATCCTCTAAGCATTCCACATTAGTACATTATCCCCCATATTTAACTATTTGGTAAGTGGTTTCTTTTCATATAATTTAATCACTTGTAATTGAATTTTGGCATTTCTTGTAGAAGCCTCTCTTCTTCTTTCATCTAATTCTATCAAGTCACTGATCCTCAAATGCATATCATCATCCATATCATCATTATACATTTGCACAAATTTATAGATTTGCATTAAATTTTTCTTAGGTAACCTAGTTTGGATCCCATACACTAGATCAAATGGTGCACATCATATTTCCCTTTTAATTATCGCCCTATTAATTGTCACCCTATCTGCCCAAACAACCAATAGTAATTTTAAGTCCCAAGTCTTCTTGTTTTTATCCAAAACCCTCTTTATAATCTTGAGTAAACTCTTATTTCTAGATTCAGCCTGACCATTTCCTTGTGGGTGATAGGGTGAATATTAAGATGTTTGGATCCCATAATCATTGAAAAATTTGGTGTATTCTTCAGATCTAAAACACATAGCATAGTTTGAAATAATCCTTTTAGGACATCTGAATCTTGTGACAATATTATTCATCAAAAAGTCAATCACTACTTTACTGGTTGTTCTTTTAGTGGGAATTACTTCAACCCACTTAGTAGAATAATTTGTGGCCACAATTATCCATGAGTGCCCCCCACTAGATTTATTGGTTATTTCTCCTATGAAGTCAATACCCCACTGCTTAAAAGGGCATGCACTTCTACTAGTTTCAACGGCACATTTCCATAAAAATTTAACTTACCAGAGAAATGTTAGCAAGCATCACATTTTTTACAAGCTGATGAGCATCCTCAAAAATATTAGGCCACCAAAATGCTTCCCTCAAAAATTTATGAGTCATAGTATTTTCCATATAATGGCCACCACACACACCACTATGCATTTCTTGAAAAAATTTCTTAGCTTTCTCTTGGTCTACACATTTTAATAATACACCTTCATGACTTCTCCAGCACATCTCATCTCTAATCAGAACAAAAGAAATAGCCTACAACTTCAGAGTTCTTCTTTTTCCTTCATCCATGTCTGAATGACAACTCATCCTTTTTAGATAATAAATAATATTTTTATACCAGTTACAATGGTCAAGGATGCATATGAAAGGTCTTTGATCTTCCTCTAAATAATTTATGTGATTAGCACCCAGATTTGCATGAGCCATCAATTTTTCTAATCCCTTCCCTCTGACTAGTTTTGTGATCTGTATATCAATATTATATTCTTGAATTCTATTTATCCATCTACATCTCCTTCCAGATACCTCTTGTTTCATTAAAATATTTTTTACTACAGCTGAAGGAACATAACACACCATAGTTTCCCCAACCAAATAACACCTAAAATATTTAATAGTCTTTACCAGTGCATATTCTTACTTTTCATTAATATCATACTTGAGTTCTGTAGCCTGTAGAGACTTATTGAAAAAGCAATAGGATGCTCAAACCCTTCTTCATTCTTCTGCAATAAAACAACAACAATTGTGTGGAATGATGCAAAAGAAAACAATTCATGGGCTTAGAATAATTTGGGGTTCTAAGCATTGGGGCATCCTTGATTTCTTTCTTGATCTCTTGAAAATCCTGGGTTGCTTCTCCATTCCATTCTATCTTAGCATTTTTCTTTAACATCTTATAAATAGGCCTATTCTTCTCAGCAAAATTTGTGACAAAACACCTCAAAAATTTACTTGGCCAAAAAAAGACTGTATGCCTTTAACATTCTTGGGGATGGGAATTTTATCAGTGGCAGCAACTCTCTCTAGGTCAATTTTAACTCCCTCCTTTGAAACAATATGTCCCAATAGTTTACCCCCAGTTACTCCAAATGTATATTTTCTAGGATTCAACAAAATTCCATACTCCAATGCCCTCTTGAAGATCTCCTCAATATTATCACAATGTTTCTCTTCCTTCTTAGAATAAGCTTTAAATCATCTTGATATACTTCTAAGACTTTTTGTAAAAAACCAGCAAATGTAACATCCATTGCTCTATGAAATGTTGCCCCAGTATTGATGAGACTAAAAGGAATTCTGAAAAATACATATGTCCCCCAAGATGTAGTGAATGTAGTTTTAAACTTTTTTTATTCCTTTACCTTTATTTGATTATACCATGAGAACCCATCCATCATGGACATGAGTTCACAACCAGTAACTCTCTGCAACATATTTTCCATGTTAGGAAGAGCATAGTTATCTTTTAATGAAGACACATTCAAATTTCTAAAATCCATACACAACCTAATGTCTCAATTTTTCTTCCTCACAGGCACCAAATTTGAAACCCTTGAAGAATGCATGATAGGCTTAATTATATCAGCATCCCTCAACTTTATTAAATCATGTTGCATTTTAGGTCTCAACGTTGGATTTATAAGTCTCTTCTTTTTCCTAAAAGGCTTAGCATCTTCCTTTAATAGGATCTCATGTTGAAATAGATCTTCCCTATAAGATTTTAGGTCATCATAGGTCCATGCAAAGATGTTTATTTACTTTCTCAATAAATCAATAAAAAAAATCTTGCCTAGGGTGACATCTTTTTTCCAATGTATACTTTCTTTGGGGCCTTATCACTTCCCATATTAATATCTCCAAGACCCTCAAGTTTTATGATAGTATTTGCATCATTCATTTTATCCTTATGTTCAAAACTCTTTCTAAAGCCACCAAGCCCCTTGGAATCTTATTTGACTTAAGTTGAAGAATCTCTTAACCAAAAATAGTTTCCTTTCCATCTATTTCTTCAACATAAACATTAAAATCTATCTCCTATCCTACATATTCATCTTGGAAATATAAAAATCTTAAAACATCCTGATCATCATCAAAAACTTGTCAACTTTCAATGTTATCAGGTACATAAGGTCTAACCTAAATCTCAATTGGAGAAATCCTAGCAGATGTGGTGTCATCTAGCTTCAAAGGAAATTTTTTTAGCAGGTCCACCATTTTTTTATTACTCCTATCCATCCACTCTATTCCAGAAGACTCAAAGTGTTCAATTTCATCCCAAACAAAATTTCTATATTATTTCATCCTTTTGTTTTTGGATGCATATTTCCCTCTTATTTTGGATATGACCCGCTCAGAGTCTCCTACCACTCTAATTATTTTTATACCATATTTATTTACCAGTCTCAAACCAATCAACAAAGCTTCATTTTCTCCAACATTGTTTGTACATGTGAATGTTAAAGAAAAAGAAAATTTGAATTTTTTGCTAGATGATGAAATCAGCAACACTCATGTTTGTGAACCTTCCCTAGTGTAGGCCCCATCAAAAACATATTCCATAAGCCCTCATCTGATACTGGTTTCTCCATCTCACTAACAAATAGGTCTGTAGGCTTTTCTATTACACATGGTGAATCCTCCACCCTAAAATTTTCTAGGTTTGTATCAACAAAATAGGACATATTCTTATCAGGGTTATATTCAATCATATGTGGAACCCTGGATTCCTTTTCCACCTTGACTTGTTTATCATTAATGTAAAAAGTGGCAAAAGATAAATCACATTACAAGATTCCCCCATAGAAGAACTCTATTTTATTGACAACAACATCCCATAATGTGGGGGAATATCTACCACTAACACAATCATCTTCATTTCCTTTTCAATAAAAGTAGCCAATCTATAAGGTAAGGCTTTAATAGTGCCCATGACAAGATCATTTGAGTCCATTCCAAAACATCTACCTTGAGTCATATCAACTTCTATAACCAAGGATTCCATTATCTTGACTGGCATAACAGTATTGGATTCTCCTGAAACTATCATACAGTTCTTCAATACCTTTCCATTTATTATTACACTTAAAAAAAGGGATCAATAGTTTCAAGATAGGAATTGACAGTACTATCTAAATATATTTAAGGAATTTGTGAAACTAATTCCTCGGGATCAATTTTATTTTTTTGAATCACCTTCTCTTTATCATTTGAAGGACCATCAATCTATTGTTCCTCATTTAGTTGTGTACCTTTCACCCAGGAAAAAACCTTTTCTTTATGCTCATATATTCTCAACATTTCTAATAATGGAACCTTGACAGTGATTTTTGAGAACAATTGTAGCATGTCTATATGTTCATATTTAGGAATGCCATAAATTTTACCTGATTCATCTTTGTTATCAGTTGAGTTATTGTCTTTGGGTGTATCTACTTGTTCCACATTCTTCTTAGGTTTGACAGGTTGATCACCTTCCTTACTCACCCCTTTATTAACTGGAATTTGTATGATAGACTTAGTACTATCTTCCTTCTTGACCCACACTTTCCCTTTCACTTCTTTTACTTTGACTATGTCCTTACCTTTATTTATTTTCTTCTCTTCATCTTCCTTTATGTTTTGCTTAATGAACATGCCAGTAGCCTTATTTTCTCCTTCTCCTACTATTTTGTTTCTTAAGTTATAGCTAGTCTTAACTTTTGAAACTATAGTTGTTATTTCAGCTATTTATTCAAGAGTAGGCCTCCACTTTTTTAAGCATTGAAGAAATTTTAATCAGCAAGGGTATCATCATATATGAACTGTTGTTGATACAACTCCATGTTCTACCTTTGAGTATTTACACCATAATTTTGAAACTCCTCATCAGAATCATGGTGTGATGCATCTGAATAAGAAGTGACCACCAAATAGTCATTATCAACTTCCAAAGCATTATGTTCTTGATCATTTATTCTACATTCTTCTACTACAATTTTTTGTGCAACAACACAATATTTTAAAGAGTGGGTTGATTGACATGCTACACACCAAGGAGCATCCTCATTCACATTTACAGTATTCTTCTTCTAAGGATCAGGTGTTCTTTATGTGGTTTACTATTCTGAGATTGTAGAATAGGTTTACCATCTTTCCACTGCGTGTTGTAAGGGTAATTTTGCAGTCTATTTTGCCAATTGAAATTGTTGTTAAAATAATGCTTCCCTTGTCCACCCCCCTTTTCATTTTTCATATTACTCATCTTTAGATCTCTCCAATCATTTAGTACCTTGTCCATTTTATCTTCTTCCTTATTCTTGGAGAAATTGGTCTTATCTATGTCCCTCTTTTGACCCCTTGCATTGAATAATTTTGGGTCCTCTCTTCTTCCAAACTCCCCTAAAGCCCTTCTGTTGTTTTCAATATTTACAGCTATCTATTAAATAATCTCTCAGGGTATGAGGAACTTTATCCCTCAATATATATGTTGTCTTAGCATCAAATGCATTAAAATATGTGACCATACATACATCCTTGCCCATTCTAAATACTTGAAAGAGCCTATGAATAGCCTTCTAAAATCTTACATTAAAATCATCAGTGGATTCATTATCATTTTTTTATACTTAGTTGATTTTCCTTTATTTGAAGAAGCTAATGAACTGCTCTCATTATTCTAGAGAGTGATTTTTCCAAGTAGATATTCTTTGGGTTCTTTTCATCACCTAGGTTGACTTCTTCCATTTCCTTAGCTAGCAATGCTGACTTTTCCTCTGTCAAGGGGAGGAGATCCTACTTTCCATCCTCTAGCACCTCAGTGAGGTTTTCACTAGAAGATACGCCTTTTATTGTCTTTTTGTCATTTTTGTGTCAGAAAGCGCCTTGCGATTTTCACTGACTGACTGTTCTTTTTTTCTTTTTATTTTTCTTTTTTAACTAGAAAGAGGAGATTTCTCCCCAAAATATGCTGATCTATCTAGGTCAATAGAGAAACATACCTTGTGGTTCCCTGATGTCATTATTTCTTTGAGTCCCATGAAGTCTGCAATAGCCTCAAAATTTTCAAAGAGATCTATATCTGGCTGTCCTTGTTGATCCCATTCTATCATTTCAAGGTGTACTAAACAAAGGTCCTCATGGTGGGATGACTCTTTTTGGTTAAAAGGGACAATGGTGATGGTTCCAATGAATTGAAAATGTGATTTGGAAGCACCACCTAGGGAATTGTTATCAATATTCTTATCAATGCATGGTTGGTTCTCTATGGTTAATTGATCAAACATATCCTCAAGGTGTATAGTGTTGACTGACCGAGGGGAATAGTATGGGATTAATGGTTTGGAGTTATGGAGGGATCTCCACTTGTACTCATGGGAATTAGTTGTGCTAGAATGCTCATCAAATGTCTCACTTTCCTCATCATCTTGGATAGCTTGGTTAAGGGTTATTCAAGAGTAAGAGGTTCCCAATTTAGATGGCAATAATTGTTGGAGTATATTGTTGATCAAAGCATGTTCTGGGTTTTTCCCTTGGTGTAAATCTGCTACATGCTCTTGATCAATTGGTATGTCTTGCATGGTAGGAATGGTTCTATTTTTCCCATAGGCTAACCCTCTCTTATTTCTCTGGGTTGGCGATAAAGATAGTTCCATTAGACCTTGTTGTCTTTCCCTTAGACTAGTTGTACCATCATACCCAAACTTTTGCAGTAATGTGTAGCCGAATCCATATGTTGAAATGGGTATGGGTGCTTGAAGTGTGTCTTGTGGATGTTGATACAATGATGTGTTAATATCTAGATCAAAAGGGTTGTCTTCTACAATGTCTCCCCAATTAAAAAGGTGGTGGGTGGACATCTAAACAAATCAGGTTCTAGGGTTTCAGTCATGGTTGCTGGTTATGGCATGTCGTATGACCTTGGGTTTTGAGGCATGTTGGTGATAGTAAAAGCTTCCTCATAGCTGTATTCACCACATCCTTTTTCAGTAATGGATATTTTCCCCGCTCTTCTTGTGACATCTTTGGGAATTTAATTCGAGGTGGAAGGGATGATTGCCTCTTGGTTTGAAGGGACTTGATTATTAGTACTACTTTTGATGGTGTTACAGTATTGGAATGGGTTTGGATCTCCTTCAATAATGATCTCTACCCCCTGGTATGGGAAATTGATGTACTAATTATATGTGGAGGGTACCACTTGCATCTCATGGATCCATGGTCTTCCCAATAACATCTGATATCCCAACTCTAGGTCAAGGATTTGGAACGGGGTGTTCTTGATGACTGGGCCTATTTAGATTGGTAGTATGATAATATCTTTGGAAGACCTTTCTTCTTCATCATAGGCCCTGATATTGATTCTCCTTGTGACATCAATACTGGATTTAGAATAGCCCAAATGTTTAATTACTTTCAAAGTACAATTATTTAATCTAGCTCCACCATCAATGAGGACTCTACAGATTGCATGTTTGTGAACCTGGATGAGAAAGTGTAAGGGATAATTATGTAGAGTGTGGTGGAAAATCATGTTCTTGTTGGCCACTATGTGTTTCATTAGGGTTTGGAAGCTTTCAGGGGTTATGTCCCTTGGGACAGCTACATTTTGGAGTGCTTGGTCAAGGGCTTGATTGTGCTACGGGGATATGGGAAAAAGTTTGAACATAGATATTTGGGTAGGCGCGCACTTTAGCTGATCCACAAGGTTGGTCTATGGATTGGAGGCTATTTGAGGTTCAACTGATATAGAAAATGTAGAAGTCACTCCTTGCAAGATAACTTTTGTATGATGCGTGGTTACAACACATTTAGCACCTTTGTCTCTGATAGTAATAGTAGCCACATGGCTATCTGAAGGATTGATGTAGTTGATAGTATTGTCACTATTGGCATAGGTGTAGTTTACTTGTTTTGAATATCTACTAGACCCAGAGGATTTTCCTTTGTTGCGATTATGGAATATGTTGTTGAAGATCGTATGATCAATGGTGCCTTTTAATTGGGTATTTGTGACATCAATGAAATCATCTGGACATGCAGAAGATGAGGTGGAAAGAATTGAAAGATACCTAAATTGATTAAGGAGTTTTATTCACAAAGAGATCAGTTTGGTAAAGATGGAAAGTATCGAGGAGGCTTATCAGCTTGCCCTAAAAGATGAGGATAAATTGAAAAAAAGGCATGAGGAAAGACAAAGAGAAAGAGGTGGTATAATCCCTAGAGGAAGAGGTAGATCTTATGGTGAAAATAGTAGATCTAATAAGGACAAGATAGATCAAGACAAAGGCAAGACCGAGTAGAAATGTGTAAGTTCATTCATAGGAAGAGGAAATTACTCCCAAGGTGGATATGGCAGAAGAGGATTCTATAGACACTCGAAAATGGACAGGCTTGCGAATTTACATTAAAAACACTAATTTTCATCTATTAATTAATGGTCTTTTAATCATTAATTAATCATCTATTTTCCTCTAAATTCATTCCCCAAATCATCTAATCAAATTCCCAAAATTAATTAAATAATTAATTAACCTTAATTGATTAATTACCATTAATTAATTAATTAAATTCAATTTCCCATAGTTTAAATTCAAATATTTAAACTTACTAATTAAATTCTTCCAATTAAATTAATTTAATTTCATTCAATAAAGCAATTCTAAATAAAAAAGAATTCAATTATCTCATATGTTGAAAACTTTAATTAAATAAATGAATTAAATATTCATTTATCTTCAAAGAGATAACTCCAATCAGATCACATGGGTTAATCCACCCATCTCTCCAGTCCACATGGGTAACTTCAACCACCTCTCCAGTCCACATGGGTAACTTCAACCACCTCTTCAGTTCACATGGGTAACTCCACCCACCTCTTTAGTTCTAAAAGGTAACTCACAATTAGCTCTTCAGTCAACCAAACTCTATCTCCTCTTTACCAAATGAAGAGGTGGAGTTCACTGATGGCTTCTCTAGTTCCTTTTAATCTCAATCGTTCATCTCCTGGTCTCTGGGATTGATCTCAACCGTTCATTTCATCCCCAAATCCTATATAATAAAACCTTCATAACCATTTGAAGGATCTAGGATTTCAAGCTCTCGTGCGCCATTACTATGTTAGTTTGGTTCTAGAATTCATGCCATCTTGCGATCACACACACATTTCAATTAACAAATTCTCAACGCTTCTCAAGTCATAGACACTGCCCACACCAATATTGAGCATCAAAAACATCGTTTCAAAAGGAGTAGAGAGAGACAATAGAAACTTCAAGCACTTTTGGGTTTGCATTCATTTGTTTTCCTTTCTTTTCTTGTACATTTTACTGGTTATGCTTCAAGTTATTCATTTTAGTAGTATTTGTGTATTGGATTTATATCATTTGTAAAACCTTTTCTACTAACCCTCACCTTTGGAAAGCTTGAGAACCATGAATCATGAAAAGAGGTGTATATTTTGGTGAACCTGACATGAACTTACAGCTCACATAAAATTTGGTCATATCTTTCAAACCGTATGGAATTATTTTATGAAATTTGTTTTGCAGGTTGAAGCTGATCTAAGGAGGCCCCAAACAAAAATTTAGATTTTTCAAATTTTTTAAAATTTTTTTATAAATTTTCTGTGATATTTCATAAAAATTCATTTCTGGGCACAAATCAGAGTTCCTTTTCAAGAAAATTACATTTTTGGAAAGGTATTGAAATTATAGAGGGGGTTTATTCTCTGTGATTTTAGTTTTTGTGAAATTATTTTGCAAAAATAATAGATCTTTTCAAACTGGTCTTTTATGATAAAATGGGTCCCTAGGGAACAAATTAAGGAATTATGATGTAATTTTTTTTTCAAGTATCATTTGACATAAGAAAGCTACAGTCTAAAATTTAGATTTTTCTAAATTTTTAATGATTTTTTATGATATTTCATAAAAATTTAATTTTGGACACAATTCAACATTTCTTATAAAAAAAAGTTACATTTTTGGAAAGGTATTGAAATTATAGAGGGGGTCTATTCTCTGTGATTTTAATTTTTGTGAAATTATTTTGCAAAAATAACAGATCTTTTCAAACTGGTCTTTTATGATAAAATGGGTCCTTAGGACACAAATTAAGGAATTATGATCTAAATTTTATTTTGAAGGTATTATTTGGCATAAGAAAGCTACAGTCCAAAATTTAGATTTTTCTAAATTTTTTACAATTTTTTATAATTTTTTTATGATATTTCATAAAAATTTAATTTTGGACACAAATTAGTATTTCTTATCAAAAAAGTTACATTTTTGGAAAGGTCTTGAAATTATACAAGGACTTTATTCTCTGTTATTTTATTTTTTCTAAGAAATATTTTCAAAAAAAGAAAGATCTTTGAAAAAGTTTTCTTTTTGTGTGTTCTTTCTTGATTTCTTGGGGATTGAGAAAATGACTAATGGCCAAGAGGATAATCAGATGCATACCAGGTGCTAGAGAATTAAGAGCTGCTAGAAGAAGAACCATCAACTATGGATCACAACAAAGGGCTATTCTCGCAATCATAGCTAAAGATCAAAGTGAAGCATACACGAGGTACACTGATTTAATTAAGAGATTCACAGGTAAGTATAAAGTCACCATTAATTTCAGCAATCTCAAAAATCCCAGAGTTTCCAGATAATCTGTTGTTTTGGATTGAAAGATTTCATTTCTGAAGATACTAAAAACTTTCTTTGACAGGTACAAATCAAGGAGGCAAGATAACAATACAACTTAAAATTCATTCACTTGTCGATTTGAGTTTAAAAAGAATAGTGTTTGTCACACATCTCACATCTCACATTTCAAAATTGGGCTTAAAATTGATGTGGGGACTAAAATTGAACAAGGCAAAGAATTTCTTGATTTGGTGCATTAAAATTGAACAAGAAATCAACACCTACTTTTGGGCTTAAAAATGAACACTTGTGCTTGTGTGGTGGTGTAGCTTAGTTCACATTTCAAATTTTTGGAGCTTAATCGATTTACCTTGTGTCTTGAGTTTTGGGTGCACTTGCACAATTTGTTAGATTAAAAACCTTTATACTTTTTAGAAAGGCCTGTTTGGGGAATGCGCTTCTTCCTCGGAGAATGACCTTAAACTGGTAATCCTTCTGATCGATATATAAACAAGACGTGAACCAAAGTTCCATCTTATCTAGCCAAGCTTGGGCGAGGTGTGTTGATGATAGTCTAGATCAGGTGAATATCCGTAAGGAGCCAGCGTGGTCAACTAGGCTCTTAAGTGAGTCACACACGTACAAATCAATTAGAAAGATGCCACGAGCCCTTACTAAAACCTTGATAATTAGAGGCCAACCCATTTTACCTCTGAAAATATACCTTATTATAGTGCAAGGGGTTGCAAAATTTCCCCCCAAAGATTCCCAACATATGTGTCCCACGGTATTTATGTAGTGAAAGAGATCTTCACTCCACAGAAACAATACCTGGAAATGACAAAAACACAGGCACCTATGTCGTGGACCTTCGTGTCCTACTAGTGTGACAATTATCGTGTGAGCTAATGAACATTGAAGCATTGGGCCTATAACATTTTATTTTGAATCCATTGACCTAGATTAATCTGACTATTTATTGTTGAGTACCTCGTGATAACCTTGCAACTTGAAAAAGTTGTAGAACATACACATTATCAGTCTTCATTCTTCAAAAACACAGTGTCTTTCATCCTTGTTTCCTTGAACAGTTTGTGAAAATGCAAAACAAAACATCCAAACTGTCAAAATGAGTCAAAAGTGTTAAAGTATAGGGTTGTCAATGTCAACTGTCTTAAAAATTAGAAGCATTGTTCGTAAATATCAAAATTGTCAAGCAGTGATATCCATCTTTTAGTCTTTTTTTGAGATTGTTCCTCTTTTACCGCAATTGCCCGCATTGTGCCTCAATTGAAAGAAGTTGGCCGCAGTTTAACTTTTTATTGCCACAATCAACTTGTTTTTACCACAATCAGTGATAACGTACGACAATCGACTATACACTTTACCGCAATCAGTGGAGTTTTGCCACACTTAACCAGAGATCTTTTACACATGTTTTAAACCTAAAAACCTTGAGAGAACTCTTCATTTGGTGTCCAAAACTAGTGTTTATCCTAGGAAAAATTGAAGAACATTGTGTGAATCTCTAAACATTAAAGATCATCCCTTCTCTAAAAAGCGTGATTATTGTCAAAAACATTCTTAGTTTGAAATCTCAGACTCAAAATACCTTGATCTCATCATATCAAACATCATCATCTTTATCAAAGTGAGTTTTTCCAAGGCAAAGGTTGACAAATCTTATCTTTTTACATCATCACCACTTTGAGATCAAGATATATCAAAATCTATCCTTAGAATTACCCTTGTCCAAAACATAACTCAGACTTCCTTAGAAAGGATATTCTTCTTTGTTTTCTTTATATCACTTGTTTTAGTTACAAAATCTGGACCACACTATGTCTTAAACACCTCATGGAGGGCCTTACACAAGGTCTAAGGCTAAAAAAAAATTTGATGAGTCATATATCAATAGATTCCCCACTTGGGAAACAGAGCAAGAGAATGATCCTTTCATAAATACCAGTTCTACTCTATTCCTTGAACAACCGCATGGGGTAGCTCTTTTCCAAAATATCACAAAAGAAGAACTAGAGGATATAGAGAAAGATTCTTATTCCACACAAGTAGTTGACATTGTTGTAGAGAGGAATTCTGAACTCTTCTTAGCCATGATGATAAAGAAGGGAGTCAAACTCCCCGCTGAATTTAGTGTATCAACCATATGGCCTGAAAACCCTCTCATAGGTCAAAACACTACTCAGCCTCCTCAGATATTATCGGTGGTCTCTCAAATCTTCCCACCATTGGTATTACCCACATTGACATAGATGATACCTAGTCAAACCAATGGCACGAACCAGGCCAGCACATCTTCCACTCAAAGCATGACAGGCTCGCAACTGAGTGCACCTATGGTTACTAGTATGCTCCCACCTTCGGTCACATGGCCAAGGCAATCAAGATCTCAAGCTATGCCTTCCATCACACCAAAAATCGACTGTTCTAAAACTATGATGCTACTGTAGTCAACTCATACTAGTCTTGGGATCAACACCCCATGCCCACATGGAGCCATCTTTGTAGGTACAACTTATAGTCAATGCCACCCCAAGGCTACACCTTTTCCCATTCTAACATCAATCCAACCTCCACAACAATAACCCCAACTTCAGTTGCCTCAAATCCAACCCCAGCAACAACAACCCTAGTTTTAGTTTCCTCAAAACCAACCCCCACAATAGCACCCTAGATTTAGTTGCCTCAAAACCAATCCCCGCAACAACAACCCCAGCTTTAGTTGCCTCAATTCCAACCTTAGCAAAAACAACCCCATCTTCAACCCCAACCTCAGTAGCAACAATATCAACCTCAGTTGTATCAACCCCAATTTCAATCACAACAACATTCCCAATCCCAATAGCAAATGCATCAAAACCCACCATGGGATACTCATGTGCTCCCATTTCAAAATCACTCGGTGGATAATCAATATCAAGTCCCCAGGATGAAATCCTATGTTTCTACTCAAGGGACACAAAGGCGTAGGCTCATACCCACTACAACACAGAGGAACGTCCTCACACACCAACCTTAATATCAAACAAACATGTTAATGTAACAAATGCAAACCCTTCAAACCCAAATGATGGATTTGCAAAATAAGGAGAAAACTAAATCCTACACCATAGAGGATTTATACCCATACCCCTTTGACCATTCTCTCCACATGTCTCCATTCCCAAATCACTTCTCGGTACTAAAATTCGACAAATATAGGGGCAATACCAACCCTATTGAACATATCCAAGTGTCTTATGTTAGTTGCGTCGAAGTCTCCCATGATGAAACATATTTAATGCATCTGTTCCCACAAATCTTGGTCGGACCAGCAATGGAATGGTTCTCTCATTTACCTCATGGCATTCAATCTTGGGGTGAACTAGCTAAAAATTTCATAGCTCACTTCTGTCATAACATCGAGCATAAGGTCAGCATCAAGGACCTTTGTGATATCAAACAGAAGGATGGAGAGTCTTTAGTGAAGTTCCTACAGAGATGGAGGAATACGAAAAATTGCATAACATATGATGTGCCCGAACAAGACCTAATAGTCATGTTTGTTGACAATCTAATTCCAGACATGTCATTCAAAATAGAATTACAGTTAGCTCTGAACTTCACACAACTCATCGAATGAGGAGTTCATTGTGAGAAGAACCTAGTCAAATGAGGAATCCTTGTAGATCCAACACAAACAAATACAAACAAAAAATGCAACGGACAAAGCTAAGTGGTGGAACAAAAAAATAAATTTCACTAGTGATGGTGTCATTGATGTGAAGAGAGTCAACTACGCACAACCTAAGGTGTCACTACAAGGTGCACCTATGGCCAACCAACAACCCATAGGGCCCACTCAACAAGAAAACACCCAAAACCAACCTCCCCCTGTATAAGCGGTTGCTGTGTCAAACAGTCAACAACAGAATCAACACAGACCACGGTTTCAATTCTAGTAAAAATATTTCACACCATTAGGAGAGCCGATAGAATCAGCTTTACGCAAGTTGATACAATCAAACACTATCACTCTCCTCAAAATTAGGGAATTTGAACAAGATGCAAACAAACCAAGGTGGTATAATGACAAAGACTTCTGCAAGTTTCATTGGGTGAAAGGGCACAAAATTTCTAACCATTTCCATTTGAAACACGCTATCCAAGATCTGATTAAGACAGGAGCCATCGATGTGACAAATACCCAAACCAAAGGCACAATTGATCACACTATCTTCAATGGTACCTTTCATGATCACAACAAGGGAAAAGCCTACGGGTCTGGTGGATAGGCAAAACAAGTTAACTATACATATGCCAACAGTGATAATGTTATCAATTGCCTCAATCCTTTAGATAGCCATATGGTTACTATCACTACCAAAGACCAAGGTAACAAATGTCTTGCAACAATGCATCATGCAAGAGTCATCTTGCAAGGAGTACCATCCTCATCTACTATATCTGCCAACCCTAAATCAAACTCATATCCACAACCAAGCATAGTGGATCAACTAAGCGCACACCTGCCTAGATCTCCATGTTTGACCTATTTCACATATCTCCATAGCATAAATTGGCACTTGACCAAGCCCTTCAGAATGAAGCTATCCCAAGGAACATAACACCTAAGAGCTTCCAAACAATGGTTAACCATATAGCTGCTAACAAACATGCCACATTCATAGACCCTGATGTTCCGCCGCATAAACCCCTGCATTATGATCCTTTACACTTAATGGTCTAGGTCCACAAAAGTGTTATCTGTAGGGTCCTTGTTGATGGTGGAGATGGGTTAAACATCTGTACCTTAAATTTAATTAAGCAACTGGGCTATTCAGAATCAAGCATTGATGTCACAAGGAGGATAAATATCAAAACTTATGATGAAGAGGAAAGGTCCTCTAAAGGTATTATCATTCTACCTGTCTGTATCGGTCTACTGGTAAAAAATAATCCCTTCTAGATCCTAGATCTTGATTTGGGATATAACATGCTACTAAGGAGACCTTGGATACATGAAATGCAAGATGTAACTTCGACGTACCATCAATGCATCAAGTTCCCACACCAAGGAGAGGAAATCATCATAGAGGGAGATCCCAATCCTTTCCAATATTGTAATGCGGTCCAAATCAGCACTGATAACCAGGTACCCTCAAACCAAGATGTCATCATCCCATCCTCTTTAGATTCAAATCCTAAGGATGTCACACAGACAATAGGAAAGATAGCCATTAACCAAGACACGAGTATCCCCTCCTCTTCAGATTCAAATCCTAAAGATGTCACATAGAAAGCGGGCAAAATATCCCTCACCGACAAAGGCTATGGTGAGTACAGATATGAAGAGGCTTTCACCATCATGCACATGCCTCAAAGCCCAAGAAATTATGGCATGCCACTACCTGTTATTATAACAAAAACTCTGCAGCCTGTTCTATTTAGATGTCCGCCCACAACCTTCGTCAGATGGTGAGACATAGTATAAGAAAATCCATTTGAACAAGATATCAGTAGATGGTTATACCTGTGTGTGCTTGAACATGACCTCTAAATCAGGCACATACTCAACATAGTCCTTACTCAATCATTCAATTCACAAAGACAAACATGAATTGCTCATCTTGAAAATTTGATTCAAATGACTTGTTTCCTCCTAATCAGTTGGGGATGTCGAATTTACTCTCAGAATGAGAGCCAACAACTTTGACCATTGTTAACATGGAGGATTTCTAAAGCATGAGAGGAAATGAAATTGCAATTAATTTATGAAATGAAATTGCAATTAATATAGAAAGCTTGAAATGCTATTGAACTAGAAAGCTTGAAAGTTGATGAAATTGAGATGTTAGACATGTAAATGAATTGCATTAAAAATCAACATATCATTACTCCAAATTGAAATTAATCTAATTATATAATTTAAGCTCAAAAGAATGAAATAATCAATGCAAATTTCACTATAGATTTGATACCCTCAAAAATCATCCTCTCAAATGAAGAAAAAGGGGTCCAATTTATGGAAAAGCCATGGAAAGAGGGTGAAGATTTTCTTGAAAAGAAACAGTTGCCTCTTCATTTCCAAGAATTGAGATTGAGACAAAAAAGCATGAATTATTTAATTAAAAGGATGAGTTATTGCCACATGAGTGACCTTTCATATAGAATTATGGGATTCTTTTTGAGGATAATCCATTCAATCAATTAAATAACTATTCAATTCCTTTTTATGTATATTAGCTAAAGGGGGTGGAATTAATTTAATTTAAAAGAATTTAGGACGTTTATAATTAAATCAATTAATCATAGGGATTTTTAGCTAATAAACCTTGTTAATTTAGGAATTAAATATAATGTCAGATTTATGCAAATTGGGTTTTCTGCATTTGAGACCAAGTCAATTAAAGTCAATTAGGAGGAGAATTTGCCTAGTATAATAGGAATTTGATGATGAGAAAATGCACCAAAATTGATTGGATTATAAGGTGCCAATTTTGGGGTGTTACATTTTTCCCCTCTTTGAATTGATGTGCGAGTAGCGCATTGATTCAAAGAATAGTCTGAAGTGAAGATGAAGATTTTAGAAGTCTAGGTTAGGTTGCCAAGACACCGATCAGGTCAAGAAGCAGAATCGTCCGAGAGAAGATCAGAATCGGGGTTAGATTACCCCAATGTCCACTGATAGTTGATGAAGATCTAGGACTATCTCTAGAATCAGGGTTAGATTGCCCCAATACGAAGGTTAGCCCTCCAAGATCTAGGTTAGATTGCCTAGATAACGGCCTAAAGAGTTTTTGAGAGCCATCTTCAGAACGAAGTGTAACTTTTAGGAATTAGAGTTAGATTGCCCCAATACCTAATGAGATTTCAAGAATAATCTCCAGGATGAAGCTTGATCCTTGAGGATCTGAGTTAGATTGCTCAGATACCTAGAAAGATAGATGACAAGATGCGAGACATCAAGATGCCCCTAGAGATTCAAGATCATGGAATATCCAATTTTGACCATAAG
>MU227730.1:814470-830808 GCA_018584345.1 Thuja plicata
CTCAGATACCTAGAAAGATAGATGACAAGATGCGAGACATCAAGATGCCCCTAGAGATTCAAGATCATGGAATATCCAATTTTGACCATAAGGTACAAAAAATTGAATATGCCCCAAGTGATGAGATTCCCCTAGTGATGGGGACTTTTGATTCAGATCAAACTGATTCAAGAATGATGTGAAAAGATTCAATGATGCAATCATCTTGCCCCCTCGGGAGCGAAATTGAAAGATGACACATCATAATGATGAGAGCGAGAAATCACAGAGAAATGAGATCGAAGACCCAGAAAAATTCAGAGAGATCCAGAGATAGATCAAGAGAAGAAAAAATCGATTTAGAGTGATCGAGAGGTCCTGTTGATTAGGTTTGACCATAGTTGACCAGAATTGACTAGAGTTGACTTTGACAAAAAGATTGCAGAATCTAAGAAAATGATAACAAGAGATAATTCTGACAAGAAAGCAACATCAGAAAATTGACTGCACAAGCGTCCGATCACGTCTGTCCCAAAATTTTAAAACATGATTTCGAGCTACTTAGGAGTGTCAGATTTTGATTTCGATCACTAAAATGGATTCAGAATGGTCCATTTAGCCAAGGGTGCAATTTTTGCAGAAAATGGAGCACTTTGAAAAATTAGGTCAATGGCTATATAAGGCCCAAAGGGGTCATTTTCAAATCATTATTCACTTTTGACTTAAGCGATGTCGAGGGCTCCAACTGACATTGATAGCATTCCCATGCACACACACTAATTTGAGTGCTCCTGACAACACAACCGGCCACCAGAGTATGATGCACCTGTAAGTAATCACAACCTGATCCTGCATTTCATTTTTTTTATCAATTTATAGAATTTTAACATTTTTTAAGCCTTTTTAAAGTTTGTCGCATCCAATCTCGCGTGAGGAAACTATTTCCTCGCGTCAACTTTAGTCTCCTTTTGCATGAGGAATCTGATTCCTCACGCGAGTCAGGGGTTCCTCGCATGGGCCCCTCCCCTGCGCTTGTGTGGAGAGCATGCTTGCACCGCACGAGATGTCAAAAATCTCACGCGGGAACACATCTCGTCTCACACGAGCTAGAAATCTCATGCGGGAAAAGAGTTTCCTCGCACGGGAAAAGAGTTTTCTCGCATGAAAAACTTGCCAAAATTCAAAAGTTTTCATTTTCTTACATCATAGAGTCAGCCAGTTGCAATATCTCAAAATTGTGTGTAGGATAGGTCCATAGTTGTATTTGTTGTCTTTTGCATTGAAAAATCATCATTGTTGAGGTACTGATCCAATTTCATCACTTGCTTTGCAGGTCAAATTCCCTGATATTAGTTTCCTATCACATCATCCTGCCATGGGTGAGATACTTCAGAGATTATCAGATGCTGATGGTGCCCACATTGATGGGCTAGGATTGACTTACCTTCATGACACACCTGATATTTGGGTAAATGATAGCTTACTGGGTTCCCTGGTTGAGCATTTCCACTCAGAGATGAACACCTTTCACTTTTCACAGGGGAAGATGACGGTCACTCCTGAGGACATATACCAGATCTTGAGAGTTCCTTTCCACAAAGCTTGCATGGAGTATGATACTTAGCCTAGAGCAGGTACACAAGATTTGAGAGCAGTCTTCCAGGATGATTTGGTGATGGACTATGCCATCTCATGGGAGGAGTTGATTCGAAACTACGACAGAGATCACCCACTAGAATTTGTATTAGCACTATTGCTGAGTTGTCACTTGGTTCCTCATCATGGTTAGCATAGATTGGAGTGTGGCTGGGGAGGAATGTTATAGAAGATGCTAGCCACACCTGCAGTTACTTTTGGATGGGTCGAGTGCATGCTTACTCAGATGTACCACAAGATGCACGAGATTGTGTATTGAGGTGCACGTACCATGGTGATAGGAGTCATCATCTTACAGATCTAGGCCTGGGAGCACCTTCTTGTATGCAGGTTGATATTTCATGATACACGGTAGCCTTTAGAGCCATACATATATAGATAAGTAGGTTTGATGACCCAGCCCCCACTGGGTAAGACCGAGCAGTGGAGATCGCAGATAGATGACATGACTGCAGTCATATGGCGGCCTTGGATAGCCATTGATGTATGGGATGATGCTCGTCATGAGCTATCATATATGTTTTGTTCATGGCCTTTGATTAGGTGTACCATTACTATCATTGAGTGCTTCTTGCTCATGCACATATTACGCCAGTTCGGGAGACCACAGGATGTGTCTTAGAAGTATTGCACTTATGCCCGATTCATTGATGAGATGAAGAAGGGTTGGCAGTGATAGCTTGACAGGGGTCATAGTATGATAGATGCCCGAGTACCACCAGCCAGGTGGGATTATATGGCCATAGTGACGAATGTAGGTATGACACCTGCATATAGGGATCATATGTTAGCTCATCCATCTCCTGATTTATAGCTCCAATTACGCTGATACAGAAGGTGGTACGACCACCACCACAATAGCAAGTCCCTCCATAATAGCCACCTTTATAGTAGCAGGTCCCTCCATAGGTACATCAGCCACCTTTATATTAGCAGGTCCCTCCATAGGTATAGGAGCCACCTTTAAAGTAGCAGGAGAGAGTTGTACAACTGAGGACATCTCAGACTGACATCCCTGTTAAACCCATGGGATCAAATGTAGGTGCTGGGCCCAGTGGTAGTCACGATAGAGTCGCTAAGCAGGGAGATGATACTATCATGGCTGATGCTATTTTGATTGATCCACCAGTAGGCAGACAGGTAGCACAATTGTAGGAGGCTCTCCGGAGAGTCAGAGAGAGAGCCAAACAGTCACAGAGGGAGCATGATGACCTCCATACACAGGTGATAGTTTAGGAGACATGGATATCTGAGTGAGACCAGGAGATCTGGGAGTTACAAGAGTCACTAGCCAGATCACAACTAGAGACTAGATATGAGGATGCTCAGGCTTCTTATTACTTTGATGCGTACACTATTGTAGTTCCCGAGGCAACAGATCAGATTCATCCTTTTGCAGAGTATGCTGGTGCACGGGCTATTCCATCGGGACCACCTCCACCAGGACCTCTTCCACCAGGTCCTTCTCCTCAGTAGTAGGGCATACCACCCCCTCCACCTCCACCGGGTGGTTAGATCTTGATATTCATTATACCACCATTTTGACATATTGTGCTTGAGTAGCACCCTTGTATATTTGACCGATCGATATATATATATATGAGCTCAATTTTTGGCATCATTGTACATGTTTATATATTGCTTTAGATGTGTATGTTTTATGAGATGATTTTGTATATGATTAGATGTATGGATTAGAGATGTATGCCATGGATGGATATGCAAATGTTTATGCACATGTTTTATTGATGTATGAAAATGCTACGATAGATGTTAGATGGATAAATGCTATGTATAATTTGATTTATGCTTATAATGGATGCACATGTTTATGGATATATAAATGCAAATGAATGTAATGCAATGAATGCAATGGTACTAATCATCTCATGTAGGATGTTGCAATATACAATGTGTACTAACCAAAAGAACACAAACGAAGATCAAGAGCAAGGACCAGACACTTGTGCAGTTGAGAGAAAACCATGATGAGAGATGAGGACCCTTGAAGAATGAGAAGACAAATGAAGAGAGCACCAAAATGGCCATGATGCAAGCCTAAAATGTGAATGGAAGCCTACAATGCAAATGGAAGCCTAAGCTAAATGCAATCCTAAGATTTGGTTGTTGGACTCATCGTATTTATCATCATCGAGTGCTTTTGGATCATCAGAGTCAATACAATCCTTACAGGTGCTGCTGCAACCATAAGAATATGAATACAACTTTCATTAGATAAAATGTAGGAAACAAACATAAGCACCAAGGCACAAAAGCTAAGGTGATCAGAACATTGTTTCCAGCTTGATATAGTAAGAATTTGCAAGTAAACAAACATAGCAATAACAGTCAAGGAGATAGTTCTGACCTCCCCTTGGCATACAAATAAACAAGATCGAGGGATGTGAGGCTTTTCCACCTTAATGCACAAGCTCTTATCACATACACCCTATTTATTTGACATTGTCAGATCATCAAAACCACACCAACAAGCAGTAGACAAATAAAATATCAATGAAATTCATGAGAACATACATCATACAAAGAAAGATTCAATCACAATTCAGCAAGTTTCAAGGCTTACAAATGTGTCTATGTTTATGGTGTTGAAAAACACCATTGTTCTTGTGAGTGCAATGTGTTTGATTGCTATCGAGAGATGTTTACATTGCAAGATATTCGATGTGTGTTGAAAAACATAGATGTGTCCAAAGAGAGTGTTGAAAAACACTATTTGATTAAGGTGTTGAGAAACACCAGTTTGTGCTAGTAGAGAGTTGTCCTTTGACAAAATTACTGACTCAAGTGTAAACTGAAGAGCAATTGAAGTGGGGAGCCATGCCCCCAAGTAACGAATAGATTGAAGCCAAACAAACAGATAGAAAAATGATGAGAGAAATCTCAGCAATGTAGCAATAGTAGGCAGACTCAGTGAGAACCACTGGTGACTGTCGCAAGAGATTCTCAAGCAAGAAGATCGATAATGAGATCAAAGCATCAGTAGGTAGATGCAGTGAGATCCACTGGTGATTCATGCAAAAGAGAGTCTCAAGAAGAGACGAAGTGCTATGAAGCATCGGTAGGCAGACGCAGTGAGATCCACTTGTGATCGATGCAAGAGGAGAAAGACTCCAAAAGATAAGACAATGCCCCCTAGACCAGGAACATGCCCCTGAGTGTGACTAGTTTCAATCCATGTGAGGTCGAGCAAAATCTCAAAGATGACTGAGAGTAGAAGCACGAGCGAGAAAACCCAAGAAGGAAAGCAAACTAAAGTAGAAAAGTAGGAAAGCGGGAGATTTTTAGAATTTTTAAAGATTTTACAATTTTTAGATTTTTTAAAGATTTTGCAATTTTTAGATTTTTAAAGAGGTTACTCGATCTCAAGCAAGATCACATTGGTGTGCCCCCAATGTATAGCAAGGTGTAGGACATTACAGATGGATTAGAAAGCTGATGTATGAGATGGATAGCCAATGATAGATGAAGAGGGTGAATGCGACCCACAGGACAGTCTCTGCAAGATTACCCAAGCTAGGGGAAAAAAGAAGCATATAGAAATGTAGGCTCATGGAGTAGTGCTGAATAGCATATAGGATAATGATCTAATGTCATGAAAGCATGTGGTCCAAAAGAGTGGACATGTCAAGAGACTTTTGAGAAATAGTTTTTTAATTTTGATCAAGACCAAGGGGTCAATTTTGGATAGGACATAGCTATGAAAGCGTAATTAGGATAAGGGGTGATGGAGGTATAAGTTCATGTTTTGGATTATGGTAGGATTGCTCAGAGACAGGAAGGATAAGCTTGGGATAAGAAAGATCACTATAGGGTGCCATGTGTGAGAGCAAGTAAATAGGCTAATGGAAAGGATAATGAATATCAAGATACATGTGTGTTCAAGGATAGGCTCAACCTTGTCAAGATCACAGGAAGGAATATGGATGCTCACAAACTAGTTGGATGTAAGATATGAAGGATAAGATGAGATGGAAAGATCTTTCCCCCAAGTGAAGAGTGCAAGTAGGAGGAATTATGCATGACTCCTGTTTGCCAAGTTTTCATCATGGTACTTATCCAAGGCACCACAAGAAGTCTTTTTCAACATAGGATGAATTGATTTATCTTTACTTTTGCTACCAAGGCGCCTGTTTGCCAGGTTTTCACTAAGGCACTTTTTTATTTTTTTTTATTTTTCATTTTTTTTATTTTTTTATTTTTGAATTTATGTAGGAACTTAAGCTTCATTCTCTTTAGATAGTGTTCCTCTGAAAGTTATGCTATAATAGGCCAAAGATGCTAAAAGTATGCTCAAAAATGTTGATAGGGTGATGAAATGGAGGATAAGGAATATGGAGGCCAAGATTTTATGCAATGGATTGGATGGGAGAAAAAAAGGACCCAATATGGAAGGATAGTAGGTGACAAGATCAACATTGACACACCCCTTGAAGGGTAGTGGATTAATGGAGGAAAAGTGGATGGAATAGCTTGAGACATTGATGGATGAGTGGATATGGATCTAGGTACGCAAGGACCCAAGATGGAGTCAGAAGATGGGAGATGTTTAGATGGAGATGAAGTGGAAGACTTTGGAAGCTTGGATGCCAACTCTAATTTTTCCTTATTGTTCAAGTCTTTTAAGATAGACTTGGGAATCCACGTGAATTTTTCTTTTCTTTTTGTATCCAAGTCCTTGAGAAGAGACTTGGGAATCCATATAGCATTTAATTTTCCATTTGCATCAGATGATTTAGAATGCAATTCTTTCATAATGGATTTAGGAACCCATATTTTCTTTGACTGGGTTCTTTGCTCAGTGGACCTTTGTGGTCTCTTGAATATTTCCTTTTTCTTTGTAGTCACATGTCGATTAGATTGGACATAGTGGTCTTCATATGTAATTGGATTCTTATATTTCTGATTTTTGTGTTGCACATCCAAATTGCTTCCAAAAGACTTAGGAATTGTGGATGAATAGGGCCGATATGACTGGTTCATATGGAGGGGTTGATAAGGAGCTTTCAAAGATGCACATCTTTGTTGATCTTGATAGGAGATAGGATAAGTGGATGACAAGCTAGTATTGATAAGCATGGTAGATGGGGGGACATAAGGACCCAATATAGATGGAAGTTTTGATGGTCTAAGCTTTCGGATATAAGGACCAAGGATAGATTTGGAGGATGGATAAGATTGATGCTTATGTTTGAATGGAGGGATATAAAGTGTGGAGGGGATATCAACATCTTTAGAGTGAGATGCATGACCAAGGCTCTTCTCTTTTGAATTCACCTTTATTTCAATAGGTGCATGAGTAGCTTTGATAGGAGTAGCTGAAGCTTCAGGGGATTTATTTTTCTGCAAGGGATTTGGAGGAACAATGTTTTCTTGAGGTGGATATGGAAGAGCATGACAAGGAGATGAAGGGATTCTCTGATCTTGACAAGGATCTTTAGATGGTTTATAAAGGGTACCTTTCTCTTGATCTTCAATAGGTTCATTATAGATGGTAGAAAGGATATCTTGATCTCGCTTGGGAGATGGAGGATGTTCTTGGAAGCAATGGAAGGGGATGATAAATTATCATGGGATTCTTGAGATATGCGACATTGGTCAACCATTGGATTAAGATGGAGGGTGTCTTGATCTTGATCATAACTGATATTTGTTTTCTCACATTGTGGATTCTCCTCTTGACATGAAGCCACTTCTAAGGACAAGGTAGGAGTTTTGATCTGCATATGGGATTCTTGACATGCTGACAGACAGTCATTGGGAATAGGCATGATAGGCATTGAAGCACATGGAAGCTTGGGGTCTATGATATTTGAAGCCTGAGAAGGACTTGCAGTCATATGCGGGTTAGCTTGGATCTATTTTAGATGCCTACTTGAGTCAACAAAGCAGACTTTATTAGAGTAAGGTGGAATCACCGGTGATAGGTGTGTATTCACTTGGGTCATTCTCGGAGGTTCAAATTTTGATAGGCCCTCTAAAGGTGACAAAACTTGGTTCGAATTCAAGGGTTTGATTTTCTGATTCTCTCAAAGAGAGAAGAGCATACTTCTCTACCTTTTCACCTCACCCAAAAACATCAAGCATATTCATCACCGAGATATTTTCACTCCACCAAATCCACAAGCCTTTGGGTTTCTGATTCTCTCAAAGAGAGAAGAGCATAATCCCCTAACAAGAAGAAGTGCTATAAAGATTCACTATATTGCTTTGCTTCCCCAAGTATCTGTCATGCTAGCAACATTTGGGTCTCGATTTCATCCATGGGCATCACTTCCATGTAATGAAGAGCCTATTCCCCCTACTTTTCTATTAGGATCCTTACGAAATTTTAACAAAGCCCTATTTAAACTATGTGAATGAAAAATAGTAAACAAACATGAAACTTTGATTATGCCTTTGACAATCGTCCTGCAAGCAAACTATTAGAAAGTTTTTTTTATCTTCGACAAGCAAACCTGCAAACCACTGTTATGCTGTAGCAGAAATCAGAAATAGAAAAATCATAGCAGAGAGCAGATGTCAGAAAATAAAAGAAGCAAATTACAAATTCTAGAAATTATATGTCTGTCTGCTAAATTTTGCGCGAGGAAGTACTTCGCTGTGTGCGAGAAAGTACTTTGAGGCACGTGAGCTTTCTATTTCTTCACATGAAAGAGTGCTATAGAGAGAAAAACTTCATGTAGCTCAACCTGAAACCTCACACGAGACTCCGTACCAGTGGTGTATGAATGTATAATAGAGTTCCCAAATCATTGTCAAAAAGTTCAAAAATGAGGCCAAAAATCATTTTTTCTTCCCCTCGGTGGGTGCCAAAATGTGTGTGCTTGAATGTGACCTCTAAATTAGGCACATACTCAACATAGTCCTTACTCAATCATTCAATTCACAAAGATAAACATGAATTTTTCATCTTACAAATTTGATTGAAATGGCTTGTTGCCTCCTAATCAGTTGGGGATGTCGAATTTACTCTCAGAACGAGAGCCAACAACCTTGACCTTTGCTAACATGGAGGATTTCTAAAGCATGAGAGGAAATGAAATTGCAATTAATCTATGAAATGAAATTTCAATTAATCTAGAATTGAAATTCTCTTAATCTATGAAATGAAATTGCAATTAATCTATGAAATGAAATTGCAATTAATCTAGAAAGCTTGAAATGCTATTGAACTAGAAAGCTTGAAAGTTGATGAAATTGAGATGTTAGACATGTAAATGAATTGCATTAAAAATAAACATATCATTACTCCAAATTGAAATTAATCTAATTATGCAATTTAAGCTCAAAAGCATGAAATAATCAATGCAAATTTCACTATAGATTTGATGCTCTCAAAAATCATCCTCTCAAATGAAAAAAAGGGGTCCAATTTATAGAAAAGCCATGGAAAGAGGGTGAAGAGTTTCTTGAAAAGAAACGGTTGCCTCTTCATTTCCAAGAATTGAGATTGAGACAAAAAAAAAGAATTATTTAATTAAAAGGATGGATTATTGCCACATGAGTGACCTTTCATATAGAATTATGGGATTCTTTTTGAGGATAATCCATTCAATCAATTGAATAACTATTCAATTCCTTTTTATGTATATTAGCTAAAGGGGGTGGAATTAATTTAATTTAAAAGCACTTAGGACTTTTAGAATTAAATCAATTAATCATAGGGATTTTTAGCTAATAAACCTTGATAATTTAGGAATTAAATATAAAGTCAGATTTATGCAAATTTGGGTTTTCTGCATTTGAGACCAAGTCAAATAAAGTCAATTAGGAGGAGAATTTTCCTAGTATAATAGGAATTCAATGATGAGAAAATGCACCAAAATTGATTGGATTATAAGGTGCCAATTTTGGGGTGTTACAATACCAAGACCCACAAGAGACAATCTGACAAACCCTACCCCTGTCGAACTATGGTAATGGTTATACAATGTTACAAAGATTCAGGTATGATGGTACAACTGGCCTGGGGGCAAGACAACAAGGTATAATGGAATTGTCTCTCCCGCCAATCTAGAGAAACAAGAGAGGGTTAGGCTATGGGTAACAAAGAGCCAGTCCTATAATCCAAGACATCCAAGTTGATCAGGAACAAATAGAAGAGATGGACCGGTGCCACAACACAGAACATGTATTGATAAGAAACATACTAGCAAAGTTGTTGCCCGCCGAAGAGGGAACCACACAAAATGGAATAGACCTCCACATAGTGATCAATGATAATGAAGGAAGTGAGACATCTGACAAGAATTCTATTGAGACTAACTCCCACGAGTATGATTGGATATCCCTTCACAACTCTGAACCATCACTCCCAGATCATTCCCCTCAATCAGACACTATAATAAACCTGGAAGACTTATTTGACCAACTATCCATTTTTGAACAACCCTACATAGATAAGCATGTCATCTATCATTCCTTAGGTGGTGCGTCCACATCACAGTCTAGTTTTGTAGGAACCATATATGTAGTCCCTTTCAATCAACTAGAGTCAAACAACCATGAAAGTATCTGTCTTGTACACCTAGAGCTAATAGAGTGGGATCAACAAGGACCACCTGATTTAGATGTCTTCAAAAATGATGAGGCTATTGCTGATTTCATGGGACTTAGGGAAGGCATGCCATCAAGAGACCACAAGGTAGGCTTCTCCATTGACCTCAATAGCGTGACATATTTTAGGGAGGCAACTTTTCTTTCCAGTCCATAAAGGAAAAAAGAACAAAAAAATGATAAAAACTAAAACAAGACATATCTTCTAGCGAAAACCTCACTGAGGCGCTAGAAGATGGAAAGAAGGAACTCCTCCCCTTAACAAAGGAGAAATTGACATTACTAGCAGAAGAAACAAAAGAGGTCAATTTGGGAGATGAAAATAACCCAAAGAACATATACTTGGAAAAATTACTCACCCCAGAGGAGAGAGAACAATTCATCAGTTTCTTCAAAGAAAGGATGATCAACTTTGCATGGTCCTACTCAAATATGCCAAGATTAGATCTAGAACTCATGCTACATCATCTCTTGTTTCTAACCAATGCCAAACCAGTCAAACAAAAGCTAAGGAAGATACATCCCCATGTTACACTGTTAGTGAAGGAAGAATTGAAAAAATCTCCCAGATGCCAAGTTCATAAGATCAATACCATACACAGACTGGATATCTAACTTGGTACCAGTTACAAAGCACAAAGCATAGTGGTCAGATATGGATTTGCACAGACTTTAGAGATCTCAACATAGCTTGTCCCAAGGATGACTTCCCTTACCCAACATTGATATGATAGTATATCTAACCATTGGACATCAAATGCTATCACTCATGGATGGCTTTTCAGGGTATAATCAGATAAGGATGGCACCAAAGGATCAACATAAAATAGATTTCACATGTCCTTGGGGCACTTACTATTGGAACATCATGCCATTTGGTCTCAAGAATGCTAGTGTGACATATCAAAGGGCTAAGATAACATTATTTCATGATCTCATACACAAAATAATGGAAGACTATGTGGACGACATACTAGCCAAGTCAATGCTTTGCAAGGATCATCTACAAGTATTGGGACCAATCTTTGACAGAATGCAAGAATTCAAGGTCCGTCTAAACCCAAAGATATGTGCATTCAGTGTCACAACAGGAAAGCTACTAGGATTCATAGTGTCACATAGAGGCATCGAAGTAGACCTAGAGAAATTCAAAGCAATATTGGACATGCCTCCACCATCAAACTTGAGGCAACTAAGAGGGTTACAAGGAAGGCTCCAATCAATTAGGTGCTTCATAGCTCAGCTAGTAGACAAGTGCCACCCATTCCAACATCTACTATAAAAAGACGTCAAATTCATATGGACTGAGCAATGTGAACAAGCATTCCAAATATTCAAGGACTACCTCCTCAAGTCTCCTATATTGGTGCCACCAGTCCAAGGTAGACCATTGCTTCTATATATCTCAGCAATAGAGTCAGCATTAGGTGTACTCTTGGCACAACATGATGACATAGGTAAAGAAAGGGCCATCTACTATCTAAGTAAAACATTGGTAGGATATGAGCTCAACTATACGCCAATTGAAAATTCATGCCTTACAGTTGTCTTTGCTTCCCAGAAGCTTGAGACATTATATGTTGAGTCACAAAACAAAGTTGATTGCACATATTGATCCTTTAAAGTACCTCCTAAGAAAAGCAGTGCTCACTGGATGACTTGCAAAGTGGGTAATGATCTTAAGTGAGTTTGGCATTGAGTACATAGATAGAAAGGCCATCAAAGGGAAAGTGATCATGAATCAACTAGCAAAGGCACCCATTTAGGACCATCAACCTATTATTTCCAAATTTCCTGATGAATCTATTATGATACTACAACTAGCAATCGAGGTATGGAAACTCTATTTTGATGGGTCGTGCACAAACCATGGTGCAGGCGCAGGGATAGTGCTTATCACTCTAGATCATGATACAATTCCAAAGTCTTTCAGACTCAAATTCACATTCACAAACAACATAGCAAAATATGAAGCACTGGTCATTGGTCTTAAGATAGCAATTCAATGGAGAATCAACAACCTTAAAGTCTTCAGAGATTCATAATTGGTCATCAGTCAAGTCAACAATGATTATATGACCAAAGATGAGAAGCTAATACCATATAGAGCATAGATGGAAGCACTACGCACAAAGTTCCATTAAATCTTCATCGAGAAAGTCCTACAAGCACATAAAAAAGCTGCAGATGTGATGGCTACCGTAGCATCATTGATAGATATGCCAGGTAACAAAACAAGATTCCATTTTCTAGTAGAGAAACTCTCAGTGCCATCACATCAAGAATCCATCATAGAATCAACATGTTTCCTTGTTGGTCCTAAAAACCCATGGTACCAAGATGTCTATAACTACCTCCAAAACAATGTCTTACCTCCCAACTTGTCTAGAAACTAGAGAAAGTCCCTCATCTGCCAAGCCTCTAGGTATACCATCCTCTCAACTACTTTATATAGACAAAGTCTTGATGGAATGCTACTATGATGTCTCACTTCCACAAAATCCCATAGAGCTTTGTACGAGGTACATGAAGGAATTTGTGGAACCCATAGAGGTGGCGAAAGCTTAACTAAGAAGATCATCACATGGGATACTATTGGCCCAAAATAGAGATAGATGCACACAAACATGTACAAAGGTGTAGATAGTGTTAGATTCATGGAGACCTCATCCATGCACCAACCCAAGAACTAAATCATATCACATCACCATTGCCATTTTCCATGTGGGGATTTGACCTAGTGGGAAAAATTACACCTTCTTCAGTAAATGGACACAAATACATCATAGCAGCAACATAGTACTTCACCAAGTGGGTGGAGGAAATTCCCCTCACTTACATAACTCGAAAGCAAATAGAATTGTTCATACTTAACCACATTATCTCTCAATACGAGATCCTTCAAACTATCTTGATAGATCATGGTACACCTTTCCAAAATAAGGATTTTTAAGAGCTATGCGAACAATTCCATATAAAGCAAGGGTTCTCCTCACTTTATTATCCTCAAGGGAACGGCCAAGCTAAAGCTACAAAAAAAAAAATCTTGAAGAAAATACTGAACGAATCAGGGCGAGACTGGCATTTACAACTTAGTCCCGCATTATGGGCATACAAAACTAGCATGAGAACACCTACTGGAGAAACTCCTTTCTCCCTAGTCTATGGATTAGAGGTGGTCCTACCCCTCAAAGTGGAAATTCTATCCCTTAGGATATCCCTAAAGAACCTGATTTTAGATGAAGACTACAGAGTAGCAAGGCTCAGTGAACTAGAGTTACTAGATGAAAGAAGACAACATACCTTCAACCACTTACAAGGCTATTAGAATTTCCTTAGAATAAACTATCACAAGAAGGTGAAGCCACAAAAATTTGAGGTAGGATACCTTGTCCTCATGGAAAATCAAAAGAACCTAGCAGAAAGAGTCAAACCTAGAAAGTTTGAGCCTAACTGGCTAGGCCCATTTATCATTATCAGCTCTACTTAGAGTGGGGCATTCATACTGGAAACACCAGAAGGAGATCATCTCCCTAGATACATCAACAGAATGCACCTCAAGAGGTTCTACCCTTGAGGTCTCTATGGTTAAGGCACCTATCTACATATCTGGAAAATACCAAAAAAAAAAATCAAAAAATACAAAATGTTACTTGGGTGAAAACCTGGCAATCAGGTGCCTTGGTGACAAACAAAAAAAGCAAAAAAGAAAAAAAGTAAAGAGAAAAAAAATTGTGTTGCCAGTGAAAACCTGGCAAATAGACACTATTGAGTAGGTACCTTGGTGAAAACCTAGCAAACATGTGCCAAGTGTTCAAATCCAGCTTCACCATCAATGAACTCTAAGATCAAAAGCTTGATCACACTTCAAATGCAAGCCTGACTACCCAAGCTATATCCAGAAGCACACTCCCCTTTGAGCACCAAACACTTACCCATGGTTAATACTAGTCCACTAGACTAGGGATGATTCTAAATGTCCTGAAAAAATACCTAAAAATTGGAAAACTCATCAAAAATCCTAAAAAGATAAAAAACCTGAGAAAATCAATCTTCATAAAAAAAATTCAAAAATTACAAAATCCCAAGCAAATAAAACCAACTTGGTTATCAAGAGAGCAAAGGGCGATCACGCCCAGTCAATCAATGTCACAATCATGAGCTTTGTGAATCAGCATTGGGCTCATCTGACACAACTTTATCAATCTATCAAATCAATCATCAAGAAACTAGTGACTACGCCAATCTATCAATTGTCACAATCATGAGCTTTGTGAACTAGCATGGGGCCCATCTGACATAGCTTGATCAACTTCCAACATGATCACAATCAATCAATCAAATCATATCAATCATCTTACACAGTGATGGATACACTCAAACCAGACAGGTCAATCTTATATGAGTAATCTCTTTATTGAAACCAGACACACTCAAGCAATCAAGCCAATCAAGCCTATCAAAAGAGTCAAGCCAATCAAGAGGGTCCAACTACATCGAGGAACCATCCAAAAAATGTTGACTAGGTCAGTTAGTCAATCAGATGTCACTCTATATTTCACAGTTATGTTCTTACGCTACTCCAGGATCCACCATGTGAGGAGAGTAGCTATGATAGATCATGACTTATTTTCTTTGTTTGTTATCTATTGAATATTCACTTTGATTTCAGGGCCATGATGATTTAGGATAAATGTGGTAGGCAATGTCACTTATATGACATCCATGCAGTTTCATGATCTGAGCTTAACCCTGGGAAAGAATTGGGCATTCCTTCTCTTTTATTTTCTTTTTTTGGTTTATAGAATCAAGAGCTCGCAGTGCTATTTAGATGGACTCTGAGTGCGTTGCAGTTCTATCTTGGTTTCTATGGTCTTTTTCTTTTCTTTTTTCAATCAAGAGCTCACGATGCTATCTAGATGGACTATAAGGGTGTAGGAGTTCTATCTTGTTTGCTTTGGATTTTCTTTATGGAATCAAGAGCTCGCGGTGTTATCCAGATAGAATCTGGGTGCATAGGAGTTCTATCTTGGTTTCCTTTTTTAGTTAATTTAGAGGACAAAGAGGTATCCAGATGGTTAATATCTGGGTGCTTTTGGCTCTCTTTCTTTTCAAACAAGGAACATAGTTGAACCCAAATGGTCAATATTTGGGTGCACTAAGTTTTCTTTCTATTCAATCTCTCTACTCCTTCCGGTTATCAAGAGGTCATGGTGGTATCCAGATGGTATGTGATCTAGATGCATTGGACGCTCTTTAGAATTTCAAAAAATATAAAAACATGCAATGATGACAAAAATTGGAAATGTGGCAGCGTTGGCTCACTCATCCATTCTATCAATTCTTATCTATCAAAAAAATCAAATTTTCCTTTCTATCATTCCATATCTATCAATCAATCCCAGAGATCACATTCCAAACTAACTTCCTTCTAACTAACACATGCATTACTCAAAATTTTTGTGCATGGTAGATTGTATTCATTTATTGCATAAGAAAAATCTAAAACATGTGCATAGTAGATCATATAATCAAATGCATCCATCATCAATAACATCATAACTAACATAGGAATGTATTCATCATCATCATATAGTGACTCACATTTTCAACAAATTAATTCTCATCTGATGCATTTTCTATGCTTAATTTGTTGAGGGGGAATATATTCCACTTGCTATCACTAGGGCAAGCTGGGGCAGGATCAAATCTGAAAATTCTTTGACACACTGTGACAAGTCACATCGCATCAAAGAGGGGCAAATAAAGACACCCAAAAATAGACAGGCTTGCGACTTTACATTAAAAATACTAATTTTCATCTATTAATTAATGGTTTTTTAATCATTAATTAATCGTCTATTTTCCTCTAAATTCATTCCCCAAATCATCTAATCAAATTCCCAAAATTAATTAAATAATTAATTTTATTTAATTAATTAACCTTAATTGATTAATTACCATTAATTAATTAATTAAATTCAATTTCCTATAGTTTAAATTCAAATATTTAAACTTACTAATTAAATTTTTCCAATTAAATTAATTTAATTTCATTCAATAAAGCAATTCTAAATAAAAAAGAATTCAATTATCTCACATGTTGAAAACTTTAATTAAATAAAT
>MU227730.1:834303-878727 GCA_018584345.1 Thuja plicata
TGGTAGAGGGCGCAGAGGTGCTCTCTACTTTCTTCTTTTTCTGGATCTGTTCAGCTTTCTCAAGTTCTTTTGCTATCTTGGCATCTCTGGCTTTGTCAAGATCTTCTTGGGTGACTCCATGAACTTTTAGTATGTTGGATGTAATTCTAGATGTTTTCCTTTTATTATCAGCACTGTGTAAGATAGTATCCACTTCATTGGTCTTCTCTTTGTATGTGCCCCACCTAGGCTCATTAGGATCTTTGGGCATTGACAATAGAACTTGTGCATATCCTTATAGCACATGTTCTTCCACTTCATAACCAAGAGGATGAATCCATTTGGTTCTAGGTTCAACTACCTCCATGCATGTGCAATCTGTTTCTACTATGAAGCATATGGTAGCCTTGTATTTGTCAACTATCTTCTCAAATAATTTGTACCTATTTTGCATTTTGATTCTGAATGTCTTTATATCCATATCCATGGCATCCCTTGCACTACTTTCTAATGTGACCTTGAGTGATATTTGAGACATTGTGGGTTTGCTCCTGTCTAGGTAGAGGTTTGCAACCTTTCTACCTATATGGAAATACAAGTAGATGATTAGATATCCAAACCTGAATGTCTTGCTTCTGTCATGTTTGATGATTCAGATGTTGTCAATCAATTGACCGTGCAAGATCTCACATAAGTTGTATTGAGTGTTATCCTTCACCATTCTGATAGCTACTAGGACTGTTGATGCAGAGACACTATTCAATCTACTGGCTTGCTAAAACTTATACCCTAGTATCATTGTCAGAAGTTTTATATCATCTTCTTTGATAGGGTCAACTATCATTCTGCGCTTGTCACTTCTGGACAGACAAACTTGTTAAATCTGCTTTTTGACATCCTTGCCAGTGGGAAAGAGTGGTCCAGTGTTGGGAAGTCCAGTTAATTCATGAATTAGGTTTGTGGTGATACACACAGGGACCTCACCAATCCAGTAAAGATCATCATGTATTCTGCTCAACAAGATCTTTACCCATTCAGACTCATCAAACTCATGCGCATTAGAATACTCAAAGATAGGGTTATCAATCAAGTGCGTGAATTCATCTTTAAATGTGTAGTCAAGTTTCATCATGGATGCCATATGAGTAGATATTTTGACATCTCCTACTATTTCCTTCTTATAGTAAATGTACGTGCAGATATCTTCCATGTGAGTATACCAACTACGGAGGGGTCTAGAGCTAGAATAGCTCCCCCTAAGACCAAGAAGGTCTATTTAAGCAGAAGTAGAGGGTGCGTCCACTATGGATGCATCAACTACTTTGTCAACATCATTGTCCTTCTTTACCCAAATTTTGCTTGAATCTTCATTTGCTTGAACAAACTTAACTTCTCCTTTTTCTTCAAATAGTGATTTCTTAGGTTCATCTTGCTTCTGAGTTTTGGATCTACAAAACTTTGAGATTTGTCCTGCCTTTCCACATGTGTGAAAAATGATAGGAGGTCTAATGCTTTTGTTCATCATGCTACATTGCTTTGTTGTGTGTCCATCCATTGTAGTTACATATCTGACATGTAGTGTTCTGCATATTCCTTTGAGGTTGATTTCTCTGATTGTTTTGATTCAGCTGTGACTGAGTTCTGCAATGTATAGCCCTATGACAAAATTTATTACAAGAGAAACAATAACCATTAAAGGGTCTTACCTTTTTTCAATCTCTTTCCAAATGACCATGTTTGTTGCATGCATAAAAAGTTCTGTTAAGTTGCTTGATTTCCCTTTTTGGTAGATCTTCTTTAATCTCTTCAACATTTTCAACTTTCCTTGCTTCTGAAAGTGCTTCATGAGGTTTCTCTCTTTCTTGTAATGAATTGACTTCAGTTTGTGTTATATTGAATCCAAGACCAGTAGTGTCACCTTTTTTCTTTTGTGCATTGAGCTGAGATTGAAGTGAATCAGAACTTGTGTGGAGTTTATCAATCTTATCCTTTGCTTTTGTTAATTCAGATTCCAACTTCTTTTTTATGTTTTCCAATTCCAGAACTTTCATGTTTTCTTTTAAAATTTCATCATCTAGTTGTTTTATTTCTTTGATCTTTTCTTCAATAGAAATTTGGTTGTTTGTGAGTTGTTCATCTAGATTTTCAAATTAATCTTTCAGAGACATATTTTCTTCATTGAGCTTTTTGATCATTTTCCCTAAGTTACTTGTAGAACAATCTTTCAAATCTTTTCTTAGTTTCTTGATAAGCATTTGTGAGCCATCAAATTTCAGTCTAAGTTCTTCATTTTCTTTTTCAGATCTATCAAGATCTTCAAGAGCTTCTTCAAGATTCTTTTTCAAATGTTTTGCTTCTGCTGAGTCCATGATTTCCTCAAGTGGTTAAACTTATTTGCTGAGGACCAAAGCTCTAATACCAATTGTTAGAAACACTAAGAGGGGGGGGGGTGAATCAATGTTTGTTTATTAATTACTTTTCCAGCAACTTAAACATAAATCAATCATACATAGAATGAAGCTTAACATAAAAAATCATAACACATGNCACTAAGAGGGGGGGGGGGGGTGAATTAGTGTTTGTCTATTAATTACTTTTTCAGCAACTTAAACATAAATCAATCATACATAGAATGAAGCTTAACATAACAACTCATAACACATGATATGATTACAGGGAAACCTTGATCAGAGGAAAACCCTGGTGGGAATTAGTACCCAAAAATATTGTACTAAGTATAATGAACTTGTGAGAGTTCCTTTGCCCTGTTAGAAGCAGTCTTTACAATATGGGTACAATGACTTGGTTAAAGGTTAGACCCTATTAGGAGTCTTTTAAAAAACCCTGTTAAAGGTATATGGCTCACTGCCTAGGCTCACTGCCCAATAAGATGAAGGCTACAACCTTCTAAAAGATGATATGCACTATATCAAAATGAACTGATGTGATGACACTATTTGTCTGATCAGTTCCGTGTATGCGCCAATGCTCTTACTCTCTTAAAGAGCTATATCATGTACTAACTTCATAGTACTGTCCCTCTATATCTTCCTCTTACACAATAATCAACACTGCTATCATATCTTTACATTACATACTTATTTATTCAAATCCAAATAGGTGCAACCCAAAATAGAACACTAGTCGGCCCTAAAACAACATATACAACACTTCTGAACAAGTCAGCTTAAGTCTGTTTACTACAATGTTAATTACATCATTAAAATCATATAACCAAAGGTGCTTAGCCATTACATTATAAAATAACACACGCTGATCAAAACACTTAGTCAGATTTCATGCTCTGTCTCCTAGACTGTTGGTCTATTGATCTGCTTGTAACTTTTCTGTACTATAGTTCTGTACTATGTGTGTCTGGATGTAGCATGTACACATGTCATAAAACTTATATTTGAACACACATATGCTGACTCAATCTCTCACATGTACGCTGATGTGCTAATTGCTAAGTATCTATGTCTGCCCTATTTTCCGTAGTCATTTTGTCTTTTAAGATAGAGACTAATCATGACTTTGTTGCCATGATGACAAAAAAAAATGAGTCATGCATCCTCAGGTAGTCAACTTGCCAACAAAATCATGAAAATAGGTGTACAGATTCCAAGGAACTTGTTAAAATTGTGGAGAAGAGGGACATAGATCATTTGAGTGTACACATGCAAGAAAGAAGGTTGGTAGAAGTAGAAATGATATAGTGCAAGAAGATACACTGAATGAACCTGAGAAGTAAGGAAACCTGATGGTCAAAAGAATATTGTAGAATTGAAAATAATAAGCAAGATCTGGTAAGAAAGAGTTTGTTTGAGACCAGATGCAGATTTGCAGACAAAGTTTGGAAAATGATTATCGATAGTGGAAGTTCAAAGAATCTGGCATTCGAGGAAATGGTTACAAAGTTGCAGTTGGAAATATTGAAGCACCTGAAGCCTTATCAAATTTCATGGATCAAGGATGAGCATAATTTTATGGTAAGTGAACAATGTTTTGTGAATCTAAAAATTGGAAATTATTATGATAAGGTGTTGTGTGATATTATGCCAATGGATTGTTGTCATATTTTTTTTGGTAGACCTTGTCAATATGATAAATATGCTATACATAATGGAAGATTGAATAAATATACTATTTGGGTTGATGGAAAGAGGAAAATCTTGTTACCTTTGGTTGAATAATCTGCTGGTGAGATATGTACATCTTTGAAAGTTTTTTTGATGGAAGGTAGACATAATTTTAAGGATCTGAAGAGGATTAATGTCTATTATGCTTTGATTCCTAACAAACCAAGTGAGAAAGCATAAGATAAAATCCTGAAGAGGTTGAGAAATTTCTCACCGAGTACAAGGAGATGATTTCAGATAATGTACCTGATGGTTTTCCATCAATGGGGAATATTAGTCATTGTATGGATCTGATTTCGGGAGCTAGTTTTTTCAACAAGGAAACAAATTGATTGACACCAACCAAAAATGAGGGACTCAACCGAAAAGTTCATGAATTTTTGTACAAGTGTTTGATAAGATAAAGTTTGAGACCATATGTAGTAATATCTATGTTAGTACCTAAGAAGAATGGAGAATGACAAATGTGTACTGATTCAAGAGCTATTAACAAGATAACAGTTAAGTATTGGTTCCCTATACCAAGAATGGGTGATATATTGGATTGTTTGAGTGGAGAAAAATATTTTATCAAGATTGATTATAAGAGTGGATATAATCATATCATAATTAGAGAATGTGATTAATGGAAGACTTCTTTCAAGACAAAAGAAGGTTTGTATGAATGGTTGGTTATGCCTTTTGGTTTAACGAATGTATTGAGTATGTTTATGAGGTTAATGAATGAGGTTCTGAAGAAATTATTGGGTAAATTTTTCATTGTATACTTGGGTGACATTCTGATATTTAGTAAAACCAGAGAAGATCATTTATTTCACATTATACATGTATTGTAGAGATTGAAAGAGGAAAAGATGTCGATTAATTTTAAAAAGTGTTCCTTCATAAAAGAAGAAATTTTATATTTAGGATTTGTGATTTCAGATGATGGTTTGAAGATGGATCCTGAGAAGGTTGAAGGTAAACTTGATTAGCTTACACCCTATAATGATAGTGAGGTAAGATCATTTCATGGATTAGTAAGTTTTTACCAAAAATTTATCAAAAATTTCAGTTCAATTTGCAATGCTATGACTGATACAATGAGAGGAGATAAGAGAGAATTCAAGTGGACACATGGAGATGATAAGAGTTTTGAAAGTTTGAAATAGAAGGTTGTTGAATTTCCTTTATTAAACTTACCTTATTTCAATAAGGTATTCCAAGTTGAATGTGATGCAAGTGGTAGAGAAATAGGGGCTGTGTTGAGTCAAGAAGGTAAACCTATTGCTTTCTTTAGTGAGAAGTTGAATGATGCTAAAAAGAAATATTTTGTGTATGATCAAGAATTCTTTGGTATTGTGCAAGCCTTGAAGAAATGGAGACATTATTTGATGCCAAGTGAATTTGTGTTATATACTAATCATAAGTCTTTATAGTATTTGGGTAGTCATAATAAGTTGAATCAGAGACATATGAAATCAGTAGAGTATTTGCAAAATTTCACATTTGTGGTAAAGCATAAGAGTGGATTATCCAACCAAGTTGATGATGCATTGAGTATAAGAAGATCTTTGTTGAATGAAATGAGAATTGAGGTTCTTGGTTTTGATGATATGAAGAATTGTATGAAATTGACCCTAATTTTTCTGAGCCATGGAGAATGTGCAGTGCACCTATTCTTAATCAACCGAATAGGTTTGAAGGCTATTTCATTCAAGAAGATATGTTGTTTAAAGGAATTTAGTTATGTATACCGAGAGGATCAATGAGAACCAATTTGATAAAGGAGAACCATAGTAGTGGTTTGGCTGGAAATTTTGGCATTGATAAGACATTGATTTTACTTAAGGAAATGTATTTTTGGTCTTAGTTGTATAAGGATGTTCATAAATTTGTGAAGAGTTGTGGATTTTGTCAAGTGGAAAAAGGAGTAAATTAGAATATTGGATTGTATACACTGATTTCTATTCCTTAGAAAACCTTGGAGTGATATCAGTATGAATTTTGTTCTTGGCTTATCGAGGACAACAAGAGGTAATGATTCCATATTTGTTGTTTTGGGTAGATTTTCTAAGATGAAACATTTAATACCATGTAGGAAAACATCAGATGCAGTGCATATGGCAAATCTTTTCTTTAAAGAGATGGTCAGATTGCATGGATTACTGAGGAGTATCATATCTGACCAAGATAGTAAGTTTGTTGGCTATTTTTGGAAAACTCTTTGGAAGAAGTTGGGTACCAAGTTGAAGTATAGTTCTACATTTTATCCAGACTGATAGAAAAAATAAGTTGTAAACTAAAGTTTGGGTAACTTGTTGAGATGCTTAGTTGGAGAGAAAATGAGTAATTGGGATTTGATGTTAGCACAAGCAGAGTTTACATATAATAATTTAGTGAATAGGAGTACTAGAAAGACACCTTTTCATATTGTTACTGGCATAAAACTAAGAAGTATATTAGACTTGAGAGATATTACTAGAGAAGATAAGAGGATTGTTGAAGGAGAAGATTTTTTTGAGTTTATGAAGTCATTGCATGAGGAAGTGAAACGTAAGTTGGAGAAAAGTAATTAGAAATACAAGGATAGTGTAGATAGATACATAAGACATAATAATTTTGAGGTTGGTAATGAAGTGATGGTTCATTTGAAGAAAGGTATATTTCATGTTAGAACTTATGGTAAATTGAAGATGAAAAAATTGGGTCCTTGCAAGATATTGAAAAAGTTTGATAGTGGAAATGCTTATGAAGTAGAGTTACCTGATGACATGGACATATCACCTATATTCAATATTTTAGATTTGTATGAGCATCATGAACTTGATGAAGAAGTGATAGTTCCAAGTGATTATCCTAAGAAACAGATACAAGAAGTTGAAAAGTGGAAGAACGGACTGATTGAAGACTCTACATGGATTTCTCAAACTGATTTGGATTCATCTCAAGTTGCACCTAACTCATGATTCCAAGAATCATTTATTTTCAACCTCAAGTGTCTGATGCAAGAGAATCTTGGGTTCATGGAAATCCCATGTCAACCAAAAATATATATTTTTTTAATCTCGGTAGCTTGTTGGAGACTTTTGGTAAAATGCTCGGTAACTATCTTGGAGTTCTTGGTTGAAGGCTCGGTTCACCATCAGAGTCTGTTACTACTCTTGGCTTGGGTTCACTAAAAAGTCTTGGTGGCTTAATGGTTTCCTATTTCCTGTCTCACCAAGTGTGTTTTCTTTTGCTAGATCTTTGGGACAACTTGTGCATTTAATATTGGTCGTCGTATTAATTTGAGATCTCTCATTAGGGAATGTGTGGACCTAAATTTGGGTCTTTTCTCTCTCCTATGCTAGATCTTAGGGATATTTTGGGTCAAACTTTTTGGTAGCCTCTTGTATAAATGTAATCTTTTGTTCATAGTTTTAGGTAGTATTGTTGGGAGAAGATTAGCAGTAGAATAAATTGAGAGATTGTGGATTTTGCATGTATAAGGAAATATATTTTGAATGTATTTGGCCATAACTGGGAAGGCCTTACAACCTAACATGTATGAAGTTTGATGAAATAATATAAGGTTTATGCATTCCTTCTCTCCTTCTCTATGTTTGAGCTTTCGAGTTGTAATTTTTCAAGTTGGGTTTGTGCTTGTGAGTGCCTTTGGACCTATGTACTATCCTCCTTGTGTCAAGCCTAGTAAGGATAAAAATTCAGTTGAAAGTGAGGTTAAAGATTAAATAAACAAGCAATCCAAGAAATCACTCCTCCAGAAGGGACAAACATGATTGAAGATGCAGGGGTTCTAATTCTCCTAGAATGGAACATTGGTGATGCTTTTTCCTTTCATACTATCAGAAGGAAAATGCTCCACTATACCAATTAGAGGATGAGGCCAAAATGACATTGAAAGGGGCAGTCTTCAACAAGGATCATGCTACTTTGGCTATTTGGTCATCATCTCAGGGTGAGGAAAGAAATAAAAATAGTGGTGTTACCTCTTGTTTTAGATGATTATTAGTTATGAATAGGGTAACATATATCTCTATTACTGAAGTTGCTGACCTTTCTCTTAGCGTAGTTGAATTCAATAAAGCAGTAGTAGAGATAGAAAAGGCATAAAATGAGTGATATAAAAATATGTATGAAGAACTTGTTGTGACCTATGGTATCCAAGAAAATAAATTTATTCAATATGAGAGAGGTACGCATCCATCAAGATCATCTAAGGCCATGTTGCAATATCCTTTTGTCTCCTCCCCTTTACCATCAACTTTAAAGAATGTTTTAGCTTCCCCAATAATTGATGTTCCACCTTCTCCTACAACATCAGTACATGATGAGTATGCATGTTCTACTAAGCCTTGAAGGTCACAATTAATAGAGAAAATACAAGAGTTGGAGGGTGAATTAGTGGGAGAGAAGAAGGAATCTAGGAAAATAATAGAGGAGATAGTAAATACACTTTTGACACACGTTAGTGGGAAAATGGCTAGGAATATGAAGAGTGTACATCATTTGTATCCTATTCTCAATGAGGCATTAAGTGTATTCACAAAAGATAAAGGTATCTTGGAACCAACTTTTAACAAGTGGATAAGAATAGCTCAAACAATGAGGGATGTACACACAGGTCTCAATTTTATAGTAATTCTACCCCTCTGATCAAGCCCACTTGTGAGCTGGTGATTGAAATGCAGGAGTTTCATGCTTTTCCTGATACTATTGAAATAAAATTAAGGACCTTGTTCAGGGGATTCAAGGAATTGGAAAAGGTCATGCTACCAGATATAATTGATGATGTAGGTAACATCAAGCACATGCAAGATTGGCTAAATAAAACTACTAATATTTTGAAGGCTAAAGTAGATATTATTTGTGAGGATGGAGAGACTGATACATTAACTACATGTGTTTATAACATGTTGGCCTGTCATTTGTTTTGGAGTATTTTGAGAAAGAAATAGATCAGGTGGTGGTTAATTATTTGTCATACAAGAAAATTGATGATGAGGAAATCAAGTTCAAATGGCCGCCAGACTTGGAATATGATAGTTGGCAACAAAAGTACTTAACAATTATTTGAGGATGAGGTGTGTCCACCATAATTGATTGGTTAAAGGAAATTAGTGAAAGAGAATCTTCTCAGTTAGTTGAATCAATTTTTTTGATCTCGTTGAACTTTTGCCTTTTTTGCGAGTTCCAAGGAGTTGTAACTAATTTTTCCTTTTTGTGCTATGTGTCATTCCAAGAGCCTGAAGCTTCTTTCTGCATTCTGTTCTATAAAAGGGAAAATCAAGGCTGGAATGGGGGATCTCTCGGAAGTAGAAATTTTAGATCTAGTCTTAGAGGTCAAATATGATAGAATTTTTGTCCTGGAAGAATGTAAAGAATTGTTACAAAATAGTAAATAAAATTTTCCTACCATTGGAAAATTCAGAGATGTATTCTGAGTTCTTGATAATAGAATATTAATAAAGCATAAGTAGTTTCTTGCCAGTCTCTCTCCTTTTAAGTTGTATGAAGTTTGAATGAATTATGTCAAGAATTTACTTCATTCATTGCATTATTGAAATTATGTGCGGATATTTTTTACTTTGATTCAAGTAATCAATTAATTGTTCAAAATATATTGCAGAATCATGTGGTTTTATAGAAGGATATTGTAAGAAGTATTTGCAGGAAGTTATTAGTAGAAATTATTGCAAAGTGATAATTCTTAGGTCACAATTGTCTTGAATTTATTCATAAGTATATCTTAGGTTTTTTTCCAATGGATTAAGGCACTGATATTTTGTATGAACAAGTCTATTTACTTTCATCTTTGGTCTATGTCAGGATTAAATTTGAAAATATCACCATCACTTATATTTGTTTTAATTATATATGTTTCATCTCAAGCTCTAGAATACTCAGTGGATCAATATAGATTGGGCTAATTTGTATTATCTATGTGATGTATATTTAGCATTAAGAATATTTTCTTCTTTTCTCAATGCAATTATGTTAATGAATGTTGGAAACTACAATTAAAACAATTGTTATATTTCCATTGATATCAAACCTTAACTGGTAAGAAAGTTGCTATCTTATAAAGTGCCATATCAATTGATTGATGAAGAAGATTTGAAAAGAAGAGATAACAAGAAGACCTAGTGAAAAGGTTGAGTTATGTGAAACTACAATGGGTACTTGATGAGATCGCACCTTGACAAGGTAATATATTTTTTATCTTAAGTCTAAGTGAAGTTTGGATGACTACAAGAATAGTCTTTACGGAGTAACAGAGTAGAAGATTAAGGAACTTATGTTTGTGTTGAGTGATGTGAGTGTCAACTGAGTGCTAGTACGTGCCAAGAAAATTTAGTGTCAACCAAGCATCAGTATTTTCCAAGTGTCAGTGAATTATCGAGCTATCTAGTGATGATCGAGTGGAAGAACACAGTATTGACTAAGTGTCTATATTTTGACAGCTTGAGAGAAATTTGAGATCCCAGATGACATAGTTGATTTTCTTGGGATATGTGAAGCGTATTTAAGATAAGGATGATTATTGTGGAGAATTAAATGAACATTTAGTATATGTTTAACCATTTTTTATATGGATTCAAAAAGGAGTTTTAGGATTTATTCTACAATGTAGATGGAATCGAAATGTTTGAAGGATTCATTAGATCTGACCAAAACCTAAGATCTATAGTGATGATTAAGCAACAAAAGATAAAACTACTTGATCAAAGAGGTATACAATTAACCTAATTGTAAGTTATGTAAGTGTGTGTGTGGTTAATTCAGTTGATTAGAAAAATCTAAGCAGAAAGAAGAGAAGGCTGAAGAGAGCAGTACAAGACTACATAGCGGTGATTTCTTGAAGGATTTCCAAGAAGATCTGAGTGATAGGGATGACAATGAAGGCTAATCAGTGAAATGTGGGATACACTGGAAACTATCTATGGAGGTGATAAAAATGTACTGAGATCCAAATCTAAAAGCTTGAGAGTAATTTTGATGAAATGAGAATGTAAGATGGTGAAACTATTGTTCAATATTATAGCCGAGTTAAGGAGGTTGTAAATGTTATTAGATAAACTAATGGAACTATTAGTGATGATATTGTTATTAGAAAGGTACTGAGAACCTTACTTCCTATATATGCTATTAGAGTATTTTCTATACAACAATTGAGATGTACTCCTAGTAACAAATTAACTTTGGAAGGTCTAGTTGGTAGACTTACTACTTTTGAGTTATCAAATTTTGATAATTTCACTCCTCACTATGTTGATTCTACATTCAAATCATAATTGACTCTTCTTAATCAAAGAAAGGAAAAGAAAGAAATATGAATAGTGATAGTGACACTTATGATGAAGATCCTGATGAACTTGAAATACTTATGGCTAGAAGACTACAGAGAGGAAGAGGAAAATCCAAATGTAAAATTCATATTATCTATTTTTCATGTAACAAAGTTGGCCATATTGCAGCAAGATTTGTTGACAAGAATGACAAGGATGAGAGAAGAGAAAGAAAGTACAAATAAAAAAGGGATGATAGAGATTTCAGAAGGTATAAGGACTATAAGGACAAAGGTAAGAAATCATACTATATTGTTGAAGAATAAATTGATAGTGAATCTGATAAATCTAATGATAGTGATATATAAGTTGTTTATGTTGCTATGAAAGACGACTCTGATGAAGATGAGAAAAATGCACTTATTTTATATATGAGTAAAGGTGATAGATGGATAATTGATAGTAGTTTCTCATAGCACATGACTGGTGATAAAAGTAAATTTGAAACCTTAAACTATTGCAAAGGTGGTAGTGTTAAGTTTGGAATTGAAAAACCATGTCCTATGAAAGGAAAAGGATCAACAAAAGTGATTGATAAGATCACATGTGAAAATGCCTATTGGGTTGAAGGACTAAAATATAATTTTTTTAGTGTTTCTCAATTGAATACCTTTGGATACCGTGTTGAGTTCCATCATAGAAAAGCTAAAATCTTTGATGCTACTAGTTATCTGATTGGAAGTGGAGAACAAACAAGAGGTATTTTTTTTCTATCTAGATTTATCTGATGAGACATGTTTGTTTGCACAATATGATGATATATGGTTATGGCATAAAAGGTTATGTCATGTGAACTTTGACAATTTGGTAAACATTAGTAAGATTAAAAGAGTAAGAGGGTTACCAAGATTGAAGAAACATGGTAATTTTATGTGAAAGAAATGTGAGTTAGGCAAAATGAAAAAGTCTACTTTTAAGAGAAAAACCTATACTTCAGATAATGTTTTGGAATTGGTTCATACTGACCTTTGTGGACTTATTGGTGTAAAAATATATCGAGGTGATAAATATTTCATACTGTTTGTTGATGATTACTCTAGAATAATGACTGTAATGTTTCTCAAAGAAAAATGTGATGTTTTTCAGTTGTTTAAGTGGTATTTGGAAAAAGTTGAAAAAGAGATAGGTAAGAACTTGAGATGTCTGAGATCTGATAGAGGAGGAGAGTTTATATCTAATGATTTCAACCTATTTTGAAATGATAAAGGAATTAAAAGATAGATATATTCTCTAAGGACTCCCCCACAGAATAGCATAGCCGAGAGAAGGAATCGATAAATAATAGACTGTGTTAGAACATTGATGATAGAAAAGAATGTTGTACAAAGTATTGGAGAGAAGCTGTAAGTACAATAATCTATACCTTGAACCAAGTAAAAGTCAAGAAAGGTACTAATATTATACCTTATGAGTTATGGTATGGTTATGCACCTAGTGTAAAATATTTTAATGTTTTTGGGAGCAAATGTTATAAAATGAAGGACAATAGAAATGGAAAACTTGATGCTAAGATTGATCAAGGAATATTCTATTGTTATTCCACTAAGATAAAAGTGTATAAGTGTTAGAATTCTAACACTAACAAAGTCGTGGAAAGTAAAAATGTTAGAATTGGTGAATATGCAGAAAAGAATGAAGTGGAATACAAGAAAGAACCTGAAGATTATAGATCTTTCAATTACATGAAGGAAGGAGAGACCATCAGTTTTCCTAAACCTATAAAAGAATATGCCAAACAATAGAATGATGTTGCTGAGAAACAACAAGAAAATGCAGAGTTACAAAAAGACATTGTCGAGCATCAGGAGGAAACTGTCGAGCAATCTAAGAATGAAATAAAGACACAAAATGAACCTAAAATTAACTTTGATGATGAATATGAGGATGAATAGAAAGATAAAAGAAGACCAGAGCCTACACTAGAAAAATATGTAAGAAGACATCACAAACAAGATCAAATTATTGGAGATAAAGATTCAGAGGTCATGACAAGAAGCAAATTGAAAAATCAGACATGCTTATTGTGTGAATTTGAGCTGAAATTAGTGAAAGATGCTTTTGGTAACAAAGATTGGATACAAGCCATGAATGAAGGGATTGAACAAATTGAGAGGAACAAAACCTGGATACTAGTACCTAGACCAAAGGAAAAGAATGTTATTGGAACAAAGTGGGTATTTAGAAATAAGTTGAATGAACATGGAGAAGTTATAAGAAATAAGGCCAGACTGGTATGCAAAGTTTATGCACAAGAAGAAGGCATTGACTATGGTGAGATGTTTGCCCCAGTTGTTAGATTGGAAGGAGTTAGAACTCTACTTGCTTATGCAGCTTATAAAGGATTCAAAGTATATCAAATAGATGTAAAATTAGTATTTTTGAATGGAATAATAAAAGAAGAGGTATACATTGAACAAGTTGAAGGATTTTTTGATTTAAGAAAGAACAATATGGTTTGCAAGCTACATAAAGCGTTGTATGGATTAAAGAAAGCCCCCAGGGCATGCTATGAGAGATTACACAATTACTTAGTCAAGATTGGATTTACAAGGAAAAATTACAACAATAAGATGTACTTAAATTCTATGAAAGGTAATGGGATATTATTAGCTAAAATATTCATTTATGATATTATATTTCGAGGACACGATGCTTTGTGCCAAAAATTTGCAAAAGAGATGCAAACTGAATTTGATATTTCTATGTTTGGAGAGATCAAATTCTTTGTTGGTTTGCAAGTATATGAGATGAAGAAAGGTATCTACATTAATAAATCTAAGTATATCAAGGAGATACTGAAATTTTTTGGCATGGAGGACTCCAAACCTATAAGAACACCTATGGCTACTAGACAAAAGCTATCAAAGACTGATGAGACAACTAAAGTGAATCAAACCATGTATAGATCAATGATTGGAAAACTACAATATGTTATCCATAATAGACTAGATATTTCTTTAGTAGTTGAGATTTTTGCAAGATTTTCTGCAAATCCTAAAGATAGTCACTTGATGGAAGTGAAAAGGATTCAGAGATATTTGAAAGGAACAGAGGACTATGGATTATATTACAAGAAAAATGAAAATTTTGAGATGAAATTTTTCACTTGTTCTTACAAATCCAATGCTTATGAGATAGGAGTGAAGTCTTTCATACCATGCTCTCGGTGCTTGTTTCAATCTATACAAGGATTTTTGAAGTCTACGAACCATGTTTCTCTTGTTAGGATCAACAAACCCTTCTAGTTATTTGATGTATATATACCTCTTCTTTTAGTATTCCATTTAGGAATGCAGACTTGACATCCATTTGGTATACCTTGAATCCTTTGTATGCAACATAAGCAAGTAGAATTCCGACTCCTAGTCTAGCAACAGGTGCAAAGGTTTCTGTTAGAAATTAATCTTTCCTTGGTATTTTGTAATTAAAATATATACACAGGTCATGTCTCATATTTGTAATTAATTTAATAAGGAAATTAGATATTCCTCCTTAAGAGGATTCCTACACATGGCACACACCAAATGTGAATGTGGCACACATAGAGTATGGGAGTTACATGAAAACTTCTCCACTCATCTCTACTTAAGAGATGGTTCTTACACACTTCTTAGGGTTCTCACAGGGTTCTAAGTTGTTTCTCACAAGTTGGATTTCTTCTCTCTTCTCTCATTCTCATTCTTTCAATATTGGAATGAGCTCTCTCTCTCTCTCTACTTCTTGCCTCATTCATATTTATGCACAAAGAGTTTTTCTTAGTTTTCCCCTTTCAAAAAAATTGTCTTGGTGTTGATCTTGAGCTTCTTGGTGCTTTTGGTGAAAGTTCTTCAATCGCCATTCTTTAACTTGGTTATGGTAAAATTCTTCTTGCAACTCTCTCTTGGATTCTTTATTGTTTCCTTATCTCTATTTTTTTCTTAATATTTCTAACATGGTATCAAAGCTAATAATCCTTGTTTGAGTGTTTGCAGGATTTCTTGATCTAACCTTTGTTTCATATTTTTTAAATTTTTTTTGGGTTTGGCCGGTTCACCGCCAAACCCAATTTTTATTGTTTATCCAGTCTATAGTTTTTTTCCAGATTTATCTATACCCTTTTTCAGGAAACCACAAGGGATTTATAGTTTGCATATGTTGTATTTCATCTTTATATCGATATCAAATCTATTTCACTAACCTTTTGTGAAGGTTATTACAAATTTATAGCTAATGTTCTTGTAGATTTTAACTCTTCACTAAATCTATTTCATATCTAATCAAAACTCCTTTCTCAGTTCCATTTTTCAGCATATTGCTAACCCTCTGCAGGTTTACATATCTCTATCATTATTTATATCTCTCTATTATATCTTAATCTCTCTATTATTCCTCTTTTCCTGTAGTTTCATGGATTGTATCTCCCTCTCTTTGCGTTTCATATTATGTATAGATAAGAAAGAATCTAAAAAAATTGTGATTTGGGTTTTGTGAAAAAACTTCCAATTTTGCTTTTGCGTGAGCATTTTTCCATAATTCGCCCACATTTGAGAAAATGCAAAGTTCTTTACTAATGTTTTTTTGCATATTTATAAGCGTACCTTAGTTAATTCATATTTCAGTTTATCACTATTTTATTTCACATTTTTTCTTGCATGCTACTCGTTATAACCTTATTGTTTGTTATTTTCCTCAGCATTTATTATTGATGTTTTTGTCTCCATCCACGTCACTTTACCTCTGCTCTTTCCTTTGTTGGTTGGACTTGGCAGCGTATGACTCTTAGCTCCTTACATTGCAACTCATCAGTATTTGAAAGGCTGCTTCTTCTAAAATCTCCCTTACCTCCTTCCCTTTCTGCTCACACAACCCTTGCATGCTCTCCCTTTTTTGTTCTCACGCAGCATCTTTCACCTCTACATTTTTTTTAAAAACTCCATCTCTCTTCTTCTATGCAGGAGTTATCTACTACAATTGTTTTTTTCATTCAGGGTAATCAGTGTGCCCCTGTCCTCTACAGGAGTCATATAATTAGAGGCTCTCCTTTCATTTTATAATAGCACTTGTTTTATTATCATTTCATTGCAGCTCTATTTTTAGTCTGAGTTTCATAATTATTAGATTCCTTATATCATTTTTTTTAATCATAACATTGCAGGTTATCTTTACTATGAATTTTTTTATTTAGTTGTATTCTATTTATAACGTTTCTATTCTAATTTGGTTTTGGTTGCAGATTATCCTTATTTCACATTTCATATTTATGCAGGCCCTTACAGCTACATGATTATCATAATAACATGTTTTGCCTTTGCAGGTTATCATTTTATCATTGCAATCATTTTTTTCAAATATAACGTTTTTCCTCTATAGTTTCATGTTAATATTTTTTTAACATTTTTCATCTCTGCAAGTGATTCATCATTCTTATTATTGCAGGATTATCACTTTTTCATCCTTTTTCTAAATTTATTTAATTTGGTTAATTTATTTAAAATTTCTCTAAACCTTATTTTAATTTTAACAAAAAAGTTAAACTGTTATACATTTGCTCTCTCTTAATATTTCTCCAAATCATTTTAAACCAATTTATATGTAATACATATAATCATTATTTAATTGCCAATTCATAATTTTATTGCAATAAAATTTGTTTTATCAGTTTAACAAGAAAAATTTAAATTTTTTAATACTTGAAAAATATTGCTATCTCACATTTACTATTCGTGTTAAATGGCTTTTTAGCTTCATTATTATATTCTACAACTTGTAATTCAAGTTATTTTAATTCATTATGGAAGGCTCGTATTACATTTATTTTTCACTTTAAACATATTCTTTATGTGGTGACTATTGAGACTTCTGTTCCCGCTACTACTGCCTCTAAGGAAGATATTGATGCTTGGAATGAGAAAAATGGTGAGCCTTTAGGCCTTATAGGCATTTCTTTACATCTAGATTTATATGTTTTAATTGCCCATTGTACTGAAGCACATGCAACATGGACAATTCTAAAAAACACTTTCGACGGTGCAAATGAATCTCGAAAGATTCAACTCCAAGATCAATTGGAGGATCTCAGGTATACAGATTTCACAACTATGGATGATTTTTTACTTAAGTTTGATTTGTTTTGAAGTCAATTAATTGGTTTAGGAGTTAATTTATCTGAAATTTGGTTAATTCATATCATTTTTAAAAATACCTTCCTAGACAATTTCATAAATTTATCACCAATATTCATTCTCAATTAGCTCTTACTTTGTTAGCATCTCAATTAACTCATGCTATCTTTCAACAAATTTTACGTCAAGAAGAGGCTAAGTTAACTCAATTTGGCTCAAACAAATCTAATGAACATGCTTTCATGTCTAGATCTCATAATAATAGATCAAATAATCATAATCATAATAATGGTTATCATAACAATTCTAATAGACCTCATTGTAATTATTGTGGGAAAGATGGTCATGTGATCAATACTTGTTTAAGAAAATTAAATATGAGAAGTCATCTTATCCTAATACTCAAAAATATCATAATCATAACATTCGTCAAGCTTTTGCTATTTGTTATGGGATGTCTAATTCTCACTATGATGATACTACTATTTGGGATGAACCATATGATGATGGCTACTCTTGGAATAACCCTCTTGATTACTATCTTCATACTCAAAGTGATTATATGCTCTCTCCTTATGATGCAATGCAATTTGATGATTCTTGCTCTCATGTTAATGATATTCTTGAACAAGAAGAGGAAATTATCTCTAACTTTCTTAATGTTACTTTGCAAGATATGTTTATTACTCAAGATAAAATTCATGATGATATTACTAATCCTATGTTTGTTGTGGAGGATAATGATAATAATGTTAATTCTTATACTCAGTCTACTCCTCTTGATTCTTCATATTATGATGAATACATTACAGATTTGTTTTATGCAACTAAAGATTGCATTTTTGATTCTATGACTGATGATTCACAATATGATTTTACTTTCCAAAGTGTTACTAATTTAGCACTAGGAGATCTACTAGTGGTTATTTCCTTATTGCTGGCTTGGTTTTTGATCATGCTCCACCTTTATTTTCTACTAGAAATGAGTATATAGAATGCACAAATGCATCTCAATAATATCAATGGTTGCTTGAATATTTGGGCCCCCCTCCACAACCAATTACACCTTTGTATGGTCAAAGTGCTATCCACTTAGCAAGCATTCCTATGTACCATTCAAGCTCCACCAATCCAGTTGAAGAAATACACAATGATCAAGCTATTGCCAATCTACTGAAGACTTTCAAAAGAAACATCTCAAAATCATTGTAAACATTTGGGTTTGATACCTATTGATCTCATCTCCCCAAGTAAAGATTAAAGGGGATGTTATAAATTAATCTTTCCTTGGTATTTTGTAATTAAAAGATATACCAAGGTCATGTCTCATATTTGTAATTCCTTTAATAAGGAAATTAGATATTCCTCCTTAAGAGGATTCCTACACATTAAATACACCAAATGTGAATGTGGCACACATAGAGTATAGGAGTTACATGAAAACTCCTCCACTCATCTCTACTTAAGAGATGGTTCTCACAAGGTTCTAATTTGTTTCTCACAAGTTGGATTTCTTCTCTCTTCTCTCATTCTCATTCTTGTAATATTGTAATGAGCTCTCTCTCTCTCTCTCTCTCTCTCTCTCTCTCTCTCTCTTCTTTCCTCATTCATATTTATGCACAAGGATTTTTTATTAGTTTTTCCCTTTCAAAAATAGTGTCTTGGTGTTGATCTTGAGCTTCTTGGTACTTTTGGTGAAATTTATCCAATTGCCATTCTTTAACTTGGTTATGGTAAAATTATTCTTGCAACTCTCTCTTGGATTCTTTCCTATTTCCTTATCTCTATTTGTTTTCTTAATATTTCTAACATTTTCTCCTTAGTCAATACCTTCTTCTTGTACGTATCCCTTGCATACTAATCTTTCTTTGTTCCTTCTGACTTCTCGATTCTCATTTAGCTTGTTTCTGAATATCCATTTGGTACCGATGACATTTTTTTCTTCTAGTCTCGGTAATAGTGTCCATGTTTTTTTATTCTAAATATTCTCTACCTCTTCATTCATATCACTGACCCATTCTTCAATTTCAAGTGTAGTATTGATAGATTTAGGCTCAAAATCACAAAATAAATATCTAGTGTTCAGTGACTTACTTCTTGTTCTCATTCTATCCTTCTTCTCTCCTATGATCTACTTCTATGGATGGTGTCTTCTGACATACTTGGAAAGTATCGATTCACCTCTTTGTTCATCATTTTGATCATCATCTTGACCTTCATTCTGATCTCCATTGCTCGGTACATCATCTTGAGCAATTTCCTAATTTTTGGTGTTTGTAGCCTGATGCTCGAGTGCATTGTTCTGTCGCTCAGGAGCGATACACTGTTGCTCGGGCAGAGTGTCAGGTTGCTTGATGTAAACAAACCAGTTGTATTCTTCTAGTTTTTTTATGCTTTCCTCATCATTTTTCTCAGCAAATTCATCTATTTTGACATTTGCACTTTCAATTATTTTGTTAGAGGATTTGTTAAGACATTTATAAGCCTTTCTCTTGGTGGAATACCCTAGAAATATTCCTTCTTCACTTTTGGAGTCAAATTTTCCATTTCTATCATCTTTCAAAATATAACATTAACTACCAAAAATTCTGAAGTAACTTACATTGGGTGTGTATCCATACCATAGCTTATAGGGTGTCTTATTGGTATCCTTTTAAATTGAACTTTGTTTAATGTGTAGACAGCAGTACTGAAAGCTTCTCTCTAGAATGTTTGAGTGATGCCTTTCATAATCATCAGTATTCTAACACAATCAACAATGGATCTGTTCCTTCTTTCAGCAATCCCATTTTGCTGTGGTTTTCTCGGTGCATAAACCTATCTTTGAATTCCATGCTCATTACAAAAGTTGGTGAATTCATTAGAGATGAATTCCCCTCCTCTATCTGATCTTAAGCATTTTATTTCCTTACCACTTTGTTTTTCTATAATAGCTTTATACCATTTAAACATCTTAAATGCTTCTGATTTTTCTTTTAAGAACATAATTGTCATCATTATAGAATAATCATCTACAAAGAGAATGAAGTATCTATCACCATAGTAGCTCTTTGTTCTCATGGGTTCACATAGGTTAGTATGGACTAATTCTAGAATGGCATTAGATGTGTAGGTATTTATCTTGAAACTAGACTTTGTCATTTTACCTTTTTGACAATTCTTACACATGACATGGTTGGGCTTTGACATTCTCGGTAAGCCTCTTACTTTCCTTTTATTTATTATCCTAACCATGTTGTCAAAATTGACATGACATAACCTTCTATTCCACAACCATATGTCTTCATTTATATCCATTAAACAAGTGGTGTTTATATCATCAAGATAGAATAGGTTACTTTTTGTCTATTCACTAGTTATGATCAACCTTCCTGGTTCATTGAATATCTTTTCCTTTTTATTCTCAAATGCAAATCGGTGACCTATGTTATTTAGTTGTGAAACACTCAATAGATTATAATTCTTAGTAATAATTGAGAGGGGGGGTGAATCAGTGGCCTCAAAAATTAATCCTTAAATTAACCCTTTAAACTTATGACCATAAATTATATCTCAAGTTATCTTCTATCCTACAAGATGAATGCCATGAAATACTTATATCAATTTACTACTTTTCGGATTTCTCTGTTAAACCTTCTTATGTATGTTCACTAATAAGCAGTCATATATTTACCAAAATACAGTAAATATGTAGAGTATACCGATAAATCCATAATTAACTATGTAAGATACAAAATAGTAAAGAAATGAATCATACACACATAACACATGGATTTTTAACGTGGAAACCCTGTTAAGGGAAAAACCACTGGGACCGGTACCCAAAATTTTCACTCTTTTGAAGTGAGCCCTGTTAAGAGCCAACCATGTTAAAGGTTACAAACACATTGTTAGGTGTGACCTTGTTAGAGGATTTAGAAATATTTTGTCAACTAGTATCTGGCATTTAATGCTACCATCCTTGACCAAACTCTCTTGGCCTGTCAATAGGTATCGGGCATAGCCAATGCTACTTTTGTGATCAAAATTTTTGATACTCCTTGGGATGTATCTCAATTGAAAAATACTTTTAAGTCCCACTCAGTTAAGAGGCTTATATGCTTCAATGGTTAAATTGAAACACTAATAATCTGTTCGTACATACAACTCAATTACATATTTTCAAATCTATTGTAGGTCCATTACTTCACTGATCAATATAATCAAATTTATACCTTTACTCCACACTTGTTCTTCTCTATGATGCTTGTCTCACTGTTCGTCGGTGTCTGTGGAATCTAGCTCTTCCTTTAGCTTGTTGATCAGGACTAAAATGAAGAATTTCTTCTCCTTAAGATTTTCTTTAGCATCTTTCCTCTTCTCATTCACCCCACACACACACAATTCATAATGAATTGAGTTTATCTCTTATAGACATGATTTCCTCTTCTCTAGGCTTTCTTGATCTTGGTGTGTTCAACAATCTTTGCCAACAGATTTAAAGAAAATCTCTAGTCTGATCTCGTAGAGATCTTCTTTCCAACTGGACAAAGTAGCTTTAAATCAATTACTTATCTCCAGCTTTATCTAGATGATTAAAACAATGATAAGTATCTGTTAACTCTATATTTAGCTTCTTGACAGCTAAGCATTTTGTCATTTTTTGAACTCTTTGTTCTGTTGGTCAACACTTTAGTTAGTCATCAGTTATAACTGAATGTTCCTTTGATTTGACTTCAATTTTCATCAGGATCTCCATCCTTGTCTTTTCCATCAGGAAACACTAAAATTTTGTTCATCAGGTTACTCTATGTTTTTCTCGTCGGTCAATACTATAACTTTTCTCATCGGTAATGCTGTTCATTTCCTTGTTGGGAAACACCGTGACTTTGTTCTTCTACTCTGACCATTAGGTGCACTCCGTTGGTGTATATAGTCACTTAGTAAATAATTGACTTGTATGCATTACTGATTATCATAGCCTTGATTCATGAGTTCATTGAAGTCTTTGGCAGTATTACAATGACCATACAGATTATATCAAGTTGACATCAATGACAATAGAATACATTAATTGATTTAATACCTTGCATGATCATAAACTTAATATCTTCAAACATTCAATCAGTTACATGTCATCAATAATTAAGTCCTTTTACCAAGTATGCATTTTCACATCTAATCAGATTATTCAATATTATGGTTCCTTTACCTTCAACCAGACAAGGTGAGTCATTACCCATTCTTATTGATCCATCATTATAATACTCAAAAGTTTCAAAATTTTCCTTATCTCCAATAATGTGGTGAGTACAACCACTATAAATAATCCAAACATAATTTTTACTAACATTAGATATGAGTGCAGTTTCTACATACATTTCCTCTTTGTCTGAATCATCTTTCATAGCAACAAATACCACCTCAATATCTTCACCAGATTTGGTGTCAATATTGTAAGCTTTATTCTCAGCCAAGTAACAAGATTTATTCCCTTTTTCCTTGTAGTCTCAGTTGTCTCTTCTATCAAATTTTTGGTTGCTTCGGTAATCTTGGTCATCACCTCTGGCAAACTTCTTTTCATATGATCTATCAATGTTTCTATCTTCTTTTCTTTTGTTAGGACATCTAGCAGAAAAGTGTCCAATCTCTTTTCAATTAAAACATACAAATGGTAATTTACCTTTGCCTCTCTACAATCTTCTAGCCATTAGTGCTTCAATCTCATCAAGTTCTTGGTCATCACTATCACTTTCACTATCATTTCTCATAGTATGTTTATGACTTGATTTACTTATCTTTAGATAAGATTTGAATGCAGATTCTATAGATGGTAAGACACTGTTGTCAAATTTATTCATCTCAAATGAAATAATTCTACCAATTAGATTATTTAGAGTGACATTATTATTTGCTACTACTCTCATTTCTTATACAACAGATACTCTAATAGCATAAACAGGCAACAGGGTTTTGAGAATTTTTCTTTCCATTATTTCTTCTTCAAGTACACCTCCTACTCATTGGATAACATTGACTATCTCTTTGATTCTGTAGTTGTACTCAGTTATGTTTTCTCCTTATTTCATTCTTAGGTCATCAAACCTTCCTCTTAGGCTTTCTGCCTTAGCTCTTATCACAAATTCATCTCCTCCATGTACTAGTTTCAATTTGTCCCACATTTGCTTTGCAGTGGTGCATGTTTTGACATCTTCAAATTCAACATCAGAGAGTGAGGAAGCAAGTTCTATCATCATAAAATTATGTTCATTCTTTTCTCTCAATTGATCAAGTATGTGAGGTCCTATAAGGAACACATTTTTAATATCCAAGTATTGAGTAACATCATTTCCAATACCTGATAGGTGGAGTCTTATCCTTCTTTTCCATGATGCAAAGTTGTCTTTTTTCAACTTAGGCACATCCATTTTTCTCATCTTGTGATCTTCTGCTTGATTCTTTAAACTCCCTTTCTAAGAACACAATCTCTGATACCAATTGTTAGAATAACTAAGAGGGGGGGTGAATCAATGGCCTCAAAAGTTAATCCAATAACCAACCAAAACTTTATATCTCAAATATAAAGCTCTAGTTATCTTCTACAAGATGAATGTCTTTAAACAATATTATCAAATAACTACTGCTTCAAGTTCACTGTTAATCCTTATTATTTATCTTTACTGACTAGCAGTCTAGCCTTTACCAAAATACAATAAACAACTTAGTGTTTACCGATCATCCTATTTTAGTAATGTGTAAAGCAAAAAATCAAAGCAATGAACCATATACACATTTGACACATGGATTTTTAACGTGAAAACCTTGTTAAGAGAAAAACCACTTGGGACTGGTAACCCAATTTTTTCACTCTTTTGAAGTGAACTTGGTGAAGAGCCAACCCTGTTAAAGGTTACAAACACACTGTTAAGTGCGACCTTGTTAGAGGATTTAAATATAATAGTTTGTCACTTGATATCTAGCATTTCACTATGCTATCTTCATGACCAAAATTTTTGATACTCCTTGGGATGTATCTCAATAGATAAAGGGTTTTTAAGTCCTGCTCAGTTAAGAGAATTTATGATTCAATGGTTAAACTGAAATAGTAAATGATCATTTCATAAATAAAAATTAGACTTGCAAATGTTCAGATCTGTTGTAAGCTCATAATACCTTTCTGATCAATGTTTCTCTTTAGTACCTTTGCTCCACTTCTTTCTTCTTGGTGATGTTGTGCTTCTTTGTTTCTCGGTGTCCACAGGAATATTATCTATGTTCTTCATCTTGTTTGATCAGGACTATATGAAGACTTCTTTCTTCACCAGTATTCTCTTCAGCATCTTCTTCTCTATTCACCCCTCAATTCATAATGAATTATCTTGTCTCTCTTATAGACATGATTTTGACTTTTTCTAGGTCTTAGTCTTTCTTGTTCTTGACTTGATCTGGAAATATCACCAATCTTTCTTTAAAGCATGCTTTAGTTTTATCCTTTATATTTCTCCTTGACAACTAGAATAAAACTATCTTGAAAACTCTAGCTTATCTCTAGCTTTTAACTTGTTGATGAAAACAATGTAATCAACCAGTTAACTCCATTTTTAGCTCCTGCTAGCTAAGTCTTTTGTCATTTCTAAAATTTAGTTTTGATCGGTGTTTAACTCCTTATTTTCTTGGTCTTGAATTCAATTGTCCTCGGGCATCTCTGTCTGTTGTGGTTGTCTATCCATTGGGAAACATTGTGACTTTTAGTTCTTCTCAGGTATCACTTTAGTTCTGTCGGTGTGCACTATATGTCAGTGTATATTGTCACTTGGTGTATACTAAGCTTTTATGCATTACTAATACCATAACCATTATTCCTTTGGTTCTTTGAAGTCTTTGACAGTATGAATATGACTAATCAAATTATATCAAGTTGAGATCAATGACAATACAATACATTAACCAATTTAATGTCTTTCATTAACTTTCTGCATCTCGGTGATCATCAAATTAACAACTTTAAGCATTCAATCAGTTATAGTTCATCACAATGATCTTATTTTTCTATTTTTTTAAACACTTGTATTCTTCACTCTTAGATTAATACCCCAAAAATATTCCTTCAACACTTTTAGGCTCAAACTTTCCTATGTTTTCATCCTTCTTAATAAAGCATCTACTACCAAATATTTTGAAATAAATTACAATGAGAGTATGTCCATACTACAGTTCATAAGGTATCTTTCCTTTTCCTTTCTTGATCAAAACTATGTTTAAAGTGTATATGGAAGCGCTATCAACTTCTCTCCAAAACATTTGTGCAACACCTTTTTGTATCATTAGATTCCTAGCACATTCAACCACTGACATGTTCCCTCTCTTAGTTATTCCATTTTGCTATGGTTTCCTAGGAGAAGACATTTGTCTTTTAATTCCTTCTTCTTCATAATAGGCAATAAATTCATGAGATGTAAATTCTCCACCTCTATCAGACCTCGGGAATTTTAAGCTCCAACCAGTTTCCATTTCCACTCTTACTTTGTAAATATTGAACATATGAAAAGATTTTGACTTCTCTTTGAGAAACATAGTCCACATCATCCTTGAGTGGTCATCAACAAACAACATAAATTAATTAACTCCATAATAGCTTTGAGTTCTCATAGGACCACATAAATTAGTATGCACCAAATCAAGTATATTTTTAGATGTGTATCCTTTACTATTGAATGTAGAACTACTAAGCTTCCCAAATTGATAATCCTTAAAAACAACATTATCAGGTTTCACAAGGTAGGGAAGACCTCTAGCAACCTTCTTTTTACTAAATTTGATCAAGTTATCAAAATTAACATGAAAAAACCTCTTATGCCATAACCAACTATCCTCTACCTTTCCAATCAAACATTTTTTAACAGATGGATTTAAGTAAAATAAGCTACCTCTTTTCAATCCTCAAGTAGAAATCAATTTTCCTTGTTTTTTCTTTATCTTGCATTCTCCTTCACTAAATTCTAGATCAAATCCTTTATGATTTAGTTGAGAAACACTCAACATGTTGTAGTTTAGTCCTACTACCCAGTAGACATCATCACACTTTGTATTTTCATTCATTTCTATAGTGCCTTTACCTTTTACCATACATGGGATGTCATTACCAAAATTAACTGATCCTCCATCAAATTATTCAAGTTCAATTAATTTACTCTTGTTACTAGTCATGTGATGTGTGCAACCACTGTCAATAATCCACTTCTCACTCTTGTTCATAGTTGATATCAATTTTTTCTCACTACCTTCTATCTTACATTTCTTCATAACAATAAAGACAATCTCCTCAGTATCATCATCATTTGATTCATCATTTATAACACCTTCCTCACCTAGATAACATGCTTTCTATCCTTTATCCTTGTATCTCTTATTCTTTTTTTTCTTTTATTTCTCAGGGAACCTAGATGAAATATGTCCAATTTTACTACATGCAAATCATTTCAAGGGTATTTTTCCTTTATACTTTCCCTTTTCTCTAGGTAACCTTTTAGCAAACAAGGCTTCCAACTCCTCTTGTTCTTTTTCCTCAGATATAATATCATCAATATTACTAATTCCATAAGATACTAAAGTAGTTTGACTAGTAGGCTTAGAATTCCTTTTAGATTTTAAGTGAGCATTAAATTTTGCATTAGTTTTGGGCACGCTATTATCATAATTTCTCAACTCAAATGCAATTAAATTTCCAACCAAAGAATCAATAGTAACCAGTATAGTCCCTAAAGAACTTACTTCTTGTATAGTAGAAACTCTAATTGCATAATGTGGCAATAAAGTTCTCAAGATTTTTATTACCACATCATCTTCAATGATGGCTCCATCAAATTCCTCTGATTGTATTCACTACCTCCTTGATTCTCTAACTATAATGCTCAATGTTCTCTCCTTCAGTCATCCTCATGTCATCAAATTTTATCTTTAATATTTATACCTTAGCTTTTTGCATATGTGAATCTCCTCCATATACTATTCTCAACTTCTCCTACATATCATAAGCAGTATCAAGATCTTGCACATTGATAAATTTTTCTTTTGATAAGGAACTTTCTATAGCTTCCATAGTTGCAATGTGATCTTGTTTTACCCTCAACTAATCAACAGAAAGGGTTCCACTCAATAGAACATAACTTGTAGTCACATGATCCTAATACTGGTCACCCATTCCTTTCAGGTACAACTTGATCCATCCACACCATACTATGTAACTATCCTTGTTGAACTTAGGACCTTCTTTTCTCATCATCTTGTCAGAATCTTTTCCTCAAGCTGTTAAACTTATTCTTCAAGGACCAAAGCTATGATAACAATTTTCAACCTTACTATGATGAAATTACTGAGAGGGGGGGTGAATCATGAATCTACCAATTTCAACATTTAAACACTTTTCACTTATGCATCAAAGAACCAACTCAACAATCAAATATAAATGTGCAACCACAAAACATTCAACATAAATACACAATATTTTTGGTATCGTGGAAACCCAAATTAGGGAAAAACTACAGTGGGGATGGCACCCACAAATTTGTACTCTTATGAAGTATGCCATGTGAAAGGCTTTACCCTATTAAAGGTATTTACTTCTACGTGGAAAAATGTAACCTTATGAGAGGCTTTACCTAAAGCTTATTACAATATTTTACCTTGTGAGAGGACTTTGAACACTTATTACAGTGTCACCATACAAGATTTACAATACAATAAAGATATGTTAGGATCTACCTCAATTTTGGATTTCCAACACTCTATTGTAGCTGTCAGGAAACAATATGTAATGATGATCCATGTAATAGAAACCTTCTCTTCTTGATCAGATCCTTTGTAGCTCAAAACAAAATTCTTCACATACCTCTCTAAACCTCGGTTGGACCGAATCCTCTATCTCTTCTCCCTTCTTCACCAACACATGATCAAAAACAACTTCACCATCCTTTTTCTCATCTTATATTACTCTTCTTTCCTCTTAGGTTTCCACCACCATAGAAAACCCTAAAATGTAATACCTTTTCAATCTGACCATACACTTGGCTTCATATTACATATCTCTATGCCCAATTTTAAATTTACTTACTGCGCCTTTCCATTCTCAGATTCAATCAAGAAATTAAATTATTTCATCAAGTGTTTTCTTTCCTGACCAATCATCTTTATCAGATCATCTTAATACTCTCATCTTTATGATATAACCATTAATTAATTATTTCTAGTTTTCCATGCACATTCTCCAATAAATTATGACCAATAACATATGACTATAACAATAGTTTAAATCACTGATACTGATCAAACCATTTTTTTCTTAGAAACTTAACACTTTTTCAAATATTGGTGTTTAACATTTGAAATATCTCACATCTTTTTTCCAATGAATCATGGTTAGAGGATTAGCATCTAGAAGCTTCAAGTAACCTCCAGAAAAAACTAAACACAAAATAATCAAACATATAGCCCAAATTATAGAGTCATCTTACTCTTTTTAATTGATGTCTTAATCAATTTCTCTGTCTCTGATTAGCTTCGCCAAACTTGACTCACTAGTCATCATAACTAGTTAATATTTTACATGTTTCACCCAAACATATTTCCAAATTCTTATGTAGGACCTCACCTAAAGATATTTCCATTAGCATGATGTATTCTGCAATAATTATCAACAACTCATAAAGATAATAGTTGACATCAATGATAATACCATAAATGACCATTGTTGAACCATACCTGTCATATCAACCACTTCCTTCATGTCATTTCTTAGCATCACTTATGTCAACATTATTCACTTTTATTTGCATTCATTTGATTTGTGTCCATAGTTGTAGCAAGTGTAACAATAGCCATAGAAGGATGTGGTATTAATTCTCATCTTGCATTAATTTTCCCTATGACCAAATTTTTTTCATGAAAAGAAGCTCCCATTGAAGTTTTATTTATTATATTGTCTCATAGGTATTATTTTAGGTTCTTCCCCTTGTTTTTTTGATAAGGTATTGTTCTGACTAGATCCAGATCTTTCTCCCTTCTCAAATCCAAGTCCTTATGTCTCTCCTTTCACCCTGAGGTTTCCCAGCTGCTCATCAAGCTTTATTGAACCATATTTGAAGTTTTCTTTTAATTTATTAGCTATATCAAGTTCACTCCTAAGAACTTCATTTACCCTTTCAAGTTCCTTCTCATTATGTCTATATTCCTCAAGATCAATATGCAATTGTCCAACCAAATAATTAATCCTATGACACTCCTCAGATTTGTCCTTCAAGTATTTCTCAAGATTTTTCTTCACTTCAATTTACTTAGTCATCTACATTTCCATAGCTTCCATATATTATTTAAAATTATCTCTATCTTTTGTGATATGTTCACATTCATCTAATTTTTCTTTCAATATTTGTGAACCATCAATACTTCCTTTATGCTTTAAATATTCAACAAGATCTTTCCTTTTATACCTAGATGTGTTCAATTGTTCTCCAAATTACCACTGAAACTTTTGACATCCTTAAGTCTCTTTTCCAATTCTAGGTTTTGAGCATTTGATTTGTCAATATCTTCAAGTGAAATCAAGAGTTGTCTTTGAACATTGCTAGAAACTATTAAATATTCCATTAGTACCTTCTTCAAGCTGTTAGACTTCTACCAAGGCATCAAGATCTTATACCAATTATAAGGATTGAGGGACACTGAGAGTAGGGGGTAAATCAGTGCTCTAGCACTTTTTAACTTATTAAGAGGATTGAAAAAACTATAAACCAAATGTAACTAAAAGTAAACAATAAAAGCATAGACAAACCATCCACAACATTATGACACCATGATTTTTATTGTGGAAACCCTATTAGGGGAAAAACCACAATGGGGATGGAACCCACGAGTAATTGCTTCTATATAAATAACAACCATGTTAAAGGTTTGAGTACATAAGGGGAATGCACAAGAATTCATGACTATGGCCTAGATCTCACTTCTCATATTACAACATATAAATGCTCACCACCATACAAAATGAACTAATAGATACCATCAACTATTCTTGTATAGTTCCATGTAAGTACACTAAATTGTACTCAAATTCCAATCGAGCCTCTCATTACTAATCCATTGCGCATACATAATATATCCTTCACTTATCCAACCATCACATATATAAATCATCACAAAAAATCAAGCTTATATATTCATTTACAAAGATAATATCTCCATCAACTAGCCTCAAGAAAAATATGAGTAACGTGTGAAGTGTCAGCTAGATTTTTTTATCTCTACAGGATATTTTGTTTTCATTAGTTTAGTCAAATTCATGGAGTCAAGGAGAATCAATCGGTAAAGCAAAGAGTTAAGTATAAGACAAGTGGGTAAATCACACCAAGCCAATCGATAAAGTAACATAGTTAACAAAGTACCAAACACCTATAGTTACTGAGTGACGCACTACACTGAGTGCATGTAGTACACTGAGTTGATAGTACACCAAGTGATGAAGATAATTTAACCAAGTATTGTGGAGTTACTCAACCAAGTTAGACAGTTAATTCAAAATGCGATCAGATCACATTTAATGATTGCCAGAGCATTAATTATGAGTATACAAGCATTAATAAAAAAAAATTACATGATCAACAATTTAAATAAATTAGAAATAAGATCTAAGGTAGAGATCAAATGACAAAAAAGAAAGTTTGTCATTTCCAAGAAAAATAACAAGTACCGAGGTAAAAGTGACATGATCACCGAGCTAGAAAGAAGATTTAATGGTTAAAAGAAATTTGTAGCATACCTAACACATAATATTAAGAGGAAAAACTCATCTATATATTGGATGAATTTTTAAGAGAGAAATATATAGATATAAAAGAAGTAGAAGAGGATAGAGATCTTTTATTGTTTTTTGTGAGAAAGTTGAAAGAGTTATTGAAGAAAAAGAGAAGAGAAGAGAACATCGAGTAGAAATTCAGTTACAGGAGAGAAAAATAGAATAGTGTTATAGTTTGAGATTGAGGTAACACAAATCATAGCACATAGATTCTGAACAACATTTACATTTGATGCATTTTTATAGACATTGTTAAGCTATTTGATACTATTGTATTTAGAGATTTAAATCCTAATACTGGCTAGATCTTAACCAATCTTATATTTGTAAATTATTTAACAGGGTACATCTCTAAGTGTAGATTTTGTAAAAATCCTTTAACCAGGTAGACCTAACAAGTCTTATATATAATCTTAACTGAGTAAGCTATCAGAAATAGCTAAACTTTGTAGCTCTAACCGAACACCCTTTATACTGCAGTTAGTGAAGGTTGTGGGTGTCATCCCCACCATAGTTTTATCCTCTAACCAAGGATTTTTTGTTAGCAAAATCATGGTGTTATGAGTTCTAATTTTTTAATGTTTTGATGTTAGGGTTTTATAAGCATTACATTACTTTTATTTTAAATTTATGAACTTGGTAATCTACAAGCAATAATATATGGTTTAATCAGTGAATGTGGTTAGAAAGTTTTAGTGGTACTGATTCACCCCTCCCCTCTCAATTCCAAAATTTCCATATTTATTCCAATAATTGGTATTAGATCTTGTACTCTTGAGTTAAAGGTTTGACCTCCTAAAAGTTAAATATCTTAGTCATGGAAGGTTATAGGAAATTTAAGAGGATTGATGATCTTGAATATGAGTTGGAAAGTGCACAATATTTAATCATGGATCTGAGAAAGAAACTTGAGAAATGTCTAAGGATAAGAAGGAAATTATGTGATGAACTGAAGGTTACACAAGAACAAGTTGATACACTTGAGACAAAAATTGAAGGAAGCGTGACTGATTGTACCTGAAAGGAATTTGAGAACCAAACATTGAAAGTTGAGATTGAAAGAATGGACAAAAGATTGAAAGTTGAGAATGATGCAAATGAAATACTGAGAATAAATGAAGATTTACTAAAATCACTGGACAAATAGGTTAAGAATCAGAAGCAACTGAATGATATATCAAGAATTAGATTCAATGAGAACAACACTATCAAGAAAGGAGAATCATCCAATGCATAGAAAGTTCAAGGTGTTGTACCCCCACAGAAACTAAACAAGCCAAGCTGTAATTATTATGGGAATCCTAGAGACACTGCTAATGTTTGTAGAAGAAAGAAAGGTAAAGTACTATGTACACCTAAATTTTATGGTTATTTCTTTAGATGTAATAAGTATGGACATCAAGATTTTGAGTGTAGAACCTGTAACCACCCTAATTTGGTCTACTCTAACTAGAAACCCTATTTTCCCTAAATGTGATCACACCCTCAATTATGTCAATCCAACTATTAGATTATTGACATAATTCATCAAAAATAAAAATAATCTCCTAAAATCAAAGTGATTTCATCACTACCTCACATTAATTACCTTGGCCCATTTAAATAAATCAACCCAATTAAATCCTTGGCTAAAGTAATTAATTAAAAGGAATTAATAAACTCTCTAAATACAACTCATCACTTGCACTTGGAAAGTCAATCCATGAACCAATGAGAGTTAACTCATATGAATCACCAAAGATTCAATCCTCACCTCTCCTCACAAGTTGATCTCAACCACTTATTTCTCCAATTCTTTGATAAAATGATTGAAATTTGAGCTCAATAGGTCCCAAAATTTTAGAATTCTAATTGCACTCTTATGATATCATTTTGAATTCATGAATTCAATAGCTAATTAAATAAATCTTCTATTTATTCTTTAATGAATCCTTGCATTATTTATAAGCATGAATTGCATGATAGATAGCTTCAATTTCTTAATGAATCTTCCATTCTAGAACTAAATGTGTCACTAGTTTAATGCATAATTTGAGGGAAAACTTATAGCTTAAACCATAATCTTTCTAGATAGGAAGAAATCTGTTGATTTCAATGTTTTCCTTATGCTTTGCAATTTATTTCCATATTTCTAACCATTGATGCAATTAAATATTGAAGTGGTGTGTTGTATCTTATAGGTACATAATTCACACACACATTTCTGGCACCCTCCATGGGTCTGAGCCTTGAATTTATGTGCAATTTTTGAGCTAATTCATGATCTTTTTATTTGTTTTCTTGAGGAAAAATTACATTCAAAAGTAGAAGATCACATCTGGATAAGAAAAAAACATTCGAGAAATCCAAAATCGCATCTAGTAAATCTTGAATCGCATATGGTGAAAGCTCGCCTTTGGTAAATTCCAGATCGCATTTAGGGTAAATGATCACATTTAGGATCTGTGATTGCATTTTGTAATTCCTGGATCACATTTAGGAGAATTGTATTTGGTAAGATCACATTTGGTTAGCTCACTTGCATAATTGATAGATTTGATGACTAATCAACTAACTTTGTGTATTTTTGGATGAATTTGATTGTTTAAGCAACCTAACGAGTTCTTGCAAGATGTTGTTAAAGACTTCCTTGTCTAAGAAGATGAAATCACACTACTAACAATTGGTTTTGTAGGTTTCCTTATGTGTTCAACTAAACATTTTTGCAATTCTAGGAACTTAACGCAATTTCTCTCCAATTTTGTAACTTGGTTAGAGAAGTATGCTCTTTTCCTTTATGAAAAATCAGAACCTCATACATCAAGTTAAGTGTTGAATAGAAATTGGGGAAAATGAACTCAAATTTCTTAAAATGTTGGCTAAATTTTTTTATAGGAACCGAAATTTCAAATTCAAATTTCATTCTTAATCCAACTAGAGGAATATGCTCTTTTCCCAAGTTGGAAAATCAGAAACTCAAGATGGGGGATTAAGTGATTGAATTCCATAATTTGAGGGAAAGAACTTGCATGACGTGTTTGATATGAGAAAATGACATGGATAGGATAGTATGCTCTTGTTCCTTGTGAAGAATAAAAAATCTAGACTCCTAAGCCGCCAATCCTCTTTACTGCTTTTAACTTTAGAGGGCCTATCGATTAAGGATAAAATATCCTGGGAATGACCCAAGTGAGGATAGGTGCACGCCAGCCCTTCCATCTCACTATAATCAAAATTCTTCCTTGAGATCAAAATATTGGAAGACGTAATCGGTTTTGTCCTTGGAATTTTAACTATCATTCCTTGGACATGCTTGGATGTGTGTAGAGCAGAGCTGCTTGAATCTTTCTTGCGAGACTGCACTGATCTAGGTACTCATAGGGCTATACACATTAATTTTTCCTTGTGTAATTCTATGAGGGATGATTGTGAATGGATGCCCAAAATTAAACACTTTTTAGTAAAGACCACCTGATTCATCTTCGAAAGGTGATAACCTTTGTGCAAGGAAAATAGTAATAGCCCCAAGATACTCATCATTTCATGCCCTCACTTATGTTTGGAGTGAGATAATATCGCATCATGACTAGAGCCATTGTGTGCTTGGTGATGACTGTATTCTAATTATCATTTGAGTGTGTACCTGAGTCTACAAGAAAATATTTTCATGCTCCACCATAGGTTTTAGGGAATAGGTCTATTTGGTTCTTAAACAACTTTCTTAATGTGTCAAAATTGAAATAACAAGATAAAACACCCCAAACAAATCAATATTTTGATAGTCACAGACATATATGCTACCTAAGAACACTCTATAATTCATTAGACAGACCTTGGATTTGAAATTTCTTTCATGTCTTTCAAAAAAATTGGCAAAAACTCAAAAATTCTATCAGAAGGTCGCATCTAGCAAATCCTAGGTCACATTTGGTAAACAGAGTCACATTTGGTAAACAAGGATGCTTTTGGTAAATCCTAGATCACATCTAGAAAAAGGAGTCATATTTAGGAAGAACACGCTCACATCCCAGAAATATAGGATCACATCTGGTAAGTCACATTTTTGGACAAAGGGTACTTGCACACATGTCAGACTCAGAAAATTTGCAATTTTGGATACTCTTTTTGCTTGTCTATCAGAATTTGTTGTTCTTTCTGGTCCACCTGACGTTGTTTCTCAATTTAATTAGAAGTATACCTTGCATGTTCTTTAGGGTTGTTGCAATTGATCCCATATTGTGTTGTTTCTCCACTAAACAAATATTCTTGGTTTCGAGTTCACTATCAGGGAATTCTAACCCTCTAACGCTGGAATCAATCACTTCAAACAATCAAATTCACATTTACCACAACTTAGACAAACACATTTGGACAATTTGGAAATTCCTTTTGGAACAATTAGAAGACTTTTGACTAGATTTAGATGTTTCTTTCATGGTTTAAACAAGGAGTAAAAAATATCTATCCGATGATTCAGAAAGACCTCCAATATTTCTTAAATTTTAGCAAGGAGAGACATCTTGAAATCCCCTCTTTGATCAAGACTCACCCAACATGGATGTACCAAATAGAGAATGGAGTTCTACCTTTGAATAATATAACCAAGAACTAGAAGAAAGAGAAAGTAAAGAAGGGAGATATCATGATCATCCTTTGTTTGATTTGGATAGTGAAGAAGACATACCCAAAGAAGAATATAACAAACTCAAACAAAGTCGAAAGCTTTAAAACACCTTGGAGAAAATCATTGGGGAAGATAAATAAAAATACTTCCTTCACATAGCTTCTCTTGGATTCAAACTCCCCAAGGACTATGATGTTGAAAGATTGAAGGAAGAAGAAGTACAAACACCCATCTCCATTCTCTCAAAACAATTATATGAAATGAAAACAAAACTCATAGTGCTTAAGAAAGAGAAGAGTAAACCAAGGAAGAAATAATCCTTGGAGCACATATGTCTATTCCCTTTTGAAAAAACCATAAAAATGGTTCCATTACCACCTAACATGGAACAAACCAAATATGAAAAATACATGGGAGAAACGGACCCACATGACCATGTGAGAGAATTTTGTACTCTAAGAATAGAGTACATGCACAAACAGACATACTTGGTGAGACAATTACCGGGAAGTATAGGTGGAAATTTTATGGAATGGTTCTCTAAACTAACACCTAGTGTACAAGCATTTCAGGAGTTAATTCAAATATTTTTCCAACACTACTCCTATAACATACAACACAATGTTACCATGATGGATCTTTGCAATACAAAACAACGAACAGGTGAATCCTTTAAACACTTTTTGCAACAGTGGACAAAAATATTTTCAAGGTACTCAAGACAAATACTTGAATCTAAAAAGATGGATATCTTTATAATTACGCTCTACAAATGCAATATTCTCCCAGTTTTGACAGAATGTTAAAGAACGCCATTATTTTTGAAGAAGTTATGGTTAAGAAAGGAGAAATCACACTCCAAAGTGACAATAAATTCTCTAACAACTATAACAACAAACCTAAATGTTGGAACAACAACAAAATGGTGTTAATGATGGAGTGGTGGAAGCCTTGAATACAAACATTAAACCATATGTGTTTAATCTTACAGAAAACCTAAAAGAAAGAAAATAAGCTAAGGAAACAACAACAATACCATGATCAAACACTGATGCCAACAAGAATAAGCCATGAATGTCTAGACCAAAGTGGACATTTACTCCATTGGGAGAACCTCTCAAGATGGTTTTGAAGACTCTCTTGGATAACAAAATGATCACTTTATTGCAGTCAAAACCATGGGAACCAGAAGTAAAACCAAGGTGGTGGAACAATAATGCCTATTGTGAGTTCCATAAGAAAAAGGACACAAGACTAATGACTGTGTTAAAATCATACACTTTATACAAGATCTAATTGATGGAGCCAAGATTAATGTGGATGGACATACATATAATGAAAATTACATGACAAATAATAAACCATTTCCCAACTATGAAAAAGGAGAAGACTCTAAAGGAAAATGAAATGAAGTCAATTACACATATTCTCATAATGATAATGTGATCAATATGTTGGACATAAAGAATGAATCAATCAATGAGATCACTATCAAAGGTTTCAAGGACAAGTAAACACATTCAAATTTCATAACATGAATCCCAACACAAATCATGATTAAAGGGGTTAATCCTCATCCAAATAGGCAACATCATCTAAAACATGTGTTGTCACAATTCCTAAACCAGAAACATCAAGACAAATAGTTCCTACAACTTATGCTAACTAAAACTTGGTAGACCAATTAAAAAGAACCTCACCTCAAATATCTATATTTGAGTTATTAAAGATCTCTTTAATGCATAGGGAAGTTCTTGAACAATCCCTACATTCTAAAAATGTTCTGAAAGACATAGATGTAGAAAAATTCTAGGCAATGGTCAATCACATATCATCTCCACATTATCTCTCTTTTTAAGAAGAGGATGATAAATCTTTAACTCATCCCCATAATCAACCCCTTCACGTTGAGGTTTTGATCCATAAACACTATGTAAAACATGTATTGATGGATGGAGTCACGGGGCTGAATATATTTACTCTCAATTTGGTCAAAGCATTGGGATTTTCAGAACACAATTGATTCAAGGAGTAAGATAACCATCAAGCATTATGATGAAGAGGAAAGATCATCCAAAGGACTATTTGTTTTATCAATAAGAATAGGACCAATAGAATGAAATGTAATCTATCAAGTTCTTGATCTACCATTGGCATATAACATACTACTAGGAAGACCTTGGATACATGAAATGCAAGCAATGCCATCTACTTACCACCAATATATCAAATTTCCACACAGTGGGGTAGAAGTAACAATTCCTGCAGATTCAAGCTACACTTGCAACAACATCAAGGCAGATAGTATGGTTCCTCACAATAAGGAAGTTCCAAAATAGTTCCCTGTTGAAACCTCTAAAGACATGGTGATGAGAAGCTTTGGAAAGACAATAAAAATTGAATAAAATAGCATGGGGGAATACAAATTAGATACAACACCATCATTGGTTAAGATTCTTGTATCTTTGAGATCATATGGTAAACCCTCCCCCTCTTTTACACCCTCTACATAAAAAAAGAAAAGACATTCATGAAACAACTGGTATGGTTAGAGATACAGAATCTTAAGAAGAAGAAAAAAAAAAAAAAAGCAGTCTTGGCTTCACTCTATACAGAGGAAAAGAGATAAAATGAAGTAAAAAATGTTGAGGTATCTCCCAAAAAATATGGCAAAGGTTATGACCTTCTCAAACAAATGGGATAAAAAGAGAAGGGACCTTTAGGAGATAAAGGCAAGGGACTCATTAAGCCTATCCATATGGAATTCAAAGACACTAAAGACAAAACAGGGCTGGGTTTCAATAATAAATCAGAACACCCTACTTCAAGAGATGGTCCAATATTTGATAAAGGAAGTGACGAAGAAGATGAAGAAACTGATCTTGTACCCTAGACATATGAAATATTACTACATATTGGTATTGAGAACCTAGAATACCAAGGAGAACGCTATGTACCTACTCATTTTGAAGAACAACTAGAATTCCATGTTCCTTTTCTTCACAAACCAATGTCCAAGAAATAGAGGAGGAAGAAGAAGAAGATTCTTTGGGAGGTCAGCAAGAAGAGGAATACCATGAAGAAACCCCTCAAGAAAAAGAAAAAACATAAACATAGAAGAATAAGCAAGTAGCTCAAACAATTTTCAAGGTTTATCTTCTATAAGACAAAAAAAAGATGTACATCCTAATTGGGGGCAACTGGTGACAGTTTCACATGTTGTGGATCTACCACACTTTGATTCACAAATGACCAATAGGGTATACCAGATAACTATTTCTAAATTTCTAAATTGATCTGATGAAAATATCACTGACTTGAATGATTATGAATGGGATGACATGTCTGATTCTACCATAGATATTGAGGTAGATGTGATCCATAAATTTTCACCTTTATTAGAAAGGGGAGAGAGTTCTAATACTACACATAATACAAATATTGTCACAAAATTAGATGAGGTGGTGATGCCTAGCATAATTGATGCAGAAATAGTGTCTTAATAGGACTAGAAGAATTCCAAAGGATACAAGGCATGACTTCTAATATGATAAGAGAAGAAGGAGAAAGTTCCAATGGTGAGTCGCTAGAGTTAGTCCGCATAACACTAACATGTTAGTAATAACTGAGAGGGGGGGATGAATCAGTGGCCTCAAAAATTCATACAATTTAAACTTTAATCCACCAATCAATACTTCTCAAATTATTAAGTCCCAACAAGATGCATGCCTTTGAAATATTTGAAACAAATAACTGTCCGTTAGTTTACCTTGTATGTCCTGTTTCTCCTTGATAACCGATAAGCAGTCAACTATATTTATCGATACTCAGTAAATATACAAAGTATACCATTCAATCCATAAATGCATATGTAGAATGTAAAACACTAAATTAATTAACCATACACACATAACACAAGGATTTTAACATGCAAACCATGTTAAGGGAAAAACCACTGGGACCGGTACCCCATATTTTCACTCTTCTAAAGTGAGCCCTATTAGGAGCCAACCCTGTTAAAGGTTACAAACACACTATTAAGTGCGACCTTGTTAGAGGATTTTCAATACATAGGTTGTCACTAAGTATCTAGCATCTATGCTACCATCCTTGAATTAGTCTCATGACTGTCAATAGGCTTTATGCAAATCTTACTACCATCCTTGAATCAGCCTCCTTCTTAGATTGTCAATAGGCTTTAGGTAAGACCGGTGCTACTATCATGAGTCAACCTTCTGTTAATCTTTTAAGATATACCTCAGTTGCAAAAGATTGTTAAGTCCTGCTCTGTTAAGAGACTTTATGCTTCAATGGTTAAACTAAAACAAAATGACCTATTTCTAATGCAACTTAATTGCAAATTTTCAGATCTATTTACTTACAATATCTTTCTGATCAATGTATCAATACAATTCCTTTGTACTCAACTCTTACTGCTCTGTGATGTTGTGCTTTTCTATCTGTCAGTGTCTGCAGAATTCTTTAGCTCTCCCTTAGCTTGATTGATCAGGACTGTATGGAGTTAATCCTTAACCAGTTTCTCTTCAGCATCTTCTATCAGTTCACTCCCCCGTATATCTGATTGCTTCTAGACCACCACTAAGAATGAATTATGCTTTTCTCTTAAATAGACATGATATTCCTTAATTCTTGGTTCTTGATTCTTGGCGTGAAAAATAATCTAGCCAAATTGATTTACGACTTTAACTCCTTATTTATCTCATAGTTATCTTCTTGCCAACTATATAAATCATCTTTAAATCACTTACTTAACTATGGTTGAATAAAACCAAATCAAAAAACCAATTAAGTCTATCTTTTAGCTCTGCCAGCTAGATATTTTGTCATTTTTTGATCTCTCTATTATGTCGGTCAATTCTGTAGTTCGTCATCGGTGATAACTGCCAGTTCCGTCAGTGTAGCTTCAGTTAGATTCAGGATCTTCATCTGTCGGGCATCATTGGATATTTCTTGTTAGGAAACACTATTTTTAGCTCATTGGGCATCTTTTTATTCTTCTTCATCGGGCAATATTGTCTTCTTTTCATCGGGCATCACTGTGACTTTTTTCTCTATCTTTACCGATGGTGTGCACTCCATTGGTGTAGTCTGTCACTTAGTGAATACTTGACTTTTATGCATTGCTGAAAGCATAACCTTTATTCCATTGATTCTCTAAGGTCTTTGGCATGACCATATATATGATATCAAGTTGACATTAATGACAATACAAACCATTAACTGATTTAATGTCTTGCATCATCTTCAACTTAATATAGTCAACCATTTAATCAGTTACATGTCATCAATCTCTCCCTTTGGCATTGATGGAAACATACTATATTATCACACTATACTATTTCTAATACAATATGAAATACAATTTTTGAGATTCATCAAATTACCAAATAGTTTGTTTTGATAACCGATAAAATGTCTGGCCGCCGATAAGCTCTGTGTAAGATTAGATTTGGTTCTTGCAATTTTCCCTTTTTTCTTCTTCTGATGTGTTGTGACCTCTGTTGGTGTCAATTTTCTCTTTGATTGTTCTTCTTTTGTGATGTCTCTGTCTTTTGTTTACAACTTTTATACAAATTCTCTCCCTTTGGATATGATCTCTCCTTGTTTGGAGTAATTTGATAATGAATAGTTTCTAATGATAATATGGAAAAATTCTCTCCCTTTGACAACAATGCCAAACAAATATTTTACAAATATCTAACATTATGTCAACCAATTCCTTCTTTCCATAATATATTCCTTTAATTTCCCTTATCCATTATCAATATATCAATCTGTTCTTGTGCTTGGTTCTGATATATACCTTGTTGTATATAGATGTAGCGTTGAAGTTTAGTTTTTTTTGCTTGCAGCAATCATGATTGATATTCTGATAATATATGGTTGATGTAGCCTTTAGTCCTTTTACTGACTGTTAGACATGGGTTTGACCCCTAGTCTCTTTCTCAGGTACTCAAATGTATCTTTGGGAAGTGGCTTGGTGAAGATATCAGTCAATTGTTCGTTTGATTGCACATATTCAAGTGTCACCTCTTTTTCTTTAACTTGTTCTCTCAAATAATGATACTTGATGGCAATGTGTTTAGTCTTCGCTTGCATGACTAGATTCTTGGAAATATTTATTGTACTGGTGTTATCACAATAAATAACTACTGGTTCTTTGATCTTCATATGCATACCTTCCAGCAGCTGTTTGATCCATGCAATATTTGAGCTGTTTACAACAACAGCAACATATTCTACTTCTGTAGTAGACTAAGAGATGCATCCTTGCTTCTTGCTAATCCATATGACAAGTCTATCACCCATAAAGAATGCTCCTCCAGTTGTTCTCTTCTGATCATCAAGATTTCCAGCCCAATCAGCATCGGTAAACACTTTTAGTTCAAATTTGTCTTCTCTTCTATACCACAATCCAAATTCCTCAGTATTCTTCAGATATCTTAGTATTATTTTCATAGCATTTATATGTGATTCCCTAGGGTTAGCAAAAAATCTAGCAACAATTCATACTACATGTGCAATATCTAGTCTAGTGTGTACAACATACATGAGTTTTCCTATCATTGATCTGTATATATTCTGGTTTACCTCTGTTGTTTTGTCTTCCTTTGTTAATTTGCATCCAATAGCCATCGGTATTCCAACAGGTTTGGAATCTTCCATTTTGAATATTTTAAGAACTTCTTTTATGTATTTCGACTGAGTAATGAAAATACCTTCACTTTGTTGAATGATCTGTAGACCAAGAAAGAACTTGATCTCTCCAAACATAGACATCTCAAATTCCTTGCTCATCTCATTAGCAAATGATTTGCATAACATATCATTGCCTCCAAATATGATGTCATCAACAAATATTTCAGCAATCAAAGTCTTAGCATTAGTATCTTCTTTCAGATAAAGATTACTGTTTTCACTAGTCCTTATGAATCCAATACTTATCAGATAGGAATGAAGTCTTTTATACCAGGCTCTGGGAGCTTTTTTTAACCCATACAAGGCTTTGTGAAGTCTACATACCATGTTCCACTTGTCTGGATCCACAAATCCTTCTGGTTGTTCAATGTATACCTCTTCTTCAAGTATTCCATTTAGGAATGCTGACTTGACATCCATTTAATATACTTTGAATCCTTTGTATGTAGCATAAGCAAGTAGAATTCTTACTCCTTCTAGCCTAGCAATGGGTGCAAATGTTTCTCCATAGTCTATACCTTCTTCCTGTGCATACCCCTTGCATACTAGTCTTGCTTTGTTCCTTGTGACTTCTCCATTCTCATTTAGTTTGTTCTTGAATATCCATTTTGTACCAATGACATTCTTGTCATCTGGTCTTGGCACAAGTGACCATGTCTTTTTCTTCTCAATCTGTTCAATTTCATCATTAATAGCACTTATCCATTCCTCATTATCTAGTGCAGCATAGATAGACTTTGGTTCAAACTCACAAATTAAGCACTTTGAGTTTAAAGACTTACTTCTTGTTCTTGTTCCATCTTTCTTATCTCCTATGATCTGGTCCTCTGGATGGTTCCTTCTTACATATCTTGCAAGTATAGGTACAATTCTTTGCATATCAACTTGATCTTCATTACCTTGCACATTATCTTGATCATCATCCTGACCGTCGGTAACAGCATTTTGACCCGTCGGTTGCAACATTTTGTTGTTCTGGATTTATGCACTATTTCTCGGGTAGAGTTGTGGGTTCTTCATAGTACACAAACTTATTGTAATCTTTTGGTTCTTTTGTGCTTTCCAGCTCATTCTTTTCTGCAAATTCATCAATTTTTACATTTGCACTTTCAACTATTTTGTTAGAAGCCTTGATTAGACATTTAAAAGCTTTGCTTTTGGTAGAGTACCCCAGAAAAATGCCTTCATCACTTTTGGCATCAAGCTTTCCATTTCTATCATCTTTTAAAACATAACATTGACTGCCAAAAAATTTAAAGTAACTTACATTAGGTGTTTTACCATACCATAGCTCATAAGGAGTCTTCTTTGAGTGCTTTCTTAATTGTACTATGTTAAGTGTGTAGACTGCAGTGTTAATAGCTTCCCTCCAGAAGATCTGAGTGATGTCCTTTTCTATCATCAGTGTTCTTGCATAATCAACTATTGATCTATTCCTTCTCTCAGCAATCCCATTTTGCTGTGGTGTTCTTGGTGCAGAAACTTGTCTTTTTATACAATGCTCATTACAGAAATTAGTGAACTCACCTGATATAAATTATCCTCCTCTATCTGATCTCAAACATTTCAGATCCTTACCACTTTTTTTTTCTACCATTGCTTATACCATTTAAACATCTTGAATGCTTCAGATTTTTCTTTTAAAAACATGACTGTCATCATTCTAGAGTAATCATCAACAAAGAGAATAAAATATCTATCTCCATAATAGCTCTTTGTCCTCATA
>MU227730.1:886501-911172 GCA_018584345.1 Thuja plicata
AGATTGGTCACATATAATTTATTTTTTTAGAAACCTAAAATCAAAAAAGTTATTAAAGTTTTAGTGAACCTTACTATTTCAACTTTAGGTACCACTTTTGATTAATAAATATTGTAAAAATAGTAAACTTTATCATATCACTATAAAATTTATATTTTTGAAATCTAGACAGTAAGATCTCTAATGGGTTTTAATTTCATCAAAAAATTTGATTAGGAAGACCCTCAAAAAATTACGGCAAGACAGAAATCTGGTGTTCAAATGCCTTAGCCATTATTTTGGAGGTCCAAGCATAGGCTTGGTCCCACCAAACCTGTCCCAAACCGAAATCCAATGCAAATGGTGGTTTGGTAAATTCAAATTTTAGAAAACGGGCACACGTTTAAAAACGTGTACCCGTTTCTTAAATGTAATAAATCGGCATAAAAAAATTATTTAAAAAAAAAAAAAAAAAAAAAAAAATTAAAAAAATTAAAAAACGGGCACCCGTTTTGAAAAAAAACGGGTACCCGTATTGAAAAATGGGTACCCATTTTTTGAATTTTGGATCGGGTGTCCGAGCCTAAGACGGGTGCCCGCTTTTTTCAAAACGGGTGCCCGTTTCTAGCGGTAGCTTTCAAGCCCACAAGACTTCCGCGGAATTGGCACTCAACTTCTTGCACTTACCCCTTGGCCTTCTAGTTTTCATGCAATGTGGTCTCTCAGATATTTCTCCAATTATGATAATAGGAAAATTCAAATATTGTAGTTGTAGAACTATAGAATGAAACCTCATTATATAGAATTTTGGACTTCAATCAGGGCTAGGTGATTGGTAGATAATTGAAATTGACTAGACAAATGACTAAGCTTGATTGATTACAAAAGTGGGACTAATTCAGAGTTAATTGGTTGCATAACATAATTGATTAGATAGTTAACTCATTTGATTGATAGTGGATTGGATTAATTAATTAGAAAACTAATTTCATGACTGAGAATACTAAATCGATTAATTAGTTAGACTGAATTAAATGAAAAGAAGTGTTAGTCAATGACAATTAAAAGCAGTGGCAGTGGAGGAATAATTATCATTAAATAAATTTCAAAATTTATTTAACTATGCATGATGAAAATAAATAAAATAAATGATTTTATTTATTTTCAGAAGAATGTGTTCAGATTGGGGAAGTGGAAAATTAAATAAATTGATTATTTTTTTTAATTTTAGAAGACAGTTAAGTAATTGGAATTATCACTTAATTATGGTGGTAATAATAATGAGGAATTTTTTAATTAAATAATGTAACTATTTAATTAAACTAAAGAAAATAGATTAAGTAAATAATAACAAATTTTTATTTAATTTTTAGAAGAATATTTAAAACTCTTGAAAGAATATTAATAAGAAACTAAATAATTAAATAATTAATTAAAATCATTCAATTATTGACATTGGAAGGAAATTATGAATTTTATATTTTAATTAGGAAGAATGAAACACATTAATTAAATAATAAAGATTATTTAATTAAGTAAGATGAGCATCAGTAAAATTGTCGCGCGCAGGTGACCAGACAAGTTTTAGTGTCTACACAATGATCTTGTGAATTCTCTTCAAAATTGTTATTCATTTAATATTGTTTTGGAAAAAAAATTCTCTTTCTTAAATAATGACAATACATTTGGAAATTTTCCTTTCATAAATTATAGATGTTGACTTCAACATTTTATTTCATTACATTAGTTACTTACCACATACATGTCTATATAGTCAGTTCTTAATTTCAAAAATTATAATCCTTCATTGGTTGCTACACAAACTTTTCCACAAACACACTTGGTTAGTCACAAGTCATGGAGATATTGCCTATAAAGACTCTTAACATAAATCCCAATTTGAGTACCTCCCAAACAAAAGATTTGATTGATATGTTGTGTTCTTATAAAGAGGCCTTCACATTGGCATATCAAGACATGTATGGTATACATTCATACACCTATAATCATTATATTTATATAGAATAAAGAAGTTGACCTACAAGATAACTAAAATAGAGGATAAACCCCATCCTATGTGAAATAGTAAAAGGAGAATTAAAAAATATTTTAAATGTAGGATTCATATGTCCCATATCTAATAGCCAATGAGTTTCCCCTTTAGTGTTTGTTCCTAAAAAGAATGGTAAATGGATAATCTATGTTGAATATAGGGCTCTTAATAAAGCTACAAAAAAGGATCATTTTTTGTTATCATTCATTGATCAGGTTTTGGATACTCTTGTAAGGAAGACATACTTCTTCTTGGATAGGTTTCATGGATACAATTGTTGATGACAATTATTAAATTGTATATTGTCATTGATGTTTACACAAGAATAGTGATGTTTACACAAATGTCTAATCATATCTGAGAACAGTCAGTGTCTGTCAAGCTCTCTTAGGCATTGAAGATGAATAAAGTGATTTTCAGTTCTAACCGAGTTCACTCGGGCATTACAGTGTTAGTCGGGCATTGAAGGATTTCAGTGTTGACCGAGTTAAACACTTAGTGTCAGCCGACTAACATCAGTTTATATTTTATGGATAATTTATTGTATGAAGCCAATAAACATGAGTTTTATTATTTATTTGAAATGATATTAAGGCTGAATTGACAAGGGTTATCATATATATAAGGTCAAGTTTGGATCAAAGTGTGAGATTGTGTGTGGAGATCTATGTTTTTTGATATGAAGAGTGAAGGCAAAATCAGATGGAATTCTGATTGAATACAAAACACACAAGGCTGCAACAAAATATTTGATTAGTAAGGATCAAGTAATCAAGCCAGATCAGAGATCTCTATCAACAAAGATAGTTTCTTATCAAACAGGTCAATCCATTTTTACTCTCTAACAATTGTAACATTGATCAAAATCTCTTAACAGAGTAGACTTAACAGTCTTTTGTAAATCCTCTCACAAGGTGGCATTTCTACATGTAATTGTTTGAAGACCTCTAACAAGGCCACTCCTTATACGGTGATTAAATCCTCTAATAGGGTCACACCTAACAGTGTGTTATTGTAACCTTTAACAGGGTTGGCTCCTAACAAGGCTCACTTCAGAAGAGTGAAAAACAATGACTAGTTGTTATTGGTGGTTTTTTCCATATTGGGTTTCCACGTTAAATCTTGGTGTTATCTGTGTATATTTCATTTTCTTTATGGTTTATGTTTCTAAAATTAATTACTAAAGGATAATCTCAGTTAATATCTTAAGATTTGTTATGTTAATCGAGTGACAGTGAAATATCTATGTTAACCGAGCAACAGTGTTAAATTTGTTTAAGACATCTAAGGGACTTGGATTTATTTTTGTGGTAACTGATTCACCCCTCCCCTCTCAGTTATTCAAATCATTTCCAATAATTGGTATTAGAGCACCAAGTTCTTACAGGGAAGGTTTAAAGGCCTAAGATAAAATATCAGAGATGTCTTACAGAAGGGAGATCCCTAAGCTCAACAAGGACAACTTCGCTGCATGGAAAGATCTGATAAGGCTAGATCTATCTACTATTGGGGATACTTGTTTGCAATTCCTGGTTCACAAGTATGTGGAACCACCGAGACCTATGTCTGTGGATCAGATGGTGGAAATTAAGCATCATAACATAATGATGATTGATATAGCCTCTGCACTCAGCTATTCTGAATTTGATGAAATCAAGGACTACCCTACTGCCTTTGATATGTGGAACAAATTGCATGATATTTATGGAGGAGATGTAAAGAGAGAGCCAAAGAATAAATTATTAGAGGTCAGTTTGATATGATTAAAATGAAAGAAGGAGAAAACATTACAAAGTACAGTGAAAGAATCAAGAAAAGTGTTAGTGCAATCAAAGCTATTCGTGGAACAATTGAAGACAAAATAGTATTCAGCAAGGTATTGAGAACTTTACTTCCTATCTATGCAATTATAGTTTTATCTATTCAAGAAATGAGATGCAGTAATGACATAACTCTAGATGGATTGATTGGAAGATTATCATCTTTTGAGTTGGATAACTTTGACAATTATTCTCCTAATCCTAGCAATCTTGAGTCAGCATTCAAAGCTAAATTAAACCTTGGAAAGATGAAAGGAAAATAGATTGACAATGATAGTGATGATGATTATGATGATGAAGATCTGGACAATACAAAGGGAGAATACCATTGATTTTGTTTTCATGTGATGAGGTTGGTCACATTGTTGATAAGTGTTTGAACAAGGAAGAAAAAAGTGAGAGAAAGTTCAACAAGTACAAAGGCAAGAAAGATTTCAAAATCTATAAAAGCTACAAGGACAAAGGTAAGAAATATTTTTATATTGCTAAAGATTTTGATAGTGATGAAGATGAAGATGAAATAGTTTACATTTCTATTAAGGATGAGTCAGATAGTGAAGATAATGAAAAGACTACACTATACTCTCATATTAGTAAGAATGATGCCTAGATAATTGATAGTGGTTTTTCTCACCACATGTCTGGTGATAAAACTAAATTTGAAAATCTTGAGCACTATGATGGTGGGCGTGTTAGTTTTGGGAATGATGAACCCTGCTATGTGAAAGGTAAAGGTTGTGTTGCTCTTACTAAAGGAATAAAGTGTGATAATTCTTATTGGGTTGAAGGACTAAGGCATAATCTACTAAGTGTGGTACAAATGAATAAAATTGGTTTCAAGGTAGAATTCATGAATGGCAAGGCCAAGCTCCTGGATGGTAGAGGAAACCTAGTTGGAACTGGCAGGCAAAAAAAAGTTAATTTATTTTATCTTGATCTCAATGAAAGTTCATGTTTATTACACAAGTAGAATAAATTTGGTTATGGAATAAAAGGTTGTGTCATGTGAATTTTGACAACCTGATCAATATAAGTAAGAATAGAAGAGTTAGAGGTATTCCTATTCTGAAGAAACCTGAACTAGAAATATGAAAACAATGTCAAATTGGGAAAATGGGCAAAGCAAGCTTCAAAAGAAAGAACTACAATATAGAAGAAGTCTTGGAATTAGTACATACTGATTTATGTGGACCAATTGGAATAGAAAGTTACAAAGGTGAGAATTATTTCATTCTATTTGTTGATGACCACTCTAGAATGATGACTATTATGTTTCTCAAAGATAAATCAGAAGCTTTTCAGAAGTTCAAATGGTACCTGTTGACGGGACTTTGTGACCGGTCTCATCAACATATGTAACTTTTCACAGGGTACCGAGGTACCAGACAAATTTCCTGTAAAGGTTTTTTGGGGAATAAATTCTCTGGGCCTTCAAGCACCTAAGTGTTGGGTCTCAACAGTGCGGGATCTATGTTGGGTGTGTGACTATTTTTGTTCGGGGGGATAGCTAGTTTTTGGCTCGTCTTCTTTGGAGATTTCATTAGTGGGTCAGGGTTTCTTACAAGCACACATTAGTTTACCAAATTAACTTCAAAAGATATGCTAGAGTTAGGAGTTCATTCCTTCTACTTATAGTTGTGCTAAATATTTCAAACATCAACCATGCTCTAATGAACTACACTAAATACTGAACATATACAGAACCAACAATTCACACATGTTCAATAGAAAGGGGAAAATAGGTCATTAATCTACTTAAACCATTAGAGAAAGGGACATCAAAAACATACAACACAAAAGAACATTAACTCAGAGATTTGAAAGTGAACAAAATCATTGCCAGAACTCTTCCTTCTTCATTAACAAGTCTCCAGCATCACTGGTGTGTACATCAATGGCTCCAAGAGAGCATCTAACTACTAAGAACTACTAAGAACTACCGAGCATTGACCTCTGCAACTACAATAAAATTAAATGTTGAGAGCTAATAGTATGGACTGCAAAATCATCAATTTCGCTGACCCTTGAAATGAGGTCGGGCTTGTTCTTTATACACATACATGCCCTAAAGTTAACATAATCTAACTATACACTCAATAATAAAATAAATATCTAGTGGCCGGTACTACCTGCACCACTTACAATCACCTCAAAAGAAAAAAGGTCTGACAGATCGGCAAAAGAAGAAAAAAAGAAAGGATAGAAGAATCAGCCTCGAGAAGAGCGCCAGAGAAAGAGTAGAAGAAATCTGATCTTCTAGGGGTTCAAGGCTACATGCCTCATTAATGTGAAATGTGGCTCACTATCTTTGATGCACCAGGTAGTTAATGCTAGAGCAGCACCTTGGGAAGATCACCTGTTAGGGACATCAATCTATCTGACATACTTACCAAGGTCACCCACTTTCTGACACCCTTATTGACTGATGGATAATGACCGATCAGCTCTGGGGAACCTAGACATGGGTCATTGAAAGAATACAAAACTACTGGATCCAGGAATCCAGGGGTCAGGAGCTTATGCTCAAAGAATAAAGAATGTTCAAACTAATCCTCGTCGATGGATATCTCCAGAATCCAAAGAACTTTGACTACCCCTTGGATGTTTTAAATGTTTCTAGGAGCTAGGCAACTCCATCTTCATCAATATCCTTGAGGCTGGCTCGGTGGTACCTGGCCTTCTCCACCTGTTCATCCAGATCCATAGTATTTACTTTGAATTCTATGGTCATATTTGTGGTGTCATGGGCCCGGAGCACCATGCGAGATATGCCTGACATCTTTGCTCCATCCATTCCTTTCGGGGACTGATATCAAGCCTCCATTAGCTCATCAAATTTTCCTATGACATGATTCTCTAGAGTACATGTTTTGGTACTAAAGGGATCGACTCTTAAAACCCTTGTAATGAATGCCTTGTACATATTTAAAGAATACTCAAACTCCAAAACTTTATCCCGCAGGGCCCCTACCATTTTCTTTCTTATCTCCAATTTGAGATCAAGACTAGAGTGTTGGGTCTGGACAAAGTCGAAGGATTCCTCTCCCAAAATTCTAGCCTTGGTGATGATTTCTTCTCTAAGACTCATGAGTTCTCCCAACTCATTCATCCAGGCCTTGTACTGCTTGGTATCCCCTTCCCAGATGGAAATGATATTTTTGGCCCGATGTAAAATGTTGTCAGCTGCGTACATGTCCAAGAGTGTAGCCACTAAGAAACGTTGCACGTTCCCTAGCTATTCAGCCACCCAATCGTCATCTACCTATGCCTTCTTTTTCATACTTCTTAGTGCATCTATGTCACTCTGTGGGAGCAATTCTCTAGATGTAGAAGCTTCCAGAGGGATGGCAGTGATGGGTTGTGCAAGCTCTATCAAAAGTCTGATGAGATTTGCATTCTTCTCTCTCTCTTCCTTGAGCTTTTGGGATTTTTTGTCATAGCAGGCCTCTATTGCCCATCTGGCCTCCTTTAATAGGTCTATCTCTCCTTGTTTATCCCTCTTCCCTAGAGGTACTTATGTCACCATGTATTCTATAGCACTTATTATTGCTTTCTATTTATCTGGTGGAGGTGTCGCAACAAACGTGGCTGTGTCTCTGTATGGACCAATCTGAATGGAATGGAGGGTCTGGGCCTTCCTCTATTCGGGGGCCCCCTATTCTTGTGCCATCATCTTAGATAAGGAGAGATGGGATTTCATTTCTGCTAGGGCCTTTCTCTTCTTAGAATCCACCAACCATTGTGGTGGCAAGGGTGGCCTTGCTGCCAAAGTTTGATCCTGTGAATCCACTCCGGGGTTCCGCTATTCATCCTCAGGGTTTTCAGTCTCTTCAGACTATTTTTTTGTATTTTCCAGACCACCTACATCATCAACCTTAGTGTCATCAATATCCTTTTCCTTGGTGTCCTAGTCTTTAGCAGTATCAGACTCAACATCTATATTCTCAAAGATTTTCCCCTCATCTTGTTGTTTTTGATGTTGTTGTTGTTGTTCTTTGGCACCATCTATCAGGACATTTTCCTCTGTAGGTGTATTTTTTGGAGGTGGCGGAGGTGTCTGGCCAATATTTACCTATTGGGCCATTGAGATCACCTTGCCAAAAGTTACCTTCTTTGGGGTAGGTGGAGGCGTCTGGAGCATGGCAGTTGAGGTTACGGTTGCTCCTGTAGGTCTAGTTCCCACAGTAGATGTCGGCTACTCACTCTGCACTTGCCTCTCTTCCATGGTTTTGGTCTCTGGAACCTATATCTCCTATACATCAGAGATGTCTATCTATTCTAGCTCTTTTTCTCCTTCTATCTAGACTTCCTACTCTGTAGTGGCTTCTTTCTCTGGGATCTCCCCTTTAGTGGGGATAATTATTTCCTCTTGGGTGGTGATCTCTTCCACTGCTTTCCCGATGTCCCCTTTTAAATTTATGAGTTCGTCTATCCTGAATATGTCATCAAATTTGTTGTGTGGAGGGGAGGTCTCTAGGGGTCTTCTGGCTGATTGTTTGGCTTGGGGGAGTCAGAGGAGACAATCTATACATCGGGGATGTCTGGCATCCCAAGCTCTGGTTCCACCTTTGGCTAAGGATTATTTATTCTTTTCTTCTTCCTCCTAGTTACCAATGGGGGTCCAGCATCCAACATAGCTACCTGTTCTTCCTCCTCCCTGGTCCTTATTACTTGAACCATTAATCTTGTAAGTGAAGGGGAATTGAAAGGGCAGACAGGTCCGACCATAATAACTGGGGTGGCCAACCGAGTGATCAATTTCTCCTTCATCTGGTGGGATGCTACCAGTTGAAGCTCCAATTATTTTGTGATGGTAATGGAGGATGGGACCTAGGATGGAGTCTTGAATTTTCTCTTTCCTTTATCCTCACCCTACGAGGATGTCCCAGCCCCAGAAGTTGATCCCCGCAAAAATGGGGCAACTTTTTGCGTGCTTTTTGGACACACCTTTTGAAAATATGCATGGCTATGTTCAATTATATTGTAGGTGAGGTCCTCCTTTTTTGGACCTTCCAAGGTGTCCCAATCCACTAGAGGGAGAGCCATCTTGTCTACTCCCTGGACCTTGTATTGTGGGTCCTCCATTGACCCGGTATTTGAAAATTCATTGGGGAACTTTTGAAGCTTCAGCCACTTCATCATCCCTTGTGTCATCCGGACAAAATGTTGGTTCCAGACTTCAAAATCATCCTGTCAATCTTCCCAAAAATCTTCTAAGTGAAACTTGTGGGGGTCTGCTACCTAGGGAAGTGTCATCGCTATCTTTTCCAGAAAATCAAAATTCTTCCACTCCAAATAGAATTCTATCATCCCTAAACTCTTAAGTTCACTATCGACCTCCTTTGCCACTGCAAGCCTGCAGGAATAGTTCCCACAAGTGCTTGGGAATAGAATGTTGGTAACCTTTTCAATGCAAAGAAGGTGTGCAACTCCAGAATCTAGCTGCAATACTCTAAAAGAATTATCACATCCCCACAATGTTTGGGTAATAGGTAGGGTTTCCCACAGAAGCCGATCACCTAAATGTATGTGTGTTGCTGAAATTGAATGTAATAGTGGCCATAAGTGCTGACCAAGTTCATTGATTCCTTTGATAGTTGGTATCCGACATCCCAAGTGGGTGTAAGAATGTTATAGTAAATTAAAGAATCATTTACTCTGTAGAAGCTGAGGAAATTGGCCTCCCATTAGATTTGTGGTAAATAATCCCACAGAGCATTCTGGCCATGGCCGGTCTTGAGCTCACCTGCTGTAAGTAATCCCTGGGTGATGGGGCATTGTTGCACTAGTGCCCATAAGACATAAGAAGTCATGTAAAATTTGGGGGAGTGGGTGACCTTGACTAGCTAAGCATCCACGTGATTGGTGATGATGTTGGCATAATCTAAATTCTTCCTGCTAGAGGTGATGCCAAACAAGAAATAGTACATCCATACCAAGAATTCTTGGGCATGTGGCTCTCCAAAGATCCTGCATAAAGCTATGATCCCCATCTATATGCTTTCCTTAAATTATGTCCAGGGATCTCTGGCTTCATCTTTTTGAAATCTTTCCTTGGCACCTTAAGCCAATTTGCATTGAGATACTATCGGGCGATGTGCGAAAGCTTCTGAAATTCCTCCAAGGCTAGAGATCGGGTGATAAGGGCTGCATCATCAAATTGGGAGATTCCTAGCCCTGAAGCAAAATTTGAAGCATCTAGAGACACCATGGGAATTAGGTAGCCTATCAGAACTGGGGTGGCGAGCATGATAGCCTAGACAATTGTGTTGTAGTGTCCTGCTAGGGTGAGAATGAGCTCCAGAGCTTGTATAGAGTAGGGGAAGCATGCAACCTTAAGGATCCTAGAGGCGACCACATTGAGGGCCAATAGATCTTTGGCCCTATGCTGAATGAACATCATCTTTACCAAGGCCTACATTTTGACCCACATTCCAACACTTGTGTTGGTGACCAACTGAAGCTTGGAATCAACCTTTGATCCCAGAATGGTGTCTCCCTTAATATACTTCATTGTTAATGGGAGTTTTTCTAAGGCCTTATCGGCCTTCATCCTGATAGCTACCCTAGTTGCATTAGTAGTGGGGACTTTCGGACTCCTATGTGGGGAAGATGTTGATACCTTAGACATGATTGATGGGTGATATTCTAGAAACCTACAATATAGGATGATCATCAATATCAATAAAAAAAAACAATTTCTAGATCCTGAGGACTTCAGTGCCACCTCGCATTTGTTCTTGAAAGGATGTTAGTATGCATCAAACCCCAAAAAGATATACATATATATAAATGGCTTGTGAATTTGATCTATACCAATATGATCGGGGATTTTAGCTCATGCAATGAAGTGTAATAATGACCAAAGAAAGACTTGGGACCCAGAGTCTGGAAAACTAACCGTTACTGACATGAACAAAAATAAGCCATAATAGGCTAACATGGGAGCATCACATGGCCATGCAGTAATGGGAGTAATGGAATTAACATCAACATTTTTCCAAACATGCGAGAGCATGAATGCCACTTAGGCTAGTTTGAATGCTCACATGTGGGAAACTTAACCTGCCATTACGATTGAACTGACGGGGGAGAGAGAAAACCACCATGGCTCAAACCAGTGAGGTGTCAAGTTTGAACCAAGTGAGCACCATGAGGGCGAGCTCAACACTTTGGTCTAAAACATGAAAGGAGATGGTGAGCTTGACACAAAACAAGAAGGATATACATGGAATATATAAATTTATAGAGGGTCAAAGCACCACGAGGGCCGAAGCACAACTCACAGGCTAACCTGAGGACAAGCTATATACAGAAACCACTAAACTATGAGGTATATACAAGCTATTCATAGTGATTTACAACTACATAGAGGGTGGACAACCCTCTTGTAGAGCCGTCCCACCAAAGGGAGGTGATAGCAAGGACAAAAAGAAAACAAAAAGAAAAAGGAAGACACAACCAAAAATAGAAAACCAAACAAAACACACAAAAATGAACAAAGAAAACCAGGAAGAATGAAACCAGAAAGGAGAACCAAAAAACCCACCTAGAAATATTGGGAATGCGGAGGAATGAGCATGGGAGGCTCTCTATAATTGATTCACCTTTGAATGACCATGACCCAATACTACTAATCGATGTTAATCAATCGTTAATCTTAGAGAGAAATTTGAACTTAAACGTTGTTGAATTGCCTTAATCACCTTTGAATCGCTCTAATCACTCTAATTATTTGATGATGGTAAATATAAAAATGACTGGTAAATCCTATTTATACCCCTGGGGTAAAAACATCCCTCTTTTTCCACAAACTCTAGAAAAAGGGAAACCTCCAGATTCCGAGCTTGGGGATTCCATGCAGTTATACCCTCTAACAGAGGAAATAGTTGTAAAGAATCCCAGAGTCTGGGATCTGGAAAGAACAAAGAAGACAAACACCCTGGGACTGGGTCCCAGAGAAAAGAGAACCAAAATGCAAAGAAATGACTCTTGCAAAACCAAAGCCCGGAGGAAAACAAAAGGAAACAAGAGAACCAATGAAAAGACAAAAGAGAAAAGGGCGACCCAACATTTTTCCTACAAAATATAGGCATGGGTATGCAAGGCATAAAAAATGGTGACTCACTGGGACAAATGCCTTAGCACATTTGAGAATTTCAAAATCTCTGGTTAGAAAAACCAGAATTAATCTTTACCGAGGGCGTTCTGCTTGCAAAGAGCAAGGTGTCTGAGAAAATATCACTCATTGTTGATCCAATCCTTCGGTATTTTGTCAGATGTGAGGTGTGTGCTTTGAAAGAAAATAAAGCTGATGATTTGTAGGAGTAGCAGAGGGGAGGCACTAAATAAATTGGGCCAAAGTCATCCTATCTTGCACGTTTCCCCCGGGTACCAGAATTCTCTATTCTTCAGTTCTTTTCTTTTCTTTTCTTTTGGAGGTGGGAAGGCGGTACTTCTTTCCCCGTGAACCTTAAGCTTAGCTAATTTTCATGGTGTTACTTCTTTCACCTTTCCACCTAATTCATATTTTCTGAATAGGAGAGAATGTTTTAGACCTGGGATATTTTATATGATTTTCAGACTTGGCCAATAACCAGTGCAACTGATCTACCCTCAAGGACCATGCGATTAATTGCTTCTTTGGATTTTATGTTAATCGATGTCTAGAATTTCAAGATGTGGATCCGATGAAGATTACTCATAACATGTTACCATCCACACAAAACAACTCTGGAGTGTGGAAAAAATCCACCACGCTAACAATAGATTCTAAAATACCCAAAATGCATAAGGTATCATTCCAGGGACTAGATGTTATGTGAAGCATACTTGTCTACAAGAAGGAGGCAACACACTGGGAGCCCAAGAAATGAATGCAAACTAGAAAGAAAACCAAAAACAAAGGCAAACATGAAAAGGGATGACGGTCCCAGAGGACGGTCGACAAACTATTTACAAGGACAAGGCACTCCAAGAGGAGCATTGATGAAGATATTTACAATGAAATACTTTACATATAATACAACTTTGGACAAAACTACCACCCACCTTAGTCAAAATAGTTCTTGAGAAACTGTCCATTGACAGGAAATGGGATGGTCTCTCTGGTCATAGTATTGAGGCGATAAGTATTTTCCCCATGGATCTCAGATATCAGATATTGAGCCATTGAAACTTGGTGTTCTTTCCCTTCTTTTCCTGGGCCTTGTCCCATAGAAGGACCAAGTCCAAAATATGAAAGGCCTTATATTGGGCTCTTCGATCAAACCATCATTTGACTATTGCTTGGTGATGCATGAAGTGTTCTAGTGTTACGTCTCTTTTTTCCTCCATTCTCACCAAGTTCAAAAGCTGAACCTCCACAATGTTATCCCGGTTGTTGAATTCCTGCATAAATTGTAAGACAGGGATTTTTACGTTGATAGGGAATACTTGATTCTGGTCATAAATGAGGTGAAATGGAGATGTCCCTTGGGCTTCCTTTATTTTGATGCAATTTTCCCAGAGAGAGAATCTATGATTTTGGTGCCAATCCCAGGGGTTTTGTTCTAAAACATGTTTGATCACCTCCAAATGATTTTTGTTAGTGGATTCAGCCACACCATTACCCTGGGGGTAGTAATTGCTGGAGAACTTCAAGGTGATCTTCCTTTCATAGGTCCATTCAAGTAATTGCACCAAAGAAAACACTGGACCATTGTCACACACTATAGTGAATGACATTTCGAAATGGGTGACTATGTTTTCTTCTAGGAATTTGATAACTACATCTGCCATATTGTTTTTCCAAATGAATCACTTCAGACCACTGGGTGCAGTAATCGGTAGCAGTCAAAATGTATTGGTGGCTGGCAGATGAGTTGGGGTTGATTTCCCAAATAAAATCAAATGCCCATTGGGTGAAGGGTCTAACTTCAAAGACCGACTGAAAGGGCATGGTCAGGTTCTACTCACAATGTGTCACAGTTTGGCAGGTGTGGCATCTCCTAATGTGAGTGTAGACATATTTGAAGATGAAGGGCCAATAGTATCTGGCCCAAAGAATCTGGTGGGTAGTGGCATCAGCTGAGTCATGCTCAGTTCCAAATTTCTCATGAAATTCTTCAATCAGTTTAGCAGCTTGGTCCCTATCTATGCATCGGAGGTATATCTCTTCATAGTTCCTATGGAAAAACATTCCATTTTTTATCATGAAGTATGCACTTTTTAGCCATAGGGTACATCATTTTTTTTCAGGAAGCCCCTCCAAGCATCTATTGTTGAGCAATAAGTACACCAGTTTGGTATACCATGGATCTTGGGTGACGGACTCCACTGTGTAAGTTTGGCATTCAATGTCTGGATTTCCTTCAGCCATTTCTCTATATAGTCCCTGGCCTCAGACTATCTTCATGGGTTGAATTTCTAGATCATATTATTGGAGGATGGTCATCCTTTTCCCCTGGTGTTTGCCTAGTTCACTCTACAACAGTAGAGATTTCACGGCCTGATCTGGAACGATAGCATGCACTTTGCTCCGTAGAATATAATGCCGTAATTTCTTCAGAGAGTGGACTAGAGCAAAGGTCCACTTTTCCAAAGATGAGTATCGTACTTTGGTGTTCTTGAAGGGGGAGCTCATAAAGGCAATAGGTCATTCTTCCCCTTCAAATTTATGGGTTAGGACAGCTACTGTAGAATGTGGGGAAGCGAAGGAGTATATGTGGAATGGGAGGTAATAGTCCGGACTCGCCAAGACTGGTGGCTCCACTATGGTCTACTTGATCTGAGAAAATTCTCACTTTGTTTTGGGGCTCCACTCAATCTTCATGTCTTTCTTCATCATATTGTTGAGTGGTTTTACTATTTTGGTGAATCTAGTAATGAATCATCGGACAAAGTTTATCTATCCGAAGAAAGACCTCATTTCTTTCTTGATGCTAGGCATCTGAAGATTAAGAAATGCTTCAACTCTCTTAGGGTCAATGGATATACCCTTCTCAAAGAAGATATGCCCAAGTAGATTCCCTTTAATGACCCTAAATATACATTTCTTAGAGTTGAGGGAAATCCCATACCGATGACATCTCTCACAAATTTGGGTGAGGTGGGCAGAGTGATCACGCCTGTCTCAAGAAAAGATAGTCAAATCATCCATGTAGATGATTATTCACTTGTTAACTAGGCCTTCAAATGCAATGTCCATAGCCTTTTGAAATTTTTCCCCTGTGTTGATAAGGCCAAAGGGAATTCTCTGGTATGCAAATGTTACCCACTTGGTGGTGAACATTGTTTTGTCTCTATCTTCATACTTAACCATGACCTGGTTATACCAAGAGTACCCATCTAGGAAGGACATCATTTGGGATCCATTTATGATTTTTAATACCTCATCCAATGAGGGGAGAGGATGATTATCTTTCTTAGATGCCTTGTTTAGATTGCAAAAATCTATGCAAAGGCAGATCTCGCAACTTTTCTTTCTCACAAGGATGAGGTTGGAAACCCAAGTAGTGTGTCGGATAGGAAAGATAATCTAGGCTGATAGAATTTTTTGAACCTTCTGATGGATTAGAGGTTCTATCAATGGGTTTACTAGTCTTTTCTTCTATCAAAAAGGCTTAGCATCTAGTTTTAGTGGGATGGTATGGGTCATGATGGATGTTTCATAGGTCTTCAGATCCTCATACCCCCATGCAATTACATCAATATATTCTCAGAGAACCGTGAGAATCCTCTCCTTCTCCTCTGGGGGGCAAGAGGTGCCAACATGTACAAATTTTTCTTTACTAGCCTGGCCAATGTTGACTTTTTTAAATTTTCCTCCCTCTCAGGAGGATGATATCTTCTCTCAGCCCCGAGGGTCTGAATCAAAGATATGTTCTAGTGCTACCAGCCCCTTAGGGATGGTGTTGGTTGATAAGTCTATGATCCCATCATTCTCTTCACCCTACCCAGTATCATCATGATCTGTTTCTTCCACTATTTATTCCTTGAAAACACCAACATTGGCCATGAAGGCCAGAATATGTTGATCATCCTGAAAGACCTAAAAGTGGGTGATATTGTCTAGAATGGATAGGGTGGGGACCATCTCAATGGAGAACTTATAGAGCCGTGAGCCAGCCATTGGCTCAAGGGTGCTAGCAGATATAGTAAGGGCATCTAGAACATAGTTTTGTTTCTGGGGAATGAGTTCAATGTTGAAGGCATCAAAATCTTCAATGAGGCTCCATGCCCGATTGTGGTATGCAGCTAGCCTTTTGTCATGACAAGTATATTGGTTCTAGACCTATTTGATGATAAACTCTTAAGCACCCATCGCCCATAGGTGGGTAATTCCCTTTCTTAGTGAAAATAGGAATCCAAGGACCAAGGCCTCGTACTCTATTATGTTGTTCGTGCAATTAAACTATGGCCTATAAGATGCGAGGAAGGATTTCCCTCATAGGTTGATCAATTCCACTCCAGCCCCATAGCCTTGTTTAGACTGGGACCTCTCAAACTTTAGGGTCCACAAGTCATCATTCATTTTCTAGGGCTGGGAAGGCAAAGTGGGATTTGGATTGATTTTGGGAAGGTTGGGAGGAGTTTCCTCCAGCTATGATGGTGCATGGGTGAGGTTTATCTTCGGGGAAGTTTGTGGTTGGGATTCCTGGATGATTGGTACCTTAGGCATACCACCGAAATGATTACTGGGTCCAGGAAAGTATGTTTGGTGTTCTTTCCCCTAGAGGAAAATGATGTGGTGGGTAGCAGTGGTGATGCAGGGCTCACACTCTAGTTCAAAATGTTTTTGGTAATGCACCCAGCACCAAGTGCCAGACAAGAGTGTGGCAAGAGTTGTTGTGTTACCTTGTGAGTTAACCTCACCCCTCAATTTTTTTTCCAGGTCTTGAATTCTCTGAGAAACTATGGGATCCTCCCTGGCGGTGAAATCAAATGTTAGGATCTCTAGATGTCGGTACACCCTAGGGGAAGTCTCATAGAAAAGAACTTCATTTACCCTCCCAACTTTAGTGAGGGACTACTTCATCCTGGGTTCACTTTCTACCTAGATCTGGTTAGACTTCCCTTGCTAGGGGAGCCACAAGTGGGAGAAGTCTGTAGAGAAATACCCATTAAGGGCCTTAGACCGATTCCAACTTAACAACATCCCATAAGTTTTGGGGATGTCGACCACTTGGATGTCTATTATTCTTGATATCTAGGGGTCTTGGATGAGCTGAATCTAGACGTTCTTCAGTTCACCTACCATTTTTATAGCAGTTTTGTCTAGTTGGACTACTACACCTTTAGATGGAGTGGGAAAGAGTTTGAGCTTCTAGCATATAGATAATGGCATGACATTTCCCGAAGCCCCAGAATCTACCAATCAATTATGTAGGTTCTTCCCTTATATGTTTAAGCCTAGTAGGAAGGGAGGATCCTTTATGTTTCCCTGGAAGATAGCTGCATTGGCATTGTCAAAAGTGACACTCTTGGGTGGGTGACTGATAGCTTCTAGGTTTCCCAAGAGTTTTATAAGGGACTTCTTCTACTTGGGACAATTAAGTAAAACCTCTATCAAGGTCATGGAGGTGGTGGTTCTTTCCAATGCCTTTGTGATGTCAAACCTCCCCCCGGTAAAAGTTGGCCTCCCTCAACTAGATTGTTAGCTTGGTTAGAGCCAGGTCCTTTCGGTGAGAAGGAGACATTAGTTGTATTGTCCTGGGGAGGGGTATCTTTGAGAGGTTTTGGCATGTAAAATGGTCCTTTACCAGCCTGATTTTGAGTGTTGTATAGAGTCTATGGGCTGGTGAAGGCATTAGCCTCAAAGACCGGGATAGATTCATCAAAGAACCCCTATAATTTGGGCTCTTCTTCATCTTCTTTGTTTGTCCCAAAGAAGATGGTCTCATAGGTGAAGGCACTATGAGTAGGCTCTTGCACTGATGTTTCCAGGCGAGTAGGATTGATAGGTTATTGTCTATCCAACTGAGAGATCAGGATGACCTTCTCTAGTGTGGTGTATTTCACCTTGGAATGAGATCCAGTGTCGTGCAATCTACACCAGTTGGTTAGGGGTGGAATTCTACAAGCTGTGTAGAATGACTGGGTCTAGCACCACCCTAAGTGGTGTTTTGGTTTGGAGGGTGACCTCTGGTGTTTGCATTGGTGCTACATTGTTTTTGATTGGGCCGAGGCCCATTGTTATAGATCCTTCCTCTGGCATTGGTATTTTGTTGTTTGGAGAAGATATTCCCTCTCTAGGAATTAGGGTTGTGGGGTGTGGAAGGCCCCACCTTTAGCTTCCCATGTCCACAGTCAGGTAGGACACCAATCGCTGAAGGCATTTGACCTCGATAGACAGCTGGGTGTTTGCATCACAGTTTGACGGTTGTTATGGTTAGTTTCTGGGGAAAGCGGCAGTAGCTCTTGGAGTCGAGGACTACAATCCTCCATCCATGGGTGACTGGAAGAAAGGTACTTCAGAGGATTGTGTCAGTGGTTGTTGCATTTTTTGTGGCTGGTTCCAAGGAACAAACTCCAGACCTGGTATTTTCTTAGTTTGTGATGGATATACGTATTGGGCCTGCTGGTCTATCGGTGGTGGTGGGTTCATGGCCATCGCTGGGGCACAAATTTCCTAATTGGGGTTGTAGCCTCTGATGTAAGAAGTTCCATTGGGTATCATGTTGAATGGTGTGCTCTACCCAATTCCATTGGGAGCTTTGCTCAAACCACAAGACAACTCCAAGGCTAGGTTATAAACCTTTGCCAGAGTACCCCGGTCATTTACGGTGGTGATTATCCAAAGGAGAGTGGCAACAAAAGGGTCCATGGCATTGATATATGTCTGGATGGTCACGTCCATGGATGGGATAAAGGGACACATGCACCGCTTCAAGGCTCATTGGAACCGATGATTGAATGTTGCAAGGGGTTCATTCGATTCCTTCCTTATGGAGATAAACTAGCTGTGAGACCACGTTGGGTCCACATGCATGTGAAAGGCCGCCAAAAAGGTGTCCTACATGTCCTACAAATTGTTGATGGATTTGGTGGGAAAGTTAAGGTACCAGTTTAACTTGTTATGTCCCAAGGACAGGGGGAACATCCAAGTCACAATATCTTGATGTTGGATCTGGTGTCGGTTCATGGCATCTTTGTATGCCTGCAGATGCTCTTCTACAGTTTGTGATCCTAGATGCTCATATCGGGGGTAGATCTTCTCTAGATGCAAAGGAAGATCATTAGTGGCACCAGGGAACTACCCCATTGGGGACCCAGTGTTACCAAAGTATGTAGCCATCGGGGGTGTTGGATTCTGGCTGGATTGAGCATTGCTCCCCAAGGTTATCTGAGGGGCTTGGGTATTTTGAGATTTAGTAGATCCCCAGACAAGGTTGGATAGCTTCTTGGTTTGCGGGTTTCACTTCTTTTGAGTAGGAGGCTCGAGTTCAACAAACCTTCCAGGATTGGGGCTGATCTAAGGACTCTTTCGAATCGTGCAAGTGAAAATGATCCTATCCAGCTAAAGGTATGATTCCTAAAAATATGGCTTGGGGAACCCTCAGGTGGTGTAAAGTTGAAATATTCTAAAGGGGACAAGCTCATGCCCTCCTTCTAGTGCCAGTTTCTATTGATGGGACTTTGTGACTGGTCTCATTAATAGATGTAAGTTGTCACTGGGTACCGAGGTTTTGACCAACTTTGCATGTAAAGGTTGTCCAGGCAATAAATTCTTTGAGCCTTCAAGCACCTGAGTGTTGGGTCTCGACAGTGTGGGAGCTAAGTTGGGTGTGTGACTATTTTTGTTTGGGGGGATAGCTAGTTTTTGGCTCTTTTTCTCCAGAGATTTCGTTAGTGGGTTGGGGTTTCCTGCAAGCATGCATTAGTTTACCAAATAAACTTCAAAATATATGCTAGAGTTAGGATTTCATTCCTTCTACTTATAGTTATGCTAAATATTTCAAACATCAACCATGCTCTAATGAACTATACTAAATACTAAACATATATAGAACTAGCGATTCACACATGTTCAATAGCAAGAGGAAAAGAGGTTGTTAATCTACTTAAAACATTAGAGAAAAGGACATCAGAAACATACAGCATAAAAGAATGTTAACTCAGATATTTGAATGCCAACAACATCACTTCCAGAACTCTTCCTTCTTCATTAACAAGTTTACAGCATCACTGGTGTGTACATCAATGGCTCCAAGAGAGCATCTAACTACTAAGAAATACTAAGAACTACCAAGCATTGAGCTCTGCAACTACAAGAAAATGAAATGTTGAGAGCTAACAGTATGGACTACAAAATCATCAATTTCATCAACCCTTGAAATGAGGTCAAACTTGTTATTTATACACATACATACCCTAAAGTTAACCTAATCTAACTATACACTCAACAATAAAATATAATATCTAGTGTTCGGTACTACCTGCACCACTTACAATCACCTCAAAAGAGTAGAGGTCTAATAGATCAGCAGAAGAAGATAAGAAGAAAGGATAGAAGAATCAGCCTCAAGAAGAGCACTGGAGAAAGAGTAGAAGAAATCTGATCTTCTAGGAGTTTGAGGCTACATGCCTCATTAATGTGAAATGCTGCTCACTGTCTTCGATGCACTAGGTAGTTAATGTTGGAGCAGTGCCTTGGGAAGATTACCTATTAGAGCCATCCCTCTATCTGACATACTTCACAGGGGTCACCCACTTTCTGACAACCTTATTGACTGCTGGTTAATGATCGGTCAGCTCTAAGGAACTTGGACATGGGTCATTGAAAGAATACAAAACTATTGGACTGGGAATACGGGATCTGGGAGCTTACACTCAAAGAATAAACAATGTTCAAACTGCACCTCATCGACGCATATCTATGAAATCCAAAGAACTTTGACTATCCCTTGGATGTTTTAAATGTTTCCAGGAGCTGGGCAACTCCATCTTCATCAATATCCTTGAGGCTGGCCTGGTGGTACCTGGCCATCTCCACCTACTCGCCCAAATTTGGAGTATTTACTTTGAATTGTGTGGCTATCTTTGCGGCGTCGTGGGCCTGGAGCACCATGCAAGATATACGTGACATCTTTGCTACATCTATTCCCTCTAGGGACTGATATCGAGCCTCCATTAGCTTGTCAAATTTTCCTATGACATGCTCCTCTGGAGTACATGTTTCAGTACTAAAGGGATTGACTCTCGAAACGCTTGTAATGAATGCCTTGTACATATTTAAAGAATACTCAGCCTCCATAACTTTATCCCGCAGGGCCCCTACTAGTTGCTTGCTTATATCCAATTTGAGATCAAGTCTAGAGTGTTGGGTCCAGACAATGTCGAAGGATTCCTCTCCCAAAATTCCTTCCTCGGTGACAATTTCTTCTCCAAGACTCATGAGTTCTCCCAAGTCATTCATCCAGGCCTCGTACTGCTCAGTCTCCCCTTCCCAGATGGAAATGGTATTTTTTGCCCGGTGTAAAATATTGTCAGCTACATACAGGTTGGTGGAACCCATGTTGACAAAGTGATTTGCACCCATTCTTGTTCCGGGAAGTAACTATTTACATACACATTCTTGTTTTTTATAGCTTCTATTGTTTACCATCCTTCTCTTATCGAAGTATTATCATGTTTTCATTCACTTTCATATGTCTTGTGTTTTAATATTTTGAGATTGTCACTAAAGGGATCTAAGAATTTGATTTTATGAATTTCCTTCCTTAAAGACATAATGTAATTGCAATTAATCTTGAATGTGTTTTTTATTAAGTTTAAAGCCTTATGTGATTTTTTCATGTAAACCCTAATGAAATTAAAAGAAATTATGCATGTCTTACGATCACATTATGAATTATTAATTTATGTTGATGATAAAAGTGGTCAAATTATAATCATGACCTAAGGAGTAATATTTGATGTAGGGAGTTATATCTTTGATTTAATGATATATTCTAATGTTTTGATGTTTTGAAAAAGATTGATCCAGATTCAATTAATCTTCCACGGATTTGAATGTTTATCATTTCTCAAATGGAAAGATTGTGTTGTTATCTATGATCATGATCTTAAGATTACAATATGTTATAACTTGATCAATAAAGATAATGATAAATGAATATTTCCTTTTCATATATATAGATCTATGTGTTATGCCCTAATTTAACTAGGGTGGTTATTACTTTAATGGTATGATAAGAATATTGATGAAGGTGCTAGTAAGTATATACATGTCTTTTTAAGTATGTTATGCTTTTGAAAGAGAATTTGAATGAATAATGTTCTAAAAGATGTTGTTTAATACATGTATAATCTTTAAGTATTTATATTCTTATTCTTTCCCCATGACATTAATATATATTTATAATTTCTCTTATTAATCGTCAAGAACAAAAGTTATATTGTTAGTATGTTTACTTATATTACACGCCATTTGTTACTAAAGAAAGATTAGCTTTAAATGATATGTTATTTTTATTATTGTTATTATTATTAAATCAAAGAAAATCTTTTATCAAAATGAGAAGAAGTTAAGTACAAAGGAAGACTAATTAAAAAAAATTATAAAGCTTTGTGTAATTATACTGATAAAGGATTATATTATTGATTTTGTTAAATTCTAATGCTTTATGATTAATTATTCTTATTTGGAAATTCTTCTTTTTTATTATTAATGTTAGAGATGTTTAAAAACTACAATTATATTCTAAATCATTATTATTACATCAGCGAATAAAAACATGGTTATTGTTTATATTGTTGAAAGGTGGCAAGCATGATAGTCGGTCGAGCGGGATTCCTGAATGATGAGTCAACATGGTCTATAGACAACAAGTCGATGATACAAACAGTATGGGTTGATGTTTTGAAATGATGGTTGCCACCCTCCTTCATGGAAAAAGCATGGTAGATCTATCCAAGGTAGCAGTGGTCAATGAAAATCACGTGGCAAATATGTTCAACACCAGCAAGGGCGATGCAAACAGCAGTTTTCAAGGGTGTCTAAAATGATATCCACCATCTTCAATAGCAAGAATAACAAGGGTTGGTGAAAATGTTTTCTACAAAGAAACAATGCACGCTAAAAATAGAATACATCGACAAACATTGAAATGCCATAAAGATATTATAAATCAGATTAAGGAAATATAGATACAGTTTTGAGTATTTATTATCTTCAAAGCCATCAGATTCACCATGTTCCATAGTGATAAAAAGGAACCAAACAAATAGAAAATGTTTGCAGCCTCTTCCAGAATCCACGACACTAGTCCATGCTAGGATAAATTACAAACAATATCCAACAAGCACTTAGGATGGTGACAAACAGTCACAGTAAACAGTGACAATGGTCGATGTATTCAGTCCAGCAATGATCAATGAAAATAACATGGCAGATGTGTTTTAGCACCAGCAAGAGCGATACAAACAATAGATATATCCAGTAATGAATGCCATGCCATTTCCCACATGATGAATTGAATCTCTCATAACCTGCAAATTTAGTATACAGATCCATCAAGTGCTTCCACCATCTCCAACGTAGCAAGGAGGGTTCCATGCAGCCAGTTTTTATAGCGAATGAATTGGTTTGGAAGTTTGTGTAGTTTTCCAGCCGAATGGCTAATAGATGTAATCAAACATGATGAGAGTTTTGTAAATGTAGTTTAAAAAATTATTAGTTATAGGTTAGTTTATAGCAAAAAGGTGTGATGATCCAATGCAACCTTTCATTTTATATTTATATTCATTCGTAAATCTGCAAAAAGGACAGAAGAATGACATTGAATGATACATGATGAATAATGATGGATTCTGAATAATGATGGAGTAAAAGATAGTTTCAAATTTCAAATATTGTATGCAAGAAATCTGATATACGCCTTCTTAACGAGAAGAGATAAGTCAGTATTTATTTCAATTTTGCAATTGTTTTCGCTCTTTCTTTACAATCAAGTCCTTCAGATAAACAAATCAACATTCTTTAAAGTGATAGTTTTGATCTGTGCATATTTCATTTAAGTTTATGTTTTGTATATTCAATTATTTCTTTCTCATTTTCGCATGGTTAAAATCTTATTCATTAAAATATTGATCAATTAGTCCATCATCTGAGAAATAGTATTAAATTGAAATACTTTTAAACTTTTTTAGTTATATGTGCATATTATTATGCCTTTAAGGTGATAAGCTTTCATTTTCAAAGCTGTCACTAAAGTTGAACATAGGATTGAATAATTATCGACTTTGTTTTCCCATTATTGAAATAAAACACTGGTCTTTCTCATTAATTAAATTTGGTATAAGGTTTCATTGTTTCAAGTTTTTGAATTACTCTTTTATTTCATCTAATTCAGTTCATATTTCAATCATATCAAGCAATATTAAATATATTATATTTCATTAACGCATATATTTTCAGTTTTGTGATCTTATTAACACATTGAGAAGCAGGAGTTGAAGTTATCAGTTATCCGTTATAGGAAACCTCTAGAAGACTTTGAAGACAGGTTTTAAAGTGCAAGCCCACTAGCCTTGGTTCTATGGAATTAGAATTGTAGGAGGTTGTTGAAACCTTTTTTGTTGGCAAATTGATTGTATCTATCTTCGGATAAGTGAAATCCGTTAGAAGTCCAATCTGTTGATTTGAGCACCAACAGATTGGCAACTCTACTGGGGAACGAGTTGCAAGTAAACTTTACAATTTTTTTGCTTTTAGACCAGCATAGAGATTCATTAAGTTAAGACATTGTGGTGAGTTTTATAATTCAGATTTGATTTAGAATTGATACTTTAATTCAGATTTTAATCTTTCCTTCTTTATTAAAGCATCTTAAGAA
>MU227730.1:915294-940257 GCA_018584345.1 Thuja plicata
AATTGTTATCAATGATGGATGGTTTCTTAGGGTATAACCAAGTGAAAGTTAAAGAAGAAGAACAGTATAAAATAGCTTTTACAACACCTTGGGGTACTTATGTATATGCTAGAATGCCTTTTGGACTCACTAATGCAGGAACTACCTTCCAAAGAGCAATGGATGTAGCCTTTGAGGATTTCAATGATGTAATTATGGTGGTATATCAAGATGACTTAACTGCTTACTCCAAAAGGGCCGAAGATCACTGTGGACACCTGGAACAAACTTTTCAAAGAGCCCTTGAATATGGGATATCTTTGAACCCAAAGAAGTGCCATTTTGTAGTAAGTGAAATAAAGTTATTAGGACATATAGTATCTAAGGATGGGGTGAGAATAGACCCAAAAAGGATTGTAGTGATTGATAAAATTGAGGTTCCTAAAAGTATTAAAAAGATTCAATCCTTTTTTGGACAAATTAACTTTGTAAGGAGGTTTGTCCCAAACTTTTTAGAGGTAATTAAACCCATTTCTATAATGTTGAAAAAGGGTGGAAACATGAAATGGACAAATGAAGCTTTGGAGGCATTTGTAAAGATTAAAAAGGCAATTAAGGAAGCCCCTATCCTCAAATCCCCAGATTATACTAAGCCATTTCAGTTTTTCTCTTTTGCATCATATCATACCATTGCTACTGTCTTATTGCAAAAGAATGATGAAGGATACGAACAACCGATAGCATTCTTTAGTAAAACCCTTCAAGCTTCTGAGTTAAACTCTGATATCAATGAAAAAAAAGCTTATGCTCATGTAAAGGCAGTGAAATCTTTTAGGACTTATTTGGTTGGTGAAAAAGTGTTAGCCTATGTTCCCAATGCAGTGGTAAAGGATATATTCAGACAATCAGAAGTCACTGGGAGAAGATGCAGATGGGTAAATCAGATTCAGGAATTTGACATAGAAATCCAAATCACTAAGATTATTAGAGGACAAGGATTAGCAAAGTTAATGGAAGAGTCAAATATGGATGCATTACAAGTAAATCATATTGATCTAAGTGAAACTCATACAAGTATTGAAAGGTGCCCTTGGTACACTAATATAATATATTTTCTAAAACACATGAAATTTCCTGAGAACATTACAGATAGTCAGAAGAGGACAATAAAGTTACAAGCATCTAAGTATGTCTTGATGGAAGGATACCTATATTGGAAAAATAGGGATGGTGTACTTCTCTTTTGTTTAGATACATACCAAGCTAAAGAAGTTCTAAAAGATCTCCATGATGGAGCATGTGGTGGACACTTTATAGAAAAAACCACTGCACATAAGATATTAAATGCAAGATACTATTGGCCTTGCATATTTAAGGGTTGCCATGAATATGTTTAGAAATGTGAAGCATGTCAGAGATTTTTAGGAAAACTCAAATATAATGGTGCATTACCTCTCAATCCTATGTCTACTGAAGAACCATTTCAAATGTGGGGATGACTTCATAGGTGAAATAACTGATACATCCAGTGGTGGGCATAAGTGGATTTTGGTAGCTATTGATTACTTCACTAAATGGGTGGAAGCCATACCAACTAGACAAGCTACTAGTAAAGTGGTAGTCAAATTTTTGACTGAAAAGATATTGACAAGATTTGGTGTTCCCCAGAAGATTGTTTGTGATAATGCTATGTGTTTCAGATCTGCAGAATTTATTAAATCTCATGAGAAGTATGGAATAAAGATTTCTTTTTCATCTTCTTATCACCCTCAGGGAAATGGCCAAGAAGAATCTAGCAACAAAAATATAATGAAAATTATCAAAAGGATGTTAGATAATAACAAAAGAGCATGGGATTCAAAGTTACCTCTCGCACTTTGGGCAGATAGAATTACAGTTAGGAAATCTACTAGATATGCTCCATATGAACTTGTTTATGGAAAGAAAGCTCATTTACCTCTAAATAATTTGTTGCCAATGTACAAGTTTATGAATGAAGAACAATCTGAAGAAGTGGATTTCATGGAAGAAAGGCTACTACAGCTTGTAGAATTGGATGAGATAAGAAATAGAGCTCATGAGAGAAATCAGGAATTGCAACAAAAAGTAAAAAAATTATTTGATAAGAAAACTACAGAAAGGAAATTTCAGGAAGGAGACCTAGTTTTGAGATGGAATGTGAAAGATCAAGACAAAGGTAAACATGGAAAGTTTGATGCTTTATGGATAGGTCCTTTTGTCATCATTAGTAAAGGAGGTGAGAACTCTTACATTTTACAAGATTTGGAAGGTTACAATCATGAACTTCCTCTGCATGGCCAGTATCTTAAACCTTTCTTTCATTAAAAAATAACAATAGGCAAGTGTTCTTTTTTTTCCTTTTTTCTTATATATACATATATTATCGTTGTGTTTTCTAATGGTTTGCTTTCTAGAGATAGCTTGGATCTTGCTGTGTTCAGGTATAAACACACATCCCCAGAAAGAGCCACTAGTGGAACCCATGTCAACAAAGTGATTTTCATCCATTCTTGTCCCAGGAAGTAACTATTTACATACACATTCTTGTTTTTTATAGCTTCTATTGTTTACCATCCTTCTCTTATCGAAGTATTATCATGTTTTCATTCACTTTCATATGTCTTGTGTTTTAATATTTTGAGATTGTCACTAAGGGGATCTAAGAATTTGATTTTATGAATTTCCTTCCTTAAAGACATAATGTAATTGTAATTAATCTTGAATGTGTTTTTTATTAAGTTTAAAGCCTTATGTGATGTTTTCATGTAAACCTTAATGAAATTAAAAGAAATTCTACATGTCTTACCATCACATTATGAATTATTAATTTATGTTGATGATAAAAGTGGTCAAATTATAATGATGACCTAATGAGTAATATTTTATGTAGGGAGTTATATCTTTGATTTAATGATATACTCTAATGTTTTGATGTTTTGAAAAAGATTGATCCTGATTAAATTAATCTTCCACGGATTTGAATGTTTATCATTTCTCAAATGGAAAGATTGTGTTGTTATCCATGATCATGATCTTAATATTACAATATGTTATAACTTGATCAATAACGATAATGGTAAATGAATATTTCCTTTTCATATATATAGATCTATGTGTTATGCCCTAATTTAACTAGGGTGATTATTACTTTAATGGTGTGATAAGAATATTGATGAAGGTGCTAGTAAGTATATACATGTCTTTTTAAGAATGTTATGCTTTTGAAAGAGAATTTGAATGAACAATGTTCTAAAAGATGTTGTTTAATACATGTATAATATTTAAGTATTTATATTCTTATTCTTTCCCGTGACATTAATATATATTTATGATTTCTCTTATTAATCATCATGAACAAAAGTTATATTGTTAGTATGTTTACTTATATTACACACCGTTTGTTACTAAAGAAAGATCAGCTTTAAATGATATGTTATTTTTATTATTGTTATTATTATTAAATCAAAGAAAAGATTTTATCGAAATGAGAAGAAGTTAAGTACAAAGGAAGACTAATTAAAAAAAATTATAAAGCTTTGTGTAATTATATTGATAAAGGATTATATTATTGATTTTGTTAAATTCTACTGCTTTATGATTAATTATTCTTATTTGGAGATTCTTATTTTTTATTATTAATGTTAGAGATGTTTAAAAACTACAATTATATTCTAAATCATTATTATTACATCAGCGAATAAAAACATGGTTATTGTTTATATTGTTGAAAGGTGGCAAGCATGATAGTCGATCGAGCGGGATTCCTAAATGATGAGTCGACATGGTCTGTAAACAGCAAGTCGATGATACAAACAGTATGGGTCGATGTTTTGAAATGATGGCCGCCACCCTCCTTCGCGGAAAAAGCATGGTCGATGAAAATCACGTAGCAAATATGTTCAACACCAGCAAGGGTGTCTAAAATGATATCCACCATCTTCAACAGCAAGAATAACAAGGGTTGGTGAAAACATTTTCTACAAAGCAACAATGCACGCTAAAAATAGAATACATTGACAAACATATTGAAATGCCATAAAGCTATTATAAATCAGATTAAGGAAATATAGATACAGTTTTGAGTATTTATTATCTTCAAAGCCATCAGATTCACCATGTTCCACAGTGATAAAAAGGAACCAAACAAATAGAAAACGTCTGCAGCCTCTTCCAGAATCCACGACACCAGTCCATGCTGGGATAAATTACAAACAATATTCAACAAGCACTTAGGATGGTGACAAATAGTCACAGCAAATAGTGACAATGGTCGATGTATTCAGGCCATCAATGATTAATGAAAATAACATGGAAGATGTGTTTTAGCACCAGCAAGAGCGATACAAACAACAAATATATCCAGAAATGAATGCCATGCCATTGCCCACATGATGAATCAACTCTCTCATAACCTGCGAATTTAGTATATAGATCCATCAAGTGCTTCCACTATCTCCAACGCAGCAAGGAGGGTTCCATGAAGCTAGTTTTTATAACAAATGAATCAGTTTGGAAGTTTGTGTAGTTTTCCAACCGAATGGATGATAGATGTAATCAAACATGATGAGAGATTTGTAAATGTAGTTTCAAAAATTGTTAGTTATAGGTTAGTTTATAGCGAAAAGGTGTGATGATTCAGTGCAACCTTTCATTTTTATATTTATGTTCATTCGTAAATTTGCAAAAAGGACAGAAGAATGACATTGAATGATACATGATGACTAATGATGGATTTTGAAGAATGATAGAGTAAAAGATAGTTTCAAATTTCAAACATTGTATGCAAGAAATCTGATATACGCCTTCTTAATGAGCAGAGATAAGTCGGTATTTATTTCAATTTTGCAATTGTTTTCGCTCTTTCTTTACAATCAAGTCCTTCAGGTAAATAAATCGACATTCTTTAAAGTGATAGTTTTTATTTGCGCATATTTCAATTTAAGTTTATGTTTTGTATATTCAATTATTTCTTTCTGATTTTTGCATGGTTAAAATCTTATTGATTAAAATATTGATCAATTAGTCCGTCATCTGAGAAATAGTATTAAATTGAAATAATTTTAAACTTTTTTAGTTATATGTGCATATTATTACACCTTTAAGGTGATAAGCTTTCATTTTCAAAGCCATCTCTGAAGTTGAACGTAGGATTGAAGGATTATCGACTCTGTTTGCCCATTATTGAAAATAAAGCACTGGTCTTTCTCGTTAATTAAATTTGGTATAAGGTTTTATTGTTTCAAGTTTTTGAATTACTCTTTTATTTCATCTAATTCAGTTCATATTTCAATCATATCAAGCAATATTAAATACATTATATTTCATTAACGCATATATTTTTAGTTTTGTGATCTTATTAACACATTGAGAAGCAGGAGTTGAAGTTATCAGTTATCCGTTATAGGAAACCTCTAGAAGACTTTGAAGACAAGTTTTAAAGTGCAAGCCCACTAGCCTTGGTTCTATGGAATTAGAATTGTAGGAGGTTGTTGAAACCTTTTTTGTTGGCAAATTGATTGTATCTATCTTTGGATAAGTGAAATCCGTTAGAAGTCCAATCTGTCGATTTGAGCACCAACAGATTGGCAACTCTACTGGGGAACGAGTTGCAAGTAAACTTTACAATTTTTTTATTTTTAGACCAGCATAGAGATTCATTAAGTTAAGACATTGTGGTGAGTTTTATAATTCAGATTTGATTTAGAATTGATACTTTAATTCAGATTTTAATCTTTCCTTCTTTATTAAAGCATCTTAAGAATTATTATTTCTTAGATTTTGAAAATTTCAGATTTTACATTTTCAAATATAAAGAAGTAGATGTATGAGTAAATTAAAAAGCTTTTAAATCTGATATAACAGAGCTTATAACATTTATTAAAGTTTTCATTGTTTAAAATTTATATGTTTAAACTTAAGCTTCTATTTATATTTTGTAGCATATACTCTACTGAGGAAGAACCCAAATCACTTAATTTCATTTCCTTCTAAGAAGAGGGTGGCGACTCTACAAACATAAAGAAGTGATAAACTTGGTTACATAATTTTGTTATTAATAGTTTCCATGTGGGGAAGAAGATCCTTGCATCCAGATCAACTTGAGTTAGACTTAAAGCTAAATAAAGTCAGGACTCCAAGTGTAAAGATGTCTTATGTACCTCGCATGATGAATCCTGATAAAGATAACAAAGAATATTCTTGTGAACAATTCCCTAATTCAAGCCATCATAGTCATGAGAGTAGTAGTGAAAATTCAATATTTCTTTCTCATTTTAGCATGGTTAAAATCTTATTGATTAAAATATTGATCAATTAGCCCGTCATCTAAGAAATAGTATTAAATTGAAATACTTTTAAACTTTTTTAGCTATATGTTCATATTATTATGCCTTTAGGGTGATAAGATTTTATTTTCAAAGCTGTCTTTGAAGTTGAACATAGGATTGGAGAATTATCAACTATGTTTGCCCATTATTGAAATAAAGCACTGGTCTTTCTCGTTAATTGAATTCGGTATTAGGTTTCATTGTTTCAAGTTTTTGAATTACTCTTTTATTTCATCTAATTCAATTCATATTTCAATCATATCAAGCAATATTAAATACATTATATTTCATTAACGCATATATTTTCAGTTTTGTGATTTTATTAACACATTGACAAGCATGAGTTGAAGTTATCAGTTATCTGTTATAGGAAACCTGTAGAAGACTTTGAAGACAAGTTTTAAAGTGCAGGCCCACCAGCCTTGGTTCCATAGAATCAGAATTGTAGGAGGTTGTTGAAACCTCGTTCATTGGAAAATTGATTGTATCTATCTTCAGATAAGCAAAATCTATTAGAAGTCTAATCTTTCGATTTGAGCATCAACACAGGTCTGGGAGTGTAGCCACTAGGAAACGCCGGACGTTCCCTACCTGTTTAGCCACCCAATCATCAACTAGCGACACCTTCTTTTTCATACTTCTTAGTGCATCTATGTCACCCTGTGGGAGTGGTGCTCTGGATGTAGAAGCTTCCGGAGGGATGGCAGTGATGGGTTGTGCAAGCTTTGTCAAAAGCCCAATGATATTTGTATTCTTCTCTCTCTCTTCCTTGAGCTTTTGGGCTTGCTTGTCATAGAGAACCTCTATTTCCCAGCTGGCCTCCTTCAATAGGTCCAACTCTCCTTGTTTATCCCTCTTTCCCAAAGGTACTTCTATCACCATGTATTCTGTAGCACTTATTGTTGATTCCTATTTATTTGGGGGAGGTGTCACAATGATCACGACTATATCTCCTCCTGGACCAATCTGAATGGAATGGAGGGTCTAGGCCTTCTTTTTCTTTGGGGCCCCCTGTGCTTGTGCCATCATCTCAGCTAAGGAGATATGGGCTTTTATTTCCACTGGGGCCATCCTCTTCTTAGAATCCACCAACCATTGTGGTGGCAGGGTGGCCTTGCTACCAAAGTTTGATCCTGTGAATCCCCTCTTGGGTTCTGCTGCTCTTCCCCGAGGTTTTGAGTTTCTTCAGACTCTTTTTATATATTTTCTGGACCACCTACATCATCAACCTTAGTGTCATTAATATCCTTTTCCTCGGTGTCCTGTTCCTTAGCAATATCAAACTCAACATCTATATTCTCAGGGATCTTCCCCTCATCTTTTTGTTGTTGTTTTTGTTGTTTCTCTTTGGCACCATCTGTCTGGACATTTTCCTCTATAGGTGTATTTTCTAGAGGTGGCAGAGGTGTCTACCCAATATTTACCTGTTGGGCCATTGAGATCACATCACCAAAATTTACCTTCTTTGGGGTAGGTGGAGGCATCTGGAGCATGGTGGCTGAGGTTATGGTTTCTCCCATAGGTCAGGTTCCCTTAGCTGATGTCGGATGCTCACTCTACATTTGCTTCTCTTCCATGATTTTGGTCTCTGGAACCTGTATCTCCTATACGTCAAAGATGTCCTTCTATTCTGGCTCCTTTTCTCCTTCTATATGGACTTCCTGCTCTGCGGAAAATTCTTTCTCTGGGATCTCCCCTTTAGTGGGGATCATTATTTCCTCCTGGGCAGTGATCTCTTCCACCACTTTCCCAATGTCCCCTTGCAAATTTATGAGTTTGTCTATCCTGAATATGTCATCAAAGTCGTCGTGCGGATGGGAGGTATCTGAGGGATCTTCTAGCTGATTGTCTAACTCGGGCGAGTCCAAGGAGACAATCTGTACTTCGGGGATGTCTGGCATCCCAAGCTCTGGTTCCACCCTTGGCTAAGGATTATTTATTATTTTCTTCTTCCTCCTGGTTACCAATGGGGGTCTGACATACAACATAGCTTCCCATTCTTCCTCCGCCTTGATCCCTATTACTCGGACCATTAATTTTGCAAGTGAATGGGAATTGGAAGGGTGGACAGGTCTAGCCATAATAACTGGAGTGGCCAACCGAGTGATCAATTTCTCCTTCATATAGTGGGATGCTACCATTTGAAGCTCCAATTGTTCCATTATGGGAACGGAGGATGGGACCTGGGATGGAGCCGTGACTTTTCTCTTTCCTCTATCCTCACCCTGTAAGGAAGTCCTGGCCCTAGAAGTTGATCCTCGCAAAAATTGGGCAACTTTTCGTGTGATTTTTGGACACACCTTCTGAAAATATGCATTGCTACATTCAATTATATTGTAGGTGAGGTCCTTAATTGTTGGACCTTCTAGGGTGTCCCAATCCACCAGAGGGAGAGACATCTTGTCTACTCCCTGGACCTTATACTGCGGGTCCTCCATTGACCGAGTATCTAAAAATTTATTGGGGAACTTTTGAAGCTTCAGCCACTTCATCATCCCTTGTGTCATCTAGACAAAATGTCAGTTCCAGACCTCAAAATTGTCCTGGCAATCTTCCCAAAAATCTTCTAAGTGAAACTCATGGGGGTTTGCTACCCGGGGAAGTGTCATCACTATCTTGTCCAGCGGATCAAAATTCTTCTGCTCCAAATAGAATTTTGTCATCCCTAAACTCTTAAGTTCACTATCAGCCTACTTTGCCACTGCAAGGCTGGAAGAATAGTTCCCACAAGTGATTGGGAATGGAATGTTGGTAACCTTCTTCAATGCAAAGAAGGCATGTAGCTCCAGAATCTGTCTGCAATACACTAAAAGAATTATCCTATCCCCATAATGTTTGCGTAATAGGTAGGGTTTCCTAGAGAAATAAGTCACCCGAATGTATGTGTGCTGCTCAAATTGAATGTAATAGTGGCCATAAGTGCTAACCAAGTTCATTGCTTCCTTCGATAGCTTGTATATGGCATCCTGAGTGGGTGTAAGAATGTTGTAGTAAATGAAAGAATCATTTACTCTGTAGAAGCTGAGGAAACTGGACTCCCATTGGATTTGTGGGAAATAATCTCACGAAGCATTCTAGCCCTAGTCAGTCTTGAGCTTGCCCACTATAAGTAATCCCTGGGTGATAGGGTGTTGTTGTGCTAGTTCCCATAATATGTATGAAGTCATGTAAAATTTGGGGGACCAGGTGACCTTGATGAGCTGAGTGTCCACATGATTGGTGATGATGCTAGCCCAATCAAAATTTTGCCCATCAGAGGTGATGCCAAACAAGAAATAGTACATCCATGTTGAGAATTCCTAGGCATGTGGCTCTCCAAAGAACTTGCATAAAGTGATGATCCCCATCTGTATGATTTCCTTAAATTTTGTCTGGGGGATCTCTAGTTCATCTTTTTGAAATCTTTCCTTGGCACCTTAAGCCAATTGGCATTGAGATACCTATCAGGCGATGTGTGAAAGATTCTAGAATTCCTCCAAGGCCAAAGATCAGCTAATAATAGATGCATCATCAAATTGGGGATCCCCAGCCCTGAAGCAAAATTTGTGGCATCCAGAGACACCATGGGTGTTGGGTAGCCTGTCAAAACTGGGGTGGTAAGCACGATAGCCCAGACGGTTGTGTTTTAGTGTCTTGCCAGGGTGAGAATGAGCTCTATAGCTTGCACGAAGCAGGGGAAGCAGGCGGCCTTAAGGATCCCAAAGGAAGCCACATTAAGGGCTAATGGATCTCCGGTCATGTGTTGAATGAACATCATCTTTACCAAGGCCTACATTTTGGCCCATATTATGACACTTGTGTCAGCGACCAACTGAAGCTTGGAATCAACATTTGATCCTAGGATGGTGTCTCCCTTAATATACTTCATTGTTAATGGGAGTTTTTCTAAGGCCTTCTCGGCCTTCATCCTGACAGCTGCCCTAGTTGCAGTAGTAGTGGGGAGTTTCAAACTCCCATGTGGGGAAGATGTTGATGCCTTAGACATGATTGATGGGTGATATTTTGGAAACCTACAAGATAGGGTGATCATCAATATCGATAAAACAAAACAATGTCCGCATCTTGGGGACTTTAGCACCACCTCACATCTGTTCCTGAAAGGATGTTAGTATGCATCAAGCCCCAAAAAGATATACATATATAGAAATGACTTGGGAATTTGATCTATGCCCGGATGGCCAAGGATTTTAGCTCATGCAATGAAGTGGAATAAAGACCAAAGAAAGACTTGGGACCCATAGTCTGAAAAACTAACCGTTATTGACATGACTAGAAATAAGCTATATTAGGCTGACGTGGGAGCATCATGTGGCCATGCACTAATGAGATTAATGGAATTAATGTCGATATTTTTCCAAATAAGCAAGAGCATGAATTCCACTTGGGCCAGTTTTGAATGCTTGCATGTGGGAAACTTAACCCGCCAATAAGACTGAACTGATGGGGGAGAGAGAAAACTGCCATGGCTTGAACCAATGAGGTGTTGAGTTTGAACCAGGCGAGCACCATGAGGGAAAGCTCAACACTTTGGTATAAAACATGAAAGGGCACGGTGATCTTGATGCAAAACAAGAAGGATGTACATGGAATATACAAATTTATAGGGGGTTGAAGCACCATGAGGGCCGAAGCACAACTTGTAGGCTGACCCGAGGGCAAAATATATACATAAACCACTAAAATATGAGGTATATACAAACTATTCACACTGATTTACAACTACACAGAGGGTGGACAACCCTCTAGAAGAGTCATCCCACCAACAGGAGGCGATAGTAGGGACAAAAACAAAACAAAAAGAAAACGGAAGAAGCAACCAAAAATAGAAAACCAAAAAAAACACACGCAAACAAACAAAGAAGACTAGGAAGAATGAACCCAAAAAGGAGAACCGAAAAACCCACCTGAAAACATGGGGAATGCGGAGGAACGATCATGGGAGGCACTCTGTAACTAATTCACCTTTGAATGACAACGACCCAATACTGCTAATTGTTGTTAATCAACCGTTAATCTCAGAAAGCAATTTAAACTTAAACATTATTGAATCACCTTAATCGCCTTTGAATCACTATAATCGCTCTGAGTATTTTGATCATGGTAAATGTAAAAATGACTAGTAAGTCCTATTTATAGCCCTAGGGTAAAACATCCCACTTTTTCTGCAAACTCTAGAAAAAGGAAAACCTCCAGATTCTGGGCCCGAGGATTCCATGCCATTATACCCTCTAATAAAGGAAATAGTTGCAAAGAATCCCGAAGTCCGGGATTCAGAAAGAACAAAGAAGACAAACACCCTAGGACCAAGTCCTAGAGCAAAGAGAACCAAAAAGAAAAGAAACGACCCTCGCGGAAGCAAATCCCAGAGGAAAACAAAAGGAAACAAGAGAACCAAGGAAAAGACAAAAGCAAAAAGGGGGACCCAAAATTTTTCCAACAAAATGTAGGGACGAGTATGTAGGGCATAACAGTACCTAGCGAGAGTTGAAAAAGAAACAGGAAAGAAACTTAAATTCCTAAGATCTAACAGACGAGGAGAATTCATTTCTAATGAATTGAATGAATTCTACAATGAAGGAGGAATTAAGAGACAAGTATCTACCCTAGGTACACCACAACAGAATGGTATTGCAGAAAGAAGGAACAAATCCATCATGGATTATGCAAGAACCTTAATGATTGAAAAGGACGTTGCTACCAAATAATAGAAGGAATCCATCAACACTGCAATTCACACCTTGAACTGATTTCAACTGAAGAAAGGTACTGCGAAGACACCTTTTTGAATTATGGTATGGCTTCAAACTCAATGTTTGTTATTTCAAAGTATTTAGAAGTAAATGCTACATCTTGAAGGAAGCAAGAAATGGAAAATTTGATGTAAAAGGTGATGAAGGTATATTCCTAGGCTACTCTAGCAAAAGAAAAGCATATAAATGTTTATATCTTACTACTCATAAAGTCATAGAAAGTGTGCATGTAAAGATCAATGAGTTTGTAGAGAGAAATGAAGAATAGACTAGTAAAGAGCCTAAAGAATATAGAAATGTTTTGTTATGAGCCTGATACTATACCTAAGACACAGGCAATGGTGATTGGACAAAAATCATGTCAACCACTGAATTCATCAGCACAAACCTTGTTGAAACCTATGCAACTAGTGATGCTCACTAAAGAAACCAAGTCACAAATAGAGGGAACTGAGTCTCAGAATGAAGAAACTGAGTCACAGACAGAGGCACCCAAGTCACAGAAAGAGTTACCTGAGTCACAGATAGATCACCCGAGTCTCAGAAAATGGAACCCAAGTATCAAACAAAAGAACAAGACAAAATATTTGAGCATGGTGACTATAGTGGAGCAAGCCCAGAATAAAAAATGAAGGATCCTATACTTGAAAAATATGTTAGAAGACATCATGCACTTGAACAAATAATTGGAGATCAGACAGAAGGTTTAATGACAAGGAACAAAATAAAAGGTACATGTTTACTTAGTGAAATTGAACCAAGAACTGTTGAAGATGCATTGAATGATGAAAGCTAGATCGAAGCAATGAATGAAGAGATTGAGAAGATAGAAAAGAAAAAAACATGGACTCTTGTACCTAGACAAGAATGTGATCGGTACTAAGTGGGTTTTTAGAAACAAGATGAATGAGAAAGGTAAAGTTTCCAGAGAAACATAGCTAGATTAGTATGTAAAGGATATTCTCAAAAACATGGTATTGACTATGGAGAACTCTTGCTCCTATTGCAAGACTTGAAGGAGTTAGAACTCTTCTAGCATATGTTGCACATAAAGGATTCAAGGTATATCAAATGGATGTAAAATCTACATTCTTGAATGGAATTCTAAAGAGGAAGTTTATATTAAACAACCTGAAAGCTTTGTAGATCCTAACAAAAGTAATATGGTTTGCAAACTACACAAAGCATTGAATGGAATGAATCAAGCTCCAAGAGCCTGGTATGAAATATTGCATGGTTACTTAATAAGTATTAAATTTTAGAGAAATAATGAGAAAAATAGCATGTACATCAAAGAAGGACCTCAGAACAAGATACTATTAGTAGAAATATTTGTAGATGACATATTATTTACTAGATATGATGATCTATGCAAAGCATTCTCTAAAGCTATGAGTAAGGAATTTGAGATGTCTATGTTTGGTGAAATCAAATTCTTTGTTGGCTTACAATTTTATCAAATGAAGGATGGTATCTACATTATTCAGTCTAAATACATAAAAGAGATACTAAATAAATTTGGGATGGAAGATTATAGACTAGCTGGAACACCCATGCCTACTGGACATAAGTTTTCTAAGGATGATTATTGAAAGGAGGTAAATCAGGCTACCTATGGATCCATGATTGGAAAAATTCAATATGTTGTTCACACTAGACCTAATATTGCATTAGCAGTCGGTATTGTTACAAGGTTTTCAGCTAATCCCTGAGAGAATCACTTAATGGCTATCAAAAAGATTCTGAGATATCTTAAGGGGACTGAAGATTATGGATTATGGTATAAGAAAGGAGGAAACTTTGATTTGAAGACTTTTACTGATGTTGATTGGGCAGGAAGTTTCGATGATAGAAAGAGCACAAGTGGTGGAGAAATATTTCTTAGAAAGAGGTTAGTCTCCTGGACAAGCAAGAAGCAGAACTGCATTTCTCAGTCTACAACAGAAGTAGAATACGATGCTGCAACAGAAAATTGTTCAAACATCATATGGTTCAAACAATTGTTTTTAGGTATGAAGGTGGAAATAAAAGAACCTATCATTATCTATTGTGACAACACCAGTGCTATTAACATCTCTAAGAACCCTGTGATGCATACTAAGACTAAACATATTGCAATTAAGTATCATTTCTTGAGGGAATTGGTTCAGGACAAGGAAGTAAGATTGGATTATGTGAATACTAAATAACAAATTGTAGACATATTCACAAAACCGCTACCTAAGGATTCATTTTTGCATCTTAAAGGAAATATAGGGGTGATTCCCCTAACTGAGGCTCACTAAAATATAGTTTAGTGATGCATCAACCAAGCTACAGAATAGATTTAACATGTTGATGCAGTTATCAAGAGCTTATTGCATATGAATCAGTACAAATAGGTACATTGCAACTTCATTGGATACATATATATATTAGTTGGTGTCTTTGGCATTGGTTTTCGAAGAGGGAGAGATTACTGATGTCATAAAGATTATAGAGGGAGAACTTTATTAGAGAACAAAGATTAATGCAAGAGGGAAAAATATGTATTTTAGAGATTGATGACAGAGGGAGTTTTTGGATAAGAATCAGAATGAAGCTAAGGACATTAATAAAATTTTCATTCTTATGTCTATTTCTCTATAATTCTTTGTATTATGACATGTTGTGTCTTCATCAATGCCAAAGAGAGAGATTGTTGATGACAATTATTCAATTGTGTATTGTCATTGATGTTTACACAAGTATAGTGATGTTTACACAAATGTCTAATCCTATCTGAGCATAGTCAGTGTCTCTCGAGCTCTCTTGGGCATTAAAGATGACCAAAGTGATTTTTCAGTTCTAACCGATTTCACTTAGGCATTATAGTATTGGTCGGACATTGAAGGATTTTAGTGTTGACCAAGTTAAACAGTTAGTGTTAGCCAACTAACAACAGTTTATATTTTATGGATAATTGTTTGTATGAAGCTGACAAACATGAGTTTTATTATTTATTTGAAAGGATATTAAGGTTGACTTGAGAAGGATTATCATATATATATGAGGTCAAGTTTGGATCAAAGTGTGAGATTGTGTGTGGAAGTGTGTGTGGAGATCTATGGTTTGTGATATGAAGAGTGAAGGAAAAATTAGATGGAATTCTGATTGAATACAAAACATACAGGTTTACAACAGAATATCTGATCAGTAAGGATTAAGTAATCAAGCCAGAATAGAGATCTAAATCAATAAAGATAGTTTCTTATCAAACAGGTCAATCCATTGCTACTCTCTAACAATTGTAGCAGTGATCAAAATTTCTTAACATAGTAGACTTAATAGTCTTTTGTAAATCCTCTCACAAGCTGACATTTCTACATTGAATTATTTGAAGACCTCTAACAAGGCCACTCCTTACATGGTGATTAAATCCTCTAATAGGGCCACACCTAACACTATGTTATTGTAACCTTTGAAAAGGTTGGCTCCTAATAGGGCTCACTTCAGAAGAGTGAAAAACATTGACTAGTTGTTATTGGTGGTTTTTCCCATATTGGGTTTCCATGTTAAATCTTGGTGTTATCTTTGTATATTTCATTTTATTTATGGTTTATGTTTCTGCAACTAATTACTAAAGCATAATCACAGTTAATATCTTTAGATTTTTTATTTTAACCAAGTGATAGTGAAATATCTATGTTAACCGAGCAACAGTGTTAAATTTGTTTAAGACATCTAAGGGACTTGGATTTATTTTTGTGGTAACTTATTCACCCCTCCCCTCTCAGTTATTCAACTCATTTCCAACAAAAATTTGATTTGTATAGCGCATGAAGATCGCGACAAGAATACTTTCAATTTTCCATAAGGGATATTTACTTATAATGTTTTATCCTTTCGGTTATGTAAAACACCAACTACTTTCCAAAGGGCAATATTAAGTGTCTTTAATGACCTAATACATGATTGTGTAGAGGTATATATGGATGGTTTTAGTATTTATGGTGATACATATGAAGAGGCTAAGGAAAATATTGAGAAGGTACTAAAGTGTTGTATTAGAACTATAATATATTTGAGCCATGAAAAGAACCTTATCTTGATGACTGAAGGTATTGTATCGGGTCATTACATTTCTTCTAAAGGAATATAAGTGGATCCTTAATTAAAATATATAAATCATTTAGAATTTTCCTATACCTAACAATAAAAAGGATGTTCATCGATTCCTAGGACATGTTGGATATAGAGAAGGTTTGTTCAAAATTTAATTTAAATTGCATCACTCTTATTTGTTTTTCTAGGAAATGATTCTTCTTTTTCATGTACAAATGAATATCAAAACAGTTTTGAATAAATCAACGGGAAGCTAATTTCAACACCCTTATTACAAGGGTTGAATTTGGAATTGCTATTTTATATTTACACAAATTATTTTGATAATTTAATGGGTTTCATCCTTGAGAAAAAAGAAGATTCACTCTTATATTCCATATACTACATCAGTAATAATTTTACACTTTTTGAGGTAAATTATATTGTTATAAAAAAAAGGAGTTATTGGTTGTTACTTATGCAGTAAATAAGTTTCATCATTATATAATATGTTATAAGGTTTTTATTCATATCGATCACTTTACAATTAGAATTCTAATGAATAAACTAGTAGTAATATGACAAGTGATTATATGGTTGTTGTTGTTGTTGTTGTTGTTGCAAGAGTTTGACATTACTATACTTGATAAACCTGGTCAATATAATGTGGTTGTATATTTTCTATCAAGGTTACAAAAACAAGATGAATGTGTACTTGTTGATGATTCCTTTCTTGATGAACACCTATTTTCCATCTTAGTAAAGAGTTTTTGGATTACTAATACTGTAATTCATCTGCTCAAATTCATATTTCCTCCACATTTTTCACCAAGGGAATGTGAAAATCTCATTGACCTTAGTGATCAAATACACGTGGATCAATGGGTTTCTCTTCCGAATTGGCATTTATAATGTTATGTGTCATTGTGTACCAAAATATGGCATCTTCAACATACTCTACACATATCATTCCAAACCTTTTGGAGTATGTTTCATCACTCAACAAACTTCTAATAAAATCCTCAAAAAAATATTATTGATCAACCATCCACAAACATTGTAAGAAGTATATTCAACATTTTGATAAGTGTGCATGGGTCATCCAATGCATTTAGAAAAAATGCCTCTCTATCCTCAGTTATCCATTGAACCCTTTGAGAAATAAGGTCTTAATTTTATGGGACCAATTAATCCTCCCTCCCAAAATAAGGAATATATTCTAGTTTTTATAGATTATGTTACTAAACGGGTCTAAGTTGTTGCATTGAAACATGCTAGGGACACTAAATTTGCTAAATTTATTTTTTTTGACTGTTATGCCTTGCACCCATCCAAAAAAATTTCCTAGTGAGTTTTGGGTCCTCTTTTTCCTTGTTCTTGTTTTCTCCCTTTCTCAATACTCCAAATTCTTGGACCCTAAAGTCCCCTTCATTTTGGTTTTTCATACCTTGGTCAAGCTAAGGATCTCTGATTCTCATGATACTTAAAGAGTGTAGTGTGTCTACTATCTAAGTGTTCAGTATTATGTTGAGCTTATCCCTAGTGTGCCTAATATCTTCCATCAATCAGGTAGACTTGGTTGGAAATACCCAAGTCTCTCTTTTTGTCTATGCCTAAAAACATCTCAAAACAATTGGTGCTAGAAGAAGGGAATGATGGTTTAGAATCCCCTTTTGGTGAATCCCTTGAGATTGAGTTTCCCAGATGAGAACTCTGGAATTTAGGGTTGTTCTTCTTGATTAGATAGATAGAATCCTTTGATCAAACCCCAACAAAGGGGATTTTTTAGATTTAGGAGTGCAATGTGTACCAAGAAAAATAAAGGGAAAGGAGGATCTCCAACCTCTAGACCATAGTTTGTTCCCCAAGTTCCTAGACCACCTTAGGCAACCACCCCACTAATTGTACTCCTAGTGCAACCAATCTAAAATCCACTGATGACAACCTATTTTAACCAAAAGTATTCCCCACTTAGGAATATTGTGGGTGGAATGCACAACCTCCCTCAGATTCCTAAGAAACTCTTCTCCATATTTAAATTTGGGGGTCTCCAAATCATAGAAGAATGTCTGCAAGCATTCAAATATGCCATTGTGTGACACTAGATCTAGTATGATGACATAGTATGTAGGCTCTTCCCATATTCCTTGAGAGAAAATGAACTAGTTAGTACTTCACCCTTTTATCCAACCTATACCACTAATTTGCATCCATGAGGAAGAAACCTAACATTCCCTTAACCATCTTTAACACCAACTTCCAAAGGGATTTCAAATGGCTAGAAACACCCTATGTGATTTTTGAGCTCATTTCCATCTAGGCATACTTTGGAACCATAGATCCCTGGATATCCATATCTATCAAGAAGACCCATCCTACGAGGGACATAGATACCCTTTCCAAGGTCTATGTTCTAGCCCTAAATATGAATCAAGAGCTTAATCAAACTCATGAGGTTATAAGGAACAATTTTCTCCTAACCATTCAACCATGTGCATTTTACCATATGATTGGATACAATCTCAATACCATAGTAGGTACCTTGACAATAAATTGGTTACCTTCATGCATACCTAATCCCATGGCCCAAGTATGACTATTTCTATAAATTTTGAGGCACTAGCAATAATTGGTTGAACCCTAGGGACAAAATAGCTCTTACTTCAAATGCATGGTCATCCCTAAGCCTCAGTCTAGTACATCCCACACTGTTGTGGTGAATCAAATGCCTATCCCACCTCCTTTGAAATAAATGATTCACTTAACCATAAACATGGAGGTACTAAATAATATTTTGACTCAAGTCACATTGAAGCTAAATAAAATCAAGCTCAACCTATGGGAACCAAAACCCAAATCCCCCACAATCGAATAACAACTACCAAGGGAAATATAATTACCAAAATTTTGGTCAATGGTATAATAATAATTAACACCCTTTCAACCAGAAATGGAATGTCAAACTAAACAACAAGGACATGAACTATAATCATTAAGATACCCAAGAAGGCCCAAACCTAGCCCACACAATAAACTTAGCAGATGTTGACCTCCTAAAAAACTAATTTCAATTGCATGATACTTCATCTCACTCTTAGGTGAACTATGTACAAATGGAGAAGGTCATTAATATTACTCAAGAAAATTTTCATTCATATGGGAAATATTCTACCAACTTTTATGAAACTATCAAAACTACAATGGCATTTGAAATAATTTTCTCTCTCCTAGAGGAATAAATTGAGCCAGAGGACCCAACCTACAAATCACAAGCCTTTCAAGCTACAAGGTCCCCCTACAACTTGAGAAATCAGAATAAGGGCCCCTTTAATACCTTCATGCTACCAAAAGATATTCAAGTCCCTCTAGACTCCAACACTAGAAACAACCCAATTCCTACCTAGGGACCATCGCATTACAATCCTAGACCCTATCAAGGGAATACAACCTAGGTCCTGAAGGTAAATACAATTTCACTAAGGTCATGGATGACACCAACACCGCCATGTCCATAATGGAGATGTTGCATAATTTCCCCAAACATAAAGATTCCCTTTTATTGTGTCTCAAACAACCAAAATCCTATGTCAGCAATGTCAAAATACTAACATTCGATGACAGTGATTCAACAATATATTAGGGAAATTATGAAGAACCCCATTCCTCTTAAGATTTGATAAATTTGGATAGCTATTTGGTAGATTTTGGAACCTGTGGCAATGTGATGCCCTATTCTATTTTCTAAAGGTTAAGTGTGACCCTAACCAAGGCTAATAACATAGTCATACAACTTGAAAAGACCCAAGTCAAGATGATACAGGAACTAAAGAATGTCCAAATACAACTTATTTTGGACCCTCGGGTCTCCAGCTACATAGACGTTCAAGTGGTGGACATCCTTGAAACCTATGGGATACTTTTGAGTAGAAAATGGTACAAGTCGTTAAATGGATATATTTCAACCAAATTCTCTCATCGATGGTTACCATGGAGGGGAGAAGCCAACCACATTAAGGTGGAAACCTCAGATCAAGTATGTCATCACCGAGTATGGGAAAAAGAACTAGGTTACCTAGGTGCAAGTTGAGCCCGAACTCTATAAAATCAAGGAGATCTTGACACTAGATATCCTCAAAGGACATGATCTACCCTTGACCAAGGATGTAGAGGCACAAAGAACCTATTGGAACCCTAAATTTTGCAAAATTTAGAGTTCCATATTTCATGCCAAGAATAAAATTTCTCCATACAATCTTGTGCATCACCTTTGATCAAGCATGTTCTTTCATTTCTAATTCCCAGAAACTAGTTTGGATGCATATGTCAAATGGTCGATTCCCATGTATGTATGTGCTTTACAATTTGCAAATGCAAAATCATTCTAGGTAAGTATCTTGGGACCATAAATTTTTTCACATCTAAGCACTCCCATGTCAATTCAATTGTTCCTATAGATTTAATATATCATAAATTTGTTCTATACAAATTTGCAAATTCCCTTTTAACATTTACTATTTTTCCCAAAGTCATTCCATTTACAATTCATTTAAAATTTTCCTACATATTGTAAAATTAATTCAAGTAGCCCTTTTCATTTGTTAATATTTTGCACCTAAAATTCTATGATAAAATAATTTATCTTTTCATTTGTTTGTGTCACACAGATACCTTGTGTAGAGTCGCGGGTCTTCAGGAAATCATTAGATATTTTTCCTTGGCTAATGTAAATTAGAGTTAGTAAGAAATTTTATTGGAAATTTGGAAAGACCAAAATTACCAACAAAATTCCACAAGAAATTAAGAAAAAATTACTTTTAAGTCGATTCAATAGTCATAATCGATCAATTGTTAAGACTAGTCAACATAAAATAATCATGTTATTAACAATATAATTATACATTTCGACTCATAATTTTTTGAATAATATCTATACTCTAACAGAAGTACATCATAAGAAAATTGACCATATTGTCAAGCTTACAATTCAAACCATATAAAATGAAAGCATCATAAAACAATAAGGATTACGACATGTCATGCATCATACATCATGATCAAGAAGTATACATCAAGTATAAAACTAGAAGTTCATAATGAAGAATAAAATCAAATATGTCATCAGAAAATTGTCCATATGCATGCTCCGGTCTCCTAAGTCATACTTTTCCTCCACAAATCTTAAGATGGGAGTGTGGTCTAGGCACTTTTTCCACCCAACCACAGAGTGGTTAGCTCCCCCGAGGCTCATCCTGAAATGAAGAGCGCACCGACCCTGCCCGAGAAGCCTAGCAATCTGAAACAGGTGGATCAGAAGGAATCTAGTGCAACTTTGAAACTAAATAATTTACACATATGCCTAAGTAGAACTAATCACAGATGTGGCAGAGAAATAAAAAAAAATCACAGCATATTTAAGGAAACGTATGTGAAACATATCTTTGGCCAAAGCATCTTTAGTACCATACTTCTACTAGCAGGTAAAAGAATACATTTATACCCTTCCCTAGTTTGTCCACATTCTAAAGCCTTTCCATATTTACACATTATTAAGGAAATCAATCATACATCAAAGAGTAAATAAGAAAAACACTCATATTTTCTAGTTTAATGACATTTTGTATTGTTTTCTTTTCATACAATTTTCTTCATATTCGCAACCTAAAGTTTTAAACTAAATCTATTCAATCCTCTTCAATAGAGAAAAATGTAATTTGTTCCAATACATAGTCTGGTTTAAAACATAATAAAAAAATTATGATACTCTTACATAAGAAAAAGTAAAGGAGCATTCAAAGGGAATAACCCAAAGTCTCAGTTCCCACGGCCACAACATTTAAATCTAGGTTCATATTTGACCAACGTTATCTTATAAAAAATAATAAAACAAACTCCTCTTTTTGAACAAGTTAAAACCATGATTAACTCAAACTACGTCAAAAACATATGTTCAACCAGTACAATTCTATGTAGTTTAGAACCCAATTCCTCTTTAAAAAAAAGTGACGACGTTCTGTGTTTATAGAAACCTTCAAATTATAACATTCTAGTAAGAACAAAAGTACACAAGAGATCAACCCAAAAAAAATTAGTAAAGCGGCTCGCAGGTTTTGCTAAGTTTAATCAGCAATTATTTAAAAATTCATGATGTCTAGTTTGGTTTTAAACTTGAAACGGTAGGAGAAGAAATAGATCAATTTAACAGAAGGAAAAATCACAAGGTTCAAAACTACTAAAAGAAATCTGAAAAATCAAAACATCGTCTCCTATGCTCATTCATCTACAGTTGTAAAGGTTTGATGATCATGCTGATTAAATAAACATAAATATAAAATACACTGCATATATAAAAAATATATATCTTATTTCAATCACAGCTTAATCACTTAAGAAGGTTTCAAGAAAATAACTATCCAGTTTACAAAACACCAAAATTCATAACATCACAAAAGTTTCTCATAAGACTTATAAAAGAAGATTTTAAAACCTGTAAATTCCTCCTCCAATTTCCAGTATCGCCTTCTTTTCCAAAAAAAAAATGCAGTCCCTCCTTCCATTCCCAGTTCTTTTTATATTAATCACCATTCAATTCCACCTTCGTCGATGTGTTTTTCCAGCCTTTAAAATAGCATACAATATGGAGTTTGTTTAATTTTGTCCCTTCAATTAAAACCCACTCCTCTTTTCCAACGGTTACAATCTTTAACTAGAAAATATTTGATCGAAAACACTTTAATATCTTAACTTCGTATGAAGAGACACACGCTAAATATCATTTTCTACTGAGATTTAAATTTAAACAAGGAACCATTAAATAGTGTTTTGGAGATCAATTTAATTATTGATTCTCTAATTTATTCAATTTCATGCTTTCAACATAAAGAAAAATTAACAATAATAAATCAATTTTTTAATCAGTTAATCTTAATTAAATATTGTTTCACACATTTAGATGGTGTAAAGAGAAATTATTCTATCTTTAAAAAAAATTGTTCACTCACATACACTTTAGAAATAAGGTAAGAAATAGAACACTTTAATCTAACATATATTTGTACTTGTGAATATTAAAATAATCATGCATATGTGGTGTGTGATAACCAGAATTTTCTGATCTCACCCCTGCCGAGGAGCTAGCTTCCTCTACCTGAACCTCACCCATGTCTTCATCCTTCCAAACATCTCAAAATACTAGATTTTTATTAGTAGGTTAGTCCCAAGAAAAATCATAATCAAATTTAAATTACATCATTTATTCTGGCAATATACATCCTATTTATCAAATTTGCATATAAAGAATAAAATAACCATCATAATTCCCCATCATGTGAGTACAAAATATAGGATCATCATAACATGATATTGACATAAAACCATCAATACACTAGTACATTTGAGGTCAAATTCTGACGGCCATTTGTCGGATTTCCAATGCTCATTTGTTGGTATTTTGACACATGAGTCCATCGTCATTTTTGTGTAGGAAATTGTGACAGAAGACACATCTGTCAGTTTGCTGACACCACATCACGTTAGAAACTTGCACATGACAACAGCTTCATTATGGCATTTATTGCAGTTCATCCATCGGCATTCTGACACCACGACCTATCAGAAATATACAATCTCTGTCAGAAATAACTGTCAAAATAGCGACAGTCGTGTAGCATTTCTTTGACAGGTTGCCCTATCGAACGTATAGCATTACTGTCAGAAGAATTGTCATAAATTATGATTCTCTGACATTTTATCTATCGAAGGTATAGCACTATTGTCAGAAATTAATTATGAAATGTCTAAAAATTGATGGATATGCACATTAAAGATAAAATAGCTCAAGAGACCATCATAGGTTCTCTCTTTCTTCGGTCTATATTATTGACATAATGTTTTACCTTTCATTAGCTCATCAAATCCAGGGATTTGAAAGAATTTAATAGAATATTTTCTTGACAATGTATATTATTTAAGTTGATGTTGCACAAATTTATCTACTTCGTGCACTTGTAGACAATGAGGACGGTGATAAAGAAGCATGGCCATGGTAGGAGATGCTTCTTTATCACCGTCTTCATAGTATACAAGTGCGCAAAGTAGATAAATTCATGCAATGTCAACTTAAATAATATACGTTGTCATGAAAATATTCTATCAAATTCTTTCAAATCCCCAAATTTGATGAGCTAATGCAATGTAAAACATTCTATCAATAATATAGACCGAAGAAAGAGACAACCTATGATGGTCTCTTGAGCTGTGATATCTTTAGTCCTAGCTACCATCCTAGCTACTTGTCGATCGTCGAGAATAATCACCGCCTTGCATTTATGTACACTACACAAATTGATCCCAGTCTCGCAAAAACATTTTACACTTGTACATCTCATCAATATTGGAGGCCTAAATTAATTTTATACGATCACTAGAACATTTTGTGCATGGATGAAAAACAGTATCCAAAGTTTCTAGATAACCATTTTTGAGAAGAGGAATGAGTGCAGGCCAAAGAAGGGATAATTCCACAACGGAAAGGAATACATCTTTTTAGCCTGGGTCTGAATCCTACGCCCAATTGTTGAAGGATCTAGGGCTAGTCTAGAAAGATGTCTTCCATTCTGTCTACAACATTGTGTCCATCCATGATCTCAGGAATATCATCTTTCTACTCTTCATTTGCCAAAATATATCGCTTCTTCAAGATAAGAACTCTTGCCAACATTAGGGTACCCACAAATCAAAATAGTTGATGTTATTGGTGCTTGTGCTCAAGGATATCGATTCACTATTTTGAAACGGCCAAATCATTTTTATTTCATTTGTTGAGAAAA
>MU227730.1:950512-967505 GCA_018584345.1 Thuja plicata
CTGTTAAGGGAAAAACCACTAGGACCGGTACCCCAAATTTTCACTCTTCTGAAGTGAGCCCTGTTAGGAGCCAACCCTGTTAAAGGTTACAAACACACTATTAAGTGTGGCCTTGTTAGAGGATTTTCAATACATAGGTTGTCACTAAGTATCTGGCATCTATGCTACCATCCTTGAATCAGTCTCATGACTCTCAATAGGGTTTATGCAAATCTTACTACCATCCTTGAATCAACCTCCTTCTTAGACTGTCAATAGGCTTTAGGTAAGACCAGTGCTACTATCATGAGTCAACCTTCTGGTAATCTGTTAGGATATAACTCAGTTACAAAAGAGTTGTAAGTCCTACTCTATTAAGAGACTTAATGCTTCAATGGTTAAACTGAAACAAAATGACCTATTTCTAATGCAACTGAATTGCAGATTTTCAGATCTATTTACTTACAATATCTTTCTGATAAATGTATCAATACAATTCCTTTGTACTTAACTCTTTCTACTCTGTGATGCTGTGCTTTTCTGTCTGTCGGTGTCTGCAGAATTCTTTAGCTCTCCCTCAGCTTGATTGATCAGGACTGCATGAAGTTAATCCTTCATTAGTTTCTCTTCAGTATCTTCTATCATTTCACTCCCCCATGTATCTGATTGCTTTCTTGCATCGTCATAAGGTGAATTGTGCTTGTCTCTTATATAGACATGATTTTCCTTAATTCTAGGTTCTTGACTCTTGATTCTTGATTCTTGGCATGAAAAACAATCCAGCCAAATTGATTTATGGCTTTAACTCCTGATTTATCTCATAGTTATCTTCTTTCCAATTATACAAATCACTTACTTAACTGTGGTCAAATAAAAAAAATAAAACAACCAGTTAAGTCTATCTTTTAGCTCTACCAGCTAGATATTTTGTCATTTTTTGATCTCTTTGTTCTGTCATTAAATTCTACAGTTTGTCGCCGGTGACAACTGCCAGTTCTGTCGGTGTAACTTTAGTTAGCTTCAGGATCTCCGTCCATCAAGCATCATTGGATCTTGTTCATTAGGAAACACTTTTTTGATCTTGTTGGGCATCCTTTGATTCTTCTTCATCGGGCAACACTGTCTTCTGCTTATCGGGCATCATTGTGACTTTATCTCTGTCTTTACCGATGGTGTGCACTCCGTCAGTGTAGTCTGTCACTTAGTGAATACTTGACTTTTATGCATTGCTGAAAGCATAACTTTTATTCCATTGATTCTCTAAAGTCTTTTGTATTATGTATATGACCATACAGATGATATCAAGTTGACATCAATGACAATACAAATCATTAACTGATTTAATGTCTTGCATCATCTTCAACTTAATATAGTCAACCATTTAATCAGTTACATGTCATCAGTACTCACTCAAACAATCTAACCAATGTCTCTATCTAGCATTGAGGTTAGGTTGTGTGAAGATATACCCAAGTCCCATGTGATCCTTTTTTAACTCAAATGTCTTACCCAAAAGGTAATGTCTCCACATCACTAATGCATGTACAATTGCAGTCAACTCTAAGTCATGAGGTGCATAGTTAACCTCATAGTGCTTCAACTTTCGTGACTCGTAAGCCACTATGTTTCCTTTCTGCAACAGTACACCTCCAAGACCTTCCCTTGAAGAATATATAATCATGGTGAATTTCCCATTTAGATCTTGTATGATCAAGATAGGAGCGGATGTGAGTTTCTATTTCAACAATTGGAATTCTCTCTCACATACATTAGTCCATTCATATCTTTTCCCTTTTCTCTAAACGGATGTAATAGGAGTTGAAATCTTGGAGAATCCCTCCACAAATGTTCTGTAATATCTTGCAAGTCCCATGAAGCTTCTAACTTCACTTACATTCTACAGAGCTGGCCACTCAAGAATAAATTTAATCTTTGCAGGGTCTACAGTAATTCCATCAGTAGAGATGATGTGACCCAAATAGTGTATCTCTTTCTGATAGAAATAAAACTTTGATAACTTGTCATAGAGTTTCTTGTCTTTTAGATGTTTTAAAACTATTTCAAAGTATTCCCCATGCTCCTTCACCATGCTCTTTGAATAGATCAAAATGCCATCAATGAATATCTCTACAAATTTATCCAGACAATCTCTGAATACGCTATTCATCAAGCTCATAAATTTTGGAGGTGCATTAGTCAAATCAAAAGGTAAGATGGAAAATTAATAATGTCCATACCTTGTCTTGAAATTTGTTTTGGATATGCCTTCTTCTTTGATTCAAAGTTCATGGTATCCAGATCTCAAATCATTATTCAAGAACACAGTTGCTCCCTTAATTTGATTGAATAGTTTATTTATTCATGGGAGATGATATATGTTCTTGATAGTCACCTTATTAAGCATCCTATAATCTATGCATAATCATAAGGTACCATCTTTCTTCTTCACAAAGATCACTGGAACTCCCCATGGTGATAAACTGGGGCGTATGAACCCTTTATCCAAGAGTTCTAGCAACTGCACCTTTAGCTCATACATTTTAGAGGTGGTCATCTGATATGGAGCCTTGGATTGTGGCTTGGTTCCAAGATTTACATCAATAGAGAACTCAAATTCCCTCTTTGGAGGTAACTTAGGTAATTCCTCCAGAAATACATGCCGAAACTCCTACAAAATATAATGATATTCTAAGCTAGGAGGAGTGTCGGTATATTTGACATAAGCCACATATATGTTTTTGAGAAGCCAACAATCCCAAAAACTGCCAGACGACTTCAAAAACATCCAGATGGAAATTGGTTGTAATGAAACAACTCTAATACAGTCTTTTGATGATTCAAATATTGTAAAAGCTTCCTTGAAATAATTTTGTGTGTGGCCTCTAATCACTATATTCTAAGAAGTGACATCTCTTTGATCCTAAAAGGAAATGATGAAGGCTGCAAATTTTTTTTGTGTTGCTACTAATAATAGAGGCTCCCTGTACTGGTATAATTCCTTAATAAAAGCATTTACAAGTGTATATCTTTCAATCATTACACGATATCACTTTTAAGTGATCTACAAAAGAAGGAGGCACTTTGTTTTTGATTCCAAATTTCAAGCATTCTCCAAACCTATGCCACAATAATGTTGCAGCAAAAAGTATAAAAATAATGGCTCTAATAAAGGTGATTTTGAAGTTACACCATGATGGAATAGGAATAGAATTGATGAGATTGAAGAGATGTTGTGGCAGAAATATGAAGGAGTTCTTGACCGGGAAAGAATCTAGTTTATACATTCAAAGGGGATACCAAATAAACTTTGAGTCTCATAAAGTTCTTTTAAATGAAGAAGCATTTTGATCCAAATGAATGTTCCTCCAACAAGTGATTAAATGGAATGTTGGGAATCTGGAAAGGTGTAAAAACATAGAGAAAAGGATTAAAAAATTTAGACTCGCAAGACCTTATATAGTTATCGGTAGGTCGGGATAACAATAATATGGTTATATTGATTTTATCAGTTATGAGGATAAGATGCCATTGGCAAAAATATGCCGAAACAAATCATTGGGGTTGGAGAAGGATTAAAATAGTCTCTCTAATAATATAAGTTACCCGATGAAGCTCTTTGGAAAATCCTTGCATTATCGGGATAACTTTTGAAAAGTTTCCCCTACACCCGATGGCAGCAGATAACAAATTATGCATAAAATTATTAAATTTTTAACCAAGGAAGAATATTTTTTGAAAATATTAAGAGGTAAATAAAGAGTATTGGTGGGTTTTAGGGGAGAATTTTGTTAATACTCGGTGGATTAAAGAAGTAAAAATATTATAAAAGGAAATAATATCGTGGTAAACTTAGAGTCCATGAGGCACTCCATTGTAAGGAAAAACATTTTTATTTCAAAGGTGAAGATACAATAATAATTATTTTTCAAAAGGAAAAGTTATGTTGTGGGAAAATAAAAAAATCCTTTTAATATTATTTTTAGTCTTTGGAAGATATTTTGGGAGAGAAGAAGAGGATTATTCTCATGACTAAGGATAGGTATTTCAAAATAAAGGACACTAAAGTCAAGACATATTTTTGAAATGATAACAGAAAAAAAAGGGAAAGGATGATTTAATTATTTGGAAAGAGATGCTAATTTGAGAAGAAATATTTTCAGATAAATTATTGATATTTTTTCCATTAGGTGATTTATGGGAAATTACTTTGACTGTGGGTGAATGCATATGAGAAAGTTATAATCATAAATTTTTAAAGAAAAATTGGATGAAAGAATTACATTGAAGTAAGTTTTTTTTCCAAAAGATGGTTTATTTAAGGAGGGAGGTTATTTTATGAAACCAAAAGAACAAATATTATACCCTAATATTTGGAAATGATTTAAAATATTTTATAAGGATGATATACTTTTTGTCAAGGATGGGTTATTTTGACAAAGTATTTGCATACGAGGAAAAGGCAACGAATGATCTGATTAATTTGTTTTTGTGTGCAGGATCTATTTATCAAATGATTAACCACAAGTAGCATGGAAGGATTTTCTAAATAAAGTTGATACAAATATTTTACAAGGTGGATCATCAAAAGGAACATTATCAAAACATTTGATTATTAGATATTTAGGGTTTATTATTTTGCAATTTTTCACAAACCAAAGGTTGTGACATTATGAATGTAAAGGTTTGAAATGATCCCTTGTGTTTATAAAAGGGAAATCAGGACCAAGATACATACACAATAAGAGAAAAAAAAAAACTCAATAGAATGGGAAAATTTTGAGAAAGTCAAACTCGAAGTCTTTTAAATTTATGTAAACTTTATTTCAAATATTAATGATCAGGAAGCTCTCTTTTGGAGGTTCTCAAATAAGTGTTTAAATTAATTCCTTTGTGATTTATATTTCCAGTAAATATAAGCTACTTTGATTCTTTGTGCACAATATATTATTTTTTTATGTTTAAATTGGATCGTCAGAATTATATGTGAGTGTTCCATATTTGTTTTTTTATTGGTCTCTTCTAGTAAGGATTAAATTCAAGAAAAATAATTGGATATTAATCAGTAATTGAAGGCATTAAAGATCAAACCAATTGATAGGGTTATCTCAGTGGTAATCTTGAAAAATTATCTCACAAAGGTTATACATAAGGGTTAATGAAAGCACAGAATCTATAGCCCAATAGAAAGAAGGCATTGATCACATCATTCAACATATATAAATAGTTTTTAATCCTTTCAAGAATTTATAATTTATACAATACATATATAAGAATTCATTTTTTCATTTGAAATAAATTCGATATCAAAACATTGTATGAAGTAAATAATTTGATATTCTTAAAATATTATAATGCCAACTTATGAGAACATTTGAAGAAACCAGACTATGTGGTATAAAAATCCTCCAACCAATAGATAAGTTCAAGGTATAGGCTTACCTTCCTTGGTTCTGGAAAGCCTAAAGTGCAGGAATTCAATCTAACTATTGATTGAATTTGTTAGTTGGCCAAATCAAGTGGATAATTTGATCCCAAGGCTTGGCATACCTTACGAATTTTCCAGTTTGTTGATTTGGGAACCAATAGAACCCAATACCTAGCCCTAAGATTAACACATGATATCCAAATACTACTGCCATATGTATATTTTGAAAACCTCCTCTTACCATCGTGTGAATTCCTAAGCATGACAACCCACTTGTTAGCACCTCCCAAGGGGGATTATTATGACCAACCACAAAGAGAGGGAAAGTCAACTGCTCCTAAGTATAAAATTGAGGTGATTATCATTGAGATTCAATATCTCACCCTATCTTCTAAATTTATGCTAGACACCCCTACTGTAAGAAAGATATTTCTCATCAATCTACCCCAAAGGAAATCAAACCAATGGAAAGGAGTGGAAAGAAAGAGATTTTTAAGGCTGAAATTTGGACTCCTAAGTTTGATGCTTCAAGATATAAAAAAGGTAGTGGGGTAGGGGTAAAGTTATTCAACCCAAAGGGGACGGATTTCTTGGCATTTAATCAATTGTAATTTGGTTGAACCAACAATGTCACCAAATATGAGGCCTTACTAAGGGGTTTCTTATTCATGCTAAGGAAAGGATTCACCCACTTAAAAGAAATGGAGGACTCAAAATTAGTCATCAAATAGGTGAGAAACCTATATTCTTATCATGAAAAGTGATTGGTAGACTATAGGATTAGGGTATAGAGATTCATAGAGTAATTTGATGGATTAAATATCAAACTCATCCCTAGGAAGAAAAACTACATATTGACACATTCGTTGTAGCGACCGGTATGCTAGAGCTAGTGGTAGAGTCAAAGCCCAAGAAATTCTCAGTGGAACTTGTGTTGGCACCTATTATCCTAGACAATATCACCCACTTCGAGGTCTTCAAGGATGAAAAACATATCCTTGCCTTTTTTACTAACATCAGAGTCTTTGAAAACCAAGTTGTTAAGGAAGAACAACACAATGATAAGGGGGGAGAAGATGGAATGCTCAACCTCCATAAAAATAAAATCCCCAAGGGCATGGTAGCATTAGAATGGATCTTTGAATCAGATCCATGTATCAACCACAAATTTCCACCTACTTTTGAAGGGGGGCGAAACAAGAGAATCAACATCAGAGAAAAGGGTCAAGATAGATTTATCTTCGTGGGGAAACCCTCCACCCTAGAGGAAAAGGGGAACATACTGAAAGTTCTAAAAGAATACATAGATGTTATTTCCTAGGGGTATGAGGACCTCAAAACCTTTGGTACATCTATTATGACTCACACAATTCCTCTCAAGCCTGATGCCAAACCTTTCAGACAAAAAAAACAACCCATCAACCCTATCATTGATCCCTTGATCTTTCAATAGATCCAAAACCTATTGTCATCCAAAACTATATTCTCTATCATCCATACTACCTGGGTGGCTAATTTAGTCTTGGTATAAAAGAAAAGTTGAGAGATGAGGCTTTGTGTAGACTTTAGAAACCTTAATAGGGAATCTAAAATAGACAACCATCCCTTACCTTTTCTTCATGAGGTTTTTCAAATTTTGAATGGATCATATATGTTGTCCTTCTTAGATGACTACTAAGACTATAACCAGATAATGGTTAAATATGAAGATAAAATGAAGACAACCTTCACAACCAAGAGTAAAATATTCATGTATAGAAGGATTTTTTTTGGTTTTCCAATATTGGGGAAACTTTCTAGTGAGCCATGGACACTGTCTTCAAGGAACTAGTTGAAAAATGCATAATCATCTACATGGATGATCTCATGGTATTCTCTAAGGAAATAAAGGGAAACCATGTTAATTTAACTAAGGTATTTGAGATATTCCTTAAGTATGGTATCTCTCTCAACCCTAATAAATGGATATTTGGCGTATCAAAAGGAAAAAATTTTGGAAATATCATCTTGGAGAAGCACATATCCATTGACTTAGATAGAGTAATATCTATGCTTAAGATACAAATGTCTAGAAGTAAGAAGGATATGAGATCTTTCTTTAGGAAGATCAACCTTTTCAGAAGGTTCATCACAAGGTGTGTATATATTATGAATCCCATAAATGAAATAATGAAAAATTATGTCGTGATAGAGTGGATTTAGGAGGCTAACGATGTCTTTTCCCAAATAAAGAAATCTATTTTAGAGGCACTGGTGCTCACAATTCTCGATTGCACCTTGTCACTCCACATATTCTTCTTTTCTTCCCTACAATATGGTGCTACAATTTTAACATTGAGGAAAGATGGTGATGATAAATTGATAGATGACTTCCTCATTCAAAAATTCCAAAGTAAGCCAATTCACACTAGAGAAACATGCATTTGTATTGGTAAAGGAAGTGAAGAATTTTTGGCATTACATCCTCCAGAGTAAGGTATATGCCACTATGTCAGACCAAGTAGTCAAATCCATGATCTTACAAAGTGATCTTAGTGAAAGAAGGAGAAAATGGATAACAATACTCTTAGATTTTGACCTGGAATTGTAACTTATGAATTTGGTGCAAGGTTAGGGCTTATCCCAGACAATGGTCAAAGTTGGACCACATATTGATTTTTATCAATATATTGTGGAATCTTTCACTCAGTGCCCTTAGTATGTGGACTTGATATATCTACTCCTCAAAAATAGGTGTCTAAAGGGACTCACCATAGCTAAATGTAGGGCACTCAAGCTCAAGAGTTCCAACTAAATAACTAAGAACAAAACCATGTTCTAAAATATCTATAAGGGTATCTACCTCAGATTCCTTGACCATGAAGAATCTCAGAGGAAGATAAAGGAGTTTCATGGGAAGTTTAAAACTAGGTGTGGCTCAGCCAACTCTACTACACACCAGATATTCCAAACTGGTTACTATTGGCCACAAATATTCAAAGACACCCATGAAGATATAAGGCATTTTCATACATGTAAAATTGTTTCTCCTAGAGAGAAAAACCCAACAATTCACCTTAAGCCAGTACAGAGGTAAGACCACTTTCCCAATGGGCACTGGACTATATTAATCCTAATTTATATTAGACCACAAGTTTATCCTCACTACGATGGATTATTGCACTAGAGAGACCAAAGAAATAGCCTACAAGAACTATACCATATACCTAGTCATGTATTTCCTTAAGGATTATATCATCACAAAGTTTGGAATACCATTTGAGCTGGTATGTAACAATGGCACTGCTTTTTCTTTTTCTCAATTAATGCAATGGGCTTATCAATTTAAGGTTAATTTAAATACCATTTGACCTAATATGTGACAATGGCACTACTTTTGCTTTTTCTTAATTAATGCAATGGGATTATAAGTTTAAGTTTAATTTACATTTTTCATCCAACTACTACCCTCAAGGGAATGGGGTGGCCAAATCCATGAATAAGAATCTATTAGAGGTAGTCAAGAAACTAGTAGAAAAGAACCTCAGAGATTATCACACCAAGATAAGGTATACCTTATGGGTAGATCATACCCATGTCAAGGAATCCTTAGGGACTTCTCCTTACTACTTTCTCTACGACCAGAACCCAATCTTCCAAATAAACCTATAGATCCATGCTCTCAAATTCATGTTGGAATTTGAAAACCAAGAAAACAGCATGGAGGTTTACCTCCTTAACTTACTTACACTTGAAGAGGGGGGTATAATACCCTCAAACACTTTTCTAAGCATCAAGCCATCATAAAAATTGGTTTGACAAGAGGGCTTAGTTCAAAGCCTTCAAAATCTCATACCTTGTCCTCCTATAGGACAAATCATGTGAAAAGAAAGGTGATCACTAGAAGTTTGATCAAATTTATTTGGGACCCTACCAAATCATTGATATCCTTGGTGTCAACACATACGAAATAAGTTACTTGACTAAATAACCCATCCTAGTACCTTTCAATGGGCAATTACTCAAGCATTATTTTTTCTAAGAATGGTCAGGGTTTCCATCCCTATTTGTAGATAGTGTACCATATTTTTATTTTATTCTATTGGTTTCTTTTACTTTTCATTTGTTGGTTTTGGATTTTTCCCACTTTTATCTTGATTCAACTCACATCCTAGAGGTAGGATGACTTGGTGTCCCTAGTTGGAGACGTGCCTTTTTTATTTTGGTAGGCCTAAATTGGTTGTTCGATAATGAAGCCATGACATACAATCATCCAAGATAATATTTAGCAAATTCAAGAGGGGGGAAATAATGGAAACCTCATGATACAAACATATCCAAACCACCCCTTCACAATCAAAAGATGCAATAGAAATAAAATAAAAGCCTAATGGTAAGAGTGGTTTTATCCTGTCTGAATGTAGAAAGCTATGATTTAATACCTCTACAGAATCCCTGGAATTATAAATCTAATTACAATATAGTACCAAGGGTGAGTAAATGAAATAATTACCACAAATGTAGGAAAAATCACTAATTGCTGAAAGGAGTGTCATCAAGACACCTTGGTTAAATTAATATAAAAAATCAAGCAAGTGGAATCAGGAATACCATTGTATGGAGGTACCAATTTAAGATGAATATTATGGATATGAGGGACACTCCTCTAACTTATCAAGATCATTATAAGGAAGGATAAACAACAACAACACACAGGGATATGTTGAGAAGTATTATGGATGCATATGGTTGTTTCCTTCACCAATATTTGAATTGTAGCAGTAAACATCATCTTAAATGATAGTAGCTCATGAATTCTATATTGTAGATGATTCTAGAGTTCTAAAATGCATAAGGAATTTTTCCCAATCGGTCACCATTTTTTATGCCCTACATTACCCATCCTAACATTTTTCCTAGTGAGTGTTACATCACATTTTTCCTTGTTCTTGTTTTCTCCCTTGCTCGCTACTCTATAGTCCTATAACCAAAGTCCCCTTTATTTTGGTTTTTGGTCCCTTGACTGGGTTATGGATCTCTAAGTCTCATGATACTCAAAGAGTTTGTCTACTCTAAAATTGTTTGGAACTCTAAATTATTAGTCCCCGACATGCTTGATCTCTTCCGTCTTTCAGGAAAAGTTGGTTGGAAAAACCTTGTTATCTCTTGTTGGCTTGTGCCTAAAAATACTATAAAAAAAAATCTAACTTTAACATATTTCCTAAAAAAATGGTGGAGGCTTGTTCTTCCATTGAGTCATGTATATCTTGTAGGAACACAAATAAAGGATCAATATCATTATTATGCATGAAATTAGTTTACCCCTCTATTAGATGTGTTCAAGGGTTTGGGCCTACCCAATAGGGCAAGTTCCTAGATGGGACTGCAAAGATGGGATTCTTGAACCTTCAAGTCTGAAGGTGCATTTTGTTGGATTAAGCTTAATATTTCAAGGAATGTGGTCCAAACCTCTAGGATTGGGCATAAAGAAAATGTTATGCCCAATTAGGTATACTATAAGTGGGAGTTCTAGACAAGAGAATCCAAAATTCCCCTGGCATGACTTGCCTTGGCCTAGTTACATAATTGCATAATATAAGGTACCTTTGACTAATAAAAATGGGAGATCTTGTGGAAAGAGATCTAGGGATATGGGTTTGGGCTTCCATAAAAACTAGGATGCCAACTTCGGGTGACTAAAACTAGATTCCCATACCTATGATCATGGACACTCTAGGATCATTAATATGTTAAGTGTGTGTTGGACTTGGGAGGAAATGAAAGGGATAATTATTAGTCCTAAGATCATATTACTGAGAGGAGGGGTGAATCATTAATGTACCAAATAATCCAATCTTTTAACCTCTTAAACTTGAATCACCATTCACAAGATTAACCATATATTCAATAAATGAAACCATAAACATGCAATTCCATCCACACATTTGACACACAAATTTATCTCATGGAAACCCAAATAGGGAAAACACCATGGTGGGAACTACTACCCACTAAATGATGTACTCTTATAAAGCATGCCCTTTGAGGAGATTTGTTGAGATAATGGAGAGGTGTGTACTGAGAGGGGAGGGGTGAATCAGTACCCTTAAAAAATTTTAAACAAATCTTTGTAGCCATATGTTCAGTAATAACTGACTGAGTAGATTGCACAAAATATGTAATGTCAATGCTAAAATGTAAATTCATGTAAAGTAAACAATAAACATACATCAAATTTGAATACTCGTGACACTAATATTTTCTATCATAGAAAACCCCTGTTAGAAGGTAAAAACTACGGTGGGGATGAGACCAACAAAACTTCACTACTGCAATAAATAAATTAGATTGTTAAAGCTTACAAAGATTGATCACTTCTAGTGATCTTACCCTATTAGGAGTAACAAGAAGATTGATTAGATCTACCTTATGAGAGGATTTAGCAACACAATGTATGTGTGCACTCAATTAAGAGATTTTTACAAAGATGGTTAAGTCTACTTTGTTAGGAGATTTTTGGATTGTTACAATTGTCAAAGAGTAACAAAGTTGTGTGGTCTAAATAAATTACAATCTCTATATTGTGGATACAGATCCTTTAATTGAAATAAAATATATTACCTTAATCTAAATGACAATACCTTTTATTCTATTATGCTCAGTAACCTTGCCTCTATTCTGAAACTTAATTCTGCAATATAATCCTTGTCCTAAAACCCTTGTGTGAACTCTGATGTCCGTAGTATGGTGGCTAATTGATCATTACTTGATCAACATACAATAAAAATGGCATCGTTACATTACATATATAAAACTCCTTGACCTAATTAGGGTTCTACAATAACTTACAAAACCTAAGATCAATGGTGTAAAATTTTTAGCTTGATCATCTAAACATAGGAGAAATAAATGATTAATGCTTTGAATCCGTAATTAATGTTCTCAATCATTTTAAATTATTATCTAGGTCAGAAAAATTTTTGTTACCTAGATTGATGTGCCATTACAAAATTTTACGTGGCCTCTGGTCCACTTAGTAAATGTTGTCTTTCAATTCTCGATGCTCTTTGTGTGTCTTCTTTATGTTGTGTATCTCAGTTAGACAACTTCTTGGTAAAGTTTGTCTACTCGGTAATGAGTCCACTCAGTTAACTTTGCGCATGATTAGTGCTCTCAGTCAACTCTGTACTTCAGTGATTATACTAACTGGTCTATCTATCACTCTATTACTGACTATCCATTTGAGTGCTTGGATAATAATGAAAACCTTCAAATCTCATTTGGAGTAACATTCTCTCACTTTGGCATTAGTATCAAAAACTTGTATATGTAGATGTAGTATACACATGGCAACTTATACATAGTAATTACACATAGTGACTCCCCCTTTGTACATGCTCAGTATATACATATGATTCCCCCTATATACATATGTACATATGTTTTCCCCCTTTTTTAAAAATAATGACAAAAAGAATAAAACTTACAATATGTCAAAAATATTGGAATGGGCTTGCTTAAAATTTTCCATTAGCTTCTCCCATTCCTCCTTTAGATGTTCAAGGGTCAATAGCTCAAGGTTTAGCTGATCATGGATATCATATATGCTTTCTGTGACTGATAGTTCTGGGGTGGCAATCAGGCTCTTTGCCAATGTCACATGTTTTTACCTCATAACCAAATGTGGTAGTAACACAGCTTGTAGCTCGGTTACCTGTTCTTTGATTTTGTCCTCTTCCTTTTTTAGATCAAGTCTCAACCACTGTGTTTGTACAACTTTGGTGTAATGCATGTTGCTCGGTTGAAAGACTTGTAGAACTATCTTTTAGATCATTATCTAATGTCTTCATCTTTTCACTAAGCTCGATAGTGAAGTGATCTAAAGGGCATAACTATTGTAGAATTGTAATGGCTTTAGATATAAGAGTTTCTAAATTGTTTACAAATTTTGACAGATTTACCTTGTTTACTACCACTGCCTGGATGATCTTTTCAGTAACTTTATACTGAATCTTTTTTACTATTCACTCTTCCAATTTCTTCTCGACATCAATATATGGACTATTTATTGCCTTGGTGAGTAGTGCAAGTTGAACAAGAATGGGGGCTGATTCATCTATGTTCACATCTGGAACTACTTGCATTAGAATCTCCTTAGTGGTCTCTAGCACTTGTGCACTTTTACATTCTTGCCTTAGCTTATCCTATGCTTCTTTTCAGGTGCATAGTTCACCATACCTCGTCAAAGCGTCTAGGTAAAGTGTTCATGGATCACAATCAGGAATGTTAATGATTTCATCAAGTGTCACGAGAACCTTGCTCCCTTTCTTATTTTTCTTCTTCTTCTCTTTTGTGCTTGATAAAGGAGATAGTGTCAATTCTAGTTGAGCCTTTTTCTCAATTTCTTTCTTTGTTTGATCGCTCAGTGTGATGACATGGAAAGGTCCCTCGGTAGCTGACCTAGTGTGAGTAGTAGAAGTATCTACCATCATTTTTTCTGTGTTACCTTCACCTTTGTCTTCTACATTAGTGGTATCTTTAGGTGCATCACCTTGTGTTGTTCCACCACTATGCTCAGTCTCTTTACCTTGTGTATTACCCTTGTCTTCAATTGTGTCTGTAACTTGCTCGGGTGTAGGATTTTGTGCTTCATTCTCTATATCTATAGCATGTACCAGAATAGGAAGATTGCCTGGTACCATTTCTTGGGTGACCTTTGTTGTATATTTTTCATCTATGGTCTCGGTAGCTCTAATTATCTCGTCTTCTTTAGTTGTATCATCAGGATCATCTTTAGTGATATCATTAATTGTGATCTTTATATGTCCTAGACTAGTCAATAGTATCAGAATACCATCTAGTACATAGTCAATTGTTGCATCATCAATTTTTATTGGTTCCATACTTGTTTGATGTCCCTCAATATAGACTGTATATGCAATGTCCTTTGTTTCCTCAGTATCCTTCGTTGGATTCAATGGTTTGTTCCATATTCAAGTGCTCTCTTCATCCACTTCCTTAAAATTTCCTTGTAGGATATTCAATGTTTGTGCTTTCTTAGGAAATTTCTTGGCATGCAGCTATATAATATCATCAATTTTCTCTATTCTACAATCATCTTTAATTAGAGTGAGAGCTTCCTCTCTCATATGTTTCTCGGTGTTGAGTGCATATGTCCATCGGGCTGATATCTTATCATATAATTCAGAGGGAATGTAAGTAGAAAATTCAATAGGGACTTGTTTGAAATTGATCAGCATACCTATGATAGATTCTTTAGGTTTATCTTTATTCTCGGTAGTCAAATCTGCATATGCATGTACCTTAGGATGTCCTAACCATATGTTGTTTCTGATTGCCACTGCAATTTCATAAATATTCCTATGGTGATTTGTCCTGCACAACCTTAAATTGATCAAGATTGTTTTCAGAATCATCATTTTCATCCTTATTCCTCATATGTTTCTTTCTTGGTGTTGTGGTTTTCGGTTTCCTTGTTCGATAGGTGAATTTAGGTGATAGCCTAGTTTGGTGCAGTGCACCCATGACTGTCTCTGTTTGATCCTAGAGGATCTTGTTTTTCATAAATGAATTAATCTTAGAGGATCATCCTATTTTGGTTTTAGGATCCATGTGTGTATGTTCAAGGATCTCTTAGGCAACCTTATGAGCCTAGAGATGCCTTAGTCCATTTGGATCACCTAGTTAGGTTTATGTCACTTTAAGCATGTTTTGTGTTTTTAGAGTCCTTAGTGTTAAATTCCTTGGATTCATGTTATTATTATAACTTTATTTAAATTGGATAGGTTTGGATTCATTCCTAAGGTCATCAAGTGCAAAAAGACAAGTTTTGCCAAATGTTGCAAAAGTTGTCAAAAAGTTGCTCATGCAACTTCCAAAATTTGCTCGAGAGTTGCAAGATGGTAGCTCAATAGTCAGGGTTTTTTTGATCAATCCAACTTCACATTTGATTTTTTCTTAAGTTCTTACTTCTAACCAAAATGGTTAGAAGTTCTGAGATGTAACTTTGATGCATGGGAAATGGAATATGAAGCGGTTTTGTGAGCATTTCTGAATTGTACGATCGTGTAAGGTGTGAGATTGGGAAACTAAGTTGATGCCTTGAATTTATTTTGTGTTATTATAACTCTGAGATTTATTTTAATTCATTTTTTTTTAATTTGACAAGTTTTATTTGAAGTTTCCAAAAAGCAGTCCAGGAAGGAGTCTATTTGAAGCACAGTTTGCAAATGGAGTCCTAACTTGCATTCTATCAAGTGGATTTCCCTAAGATCCTAGAAGATTCAAGTTAGGATGGTGTATTTAATGATTCTAAAAGCTTAGGAGATGGCTCAAAGTGTAAGGCCCTCATGCATCAATCCCTAGGCTGAATATCTCAATATATTCAGCCTAGAATGAACAAGAAGGAAGTGTTATGTTTATTAGAAATATTGTTTAAGTGAATTAGGAGTGAATTTGAGTTTTAGGGAGTTATTTGAAGACATATGAATCACTTTTTCAATCCCATGAACCCAATTTCTTATACTTTCCTTGAAATCCAAGCCTAATTAGGTCAATTAGGTCTGCAAACTTGGTGAGAGTTAGGAGTTGCTGGAGTGGAGTTGAACTTCAAGGCTTTGGGGTCTGACATAACTTCATAAAGGGTATCTAGATATATCCTTATTTTTCTAGAAGGTGATTAGGAGGGAAATTTAAGTTGGAAAAACCTCCTGGATAGTACTACAAGTAATTCTAAAATAGTCCTAGATAGGTATTGTATGGAAGCTGGAGGGCTAAACCAAAGGGTGATTCTTGGTCCTTAGGACAAAAGTAAGGTGTCCCAATAGTCAGTTTAGGTTGGTGAAGTCATTGGTGAAGACTTCTAGGTTGAGGCCTAAAATAGGGCTAGTGGCCCTAAAGCTCAAAAGTGTAAGAGTTTGAATTGGATTGTATCCAATTGGAAAAGGTTGAAAATTGATTATACCACCTTGTATAGTTAGAATACATTGTTTGGGAAAGGATCTATGAACCTAGGAGAACCCAAGTTGGATTGGGTGCCTTATTGAAGGCAAAGGAGAAAGACCACACTTCTTGCTATCACCTCTGTATTAGGTGGTATCAGAGCCTAGAAAAGATCTTGGGAATAAGAATGTGATGTAAGATAAAACTCCTAGGCTTAGTTTTCCACTCCCACCAAGAGATTTCTTTTATCTCCTAGTATCCTATGCTTCTATAGGATTTCCCAATAGGCTTAGATCATTAACTAAGTCCTATTCATTCTTTACTACAAGAGTCACACCTTGAAAACTCCACCTTGGATGATCCACACCTTAATTTTGGTTCTCTTCCTCACTTTCACTTAGATGATTCTAAGTGCCAAATCCACTAAAAATTCACAAATTTCAAAATTCATTATGGGGACCTTCTTAAAATTTAATTCATTCATATTCCATCCCATCTTACTTATTTTGGAAGGTTCTTGTCTCATAGGTTTATCGGATTCAAGATTTCATCAAAGAGACCTTAATTTTAGGCCTATTTCTAGTAGCCTTCACCAGTCCGTTTTTCCCTTTTTTTGTAAAATTTTCCCAAACAACTCTGAAAAATAAA
>MU227730.1:974182-1018295 GCA_018584345.1 Thuja plicata
ACCACTTATTTTGTGTTTCCATGGTTGAATCTCACGTGGGAGCCATTTTTACAAAATCTGTCACAGTGTGACCAAAAGAAAGTCCTGAACTAAAACAACTTGAAAACTATGATAAATATACTCTAAAACCTTAACACATAAAATGAAAAAGTCTTCAAAATTACTATAGAACACGTCCCAACTAGTATATCAACACTTTTTAGGCTTAAAGTATGACTGTTCCTTCAGAAACTGAAATATCAGACCAAAACAGAATTGCAGAGCTCAATACATTCACTCAAACTTTTTACCATAATCCCAACAATGCTTGGAGATTTGAGCAATAACTCCATTAGGTGTCTCCTCCACTATTCTAGGGCCTATTTGGTTGAGCATAACCTCCCATAATCAAAGGAATCCAAGGCTATCCATGTTGCATGCAATATTTGCAATTAGTGTAAATGTTGTTATGACAACATTCTTACAACACTTGGCAACTTTGATAGATGCCTTAATCCTATATTCTAGGATTCTTATCCTCACATATTTTGAGGATCCAAGATCATTCATGATCATTATATTGATTTAACAACAATTAACCATTCTTAGGCCTAAGACACATTAATGACTCAATCTCCCTAACTCCTAGCATTAAGAAAATTTAAATAACAACTAACATAGGCTATTTGTGTGACCTTAGTCTTAGTGACTAATTAACCTAGCCAAAATTTAAAAAAAAGACCTTCTAAGGTCCTCAACCAAACTATACTAACTTATTGACTTGGCTAGAGTCAAGTACAAGCCAAAAATTGACTAACTAGTAGGGGTTAGCCTAGGTGCTCCTGCACGAGAATGGAAAAGAAGACTGATGATACTGATGGAGAGATCCCTTTGAGGATCACTAACATGGAACTAGCCAAGATTGTGAGGGAGAAGGAAGATAAGAATAAGAAGATGGAAGTATAAATAGAGAAATTAAAGAGTTCTTTGATAAGTAGGACTAAAAGGGATGATTCAGAGTCAGACCAAGAAGAAGAAGAAGAAGAAGAAGAAGAAGAAGAAGAAAATAATCTTAGAATCTTTGGAGAGAGTGGGTAGGAGAGATAAAAAACCAGACCTACCAATGTTTATGGGTAAGATGGATCCTGAGGAATGCATGGATTGGGTGGAAGCCCTAGAAAACTATTTTGAATGTGAAGATATACCTATCTCACAAAGAAAAAATATTGCTAAGTCCAAAATGAAAGGACCTACACTAAGTTGGTGGAACTTCCTACAAAGGGAGAGGGTGGAGAAAGAAAAGGACCCTATCACCACATGGAATAAGATGTTAAGAGAAATAAAGAAGCAATTTATTCCTGAATACTATGAAGTAACTTTGCACTAGAACTTATAGAATTTGAAGCAAAAGGATCTTGATGTGGGATCTTACACTGATGAATTCCACAAGAACTTTATGAAGGAAAAGGCCCCAGAAAGTGAGAAACAAAAACTTGCTAGGTACATGAATGGGCTCAAGTATAGTATCCAAGATGGACTAAGTTTTTTTTGTCCTCAATCTGTACACCAATGCTATCATATGGCTATGAATATTGAAGAAAAACAAAGGAGAGGAGAACAAAATAGTAGAGGAAGAGGAAATGGTTTTAGAGTTAGGGGAAGGTTTCAAGGAAGAGGATCATCTCCAAGACCACAGGGAGAACCCAATCACCAAGAGTATTATAGAAAGTAGAATAACAAAGGTAAATTTAGAGGGGGTAGAGGCAATAGAAGAGGAAGGTCTAGAGGTAGAAGCAACTCCACATTCACTAGAAAGTGTTTTTCCTACAATTAGGTTGGTCACCAATCTTTTAGTTTTCCAAACAAGGCTGGTACATCAGGAGGATATAGAAGAGTCCAAATCACTCAAGATGCGGATTGTCAAAGCATGATCTCCTACCACACCACTACATCTAGACCTATAGATCCAGAGAAAGGAGAATGCATAATGTTCAATAGGACACTCCTAAATATTTCAACTCCCAAGGAGCCCCCACAAAGGAAGAGTCTATTCAAAACTCACTACAAGGTACTTGGTAAGATTTGCAAATTTATTGTTGATTCTGGTTCTATAGATAATTTAGTTTCTAATGCAATGATATATAATATTATTTTGAATAAAATACCCCACCCAAGCCCCTATAAAGTATCTTGGCTTAATAAGGATCAACAAGCTTTAGTAGATGAGCAATGTTGGGTAGAATTTCAAGTAGGAGAATATAAAGATAAAGTTTTGTGTGAAGTTGTGGCTATGGATGTATGTCATCTTCTCCTAGGAAGACCTTGGAAATATGATTTTTATGCCCAAAATGGGGGGAAGAAAAATGTGTATACTTTGACTAAGAATGGGATTAGTTATACTGTGACACCTCTCCCTAATTCTAAGAAAGACAAAGCCTTAACAAACAGTGTAACCTTAGTGGGAGAGAAGGGATTTTTGAAAGTTCTCAAGGAGAAAGGAACACCTTGTTTTTCCATCATAGTAAAGCCAAAAATAGAGCCTAAAAAGACACCAAAAGGTCAAGAACCTCAGAGAACTGTTGGCCCCAAAGAATTAGCAGATTTGTTGAACAAATACAAAGGGATAGTTGCAGACAAGAGTACTGATGTTTTACCACCACAAAGGGATATTAGCCATTGTATAGATCTCATACCTGGTTCTACCTTTCCAAATAAGGATACTTACAAGATGACCCCTGACCAAAATGTAGAGGTTGCAAGACAGATTCAAGAGTTGATGGGAAAAGGCTTCAATGGGAAAAGCATAAGCCCTTGTGCAGTCAATGTAGTCCTATCACCTAAGAAAGAGGGTACATGGAGGCTACGTACTGACTCTAAAGCCATCAATAGGATAACCATTAGATATAGGTTTCTTATGCCAAGGATAGAAAATCTCATGGAATGCCTAGGAGGAACAAAATATTACATAAAGATTGATCTAAAGAGTGGGTATCATCAAATTAGGATCAAAAAAGGGGATGAGTGGAAAATAGCTTTCAAAACCAATGAAGGGTTGTTTGAATGGGTAGTGATTCCCTTTTTCCTCTCTAATGCTCCTAGTACTTTTATGAGATTGATGAATGAGGTCCTTAAGCCTTTCATAAATCACTTTTTAGTTATTTATTTAGATGACATATTGATCTTTAGCAAAGATAAAGAAGAGCATTTGTTACATCTAGATATGGTAATGAAGAGGCTACATGAAGAAAAGTTGAGGATAAATTTGGAAAAATGTATGTTTATGCAAGAGGAAATTATATTTCTTGGCTTTGTCGTCTCCAAAGGTAATTTGAAAATGGATCCTTCCAAGGTGAAATCCATACTGAATTGGCCCACTCCAAAATCTTTCAGTGAAGTCAAAAGTTTCCATGGGCTAGCTAGCTTCTATAGGAAATTTGTGAAGAATTTTAGTGGGGTGAGTGTAGAAATGATAGACACTATCAAAGGGGGAAGGAAATGCAAATTTTTATGGACTAATATTGTAGACAAGTTCTTTGAATACTTGAAGACAAGAATCTCTCAACAACCTATCTTAACTCTCCCTGATTTTCACAAGGTGTTCACCATTGAATGTTATGCTAGTAAAAGAGCTATTAGGGGTGTTCTCAGCTAAGAAGGGAGACCTTTGGAATTATTCAGTGAAAATATTAATGAAGCTAAGCAGAAATACTCTAGATATGATTTGGAGATGTATGCTATGGTCCAATCTCTGAGAAAGTGGAGGCATTACTTATTGCCAAAATAATTTGTTGTATTTACAGACAATCATGCTTTGAGTTTTCTTAATAGGCAAGAGAAACTAAACCATAGACACCTCAAGTGGATGGAATACTTACAAGCATTCACTTTCACCATAAAGCATAAAAAGGGAGTAGCTAACAAGGTTGTTGATGGATTGAGTAGGAGGAATTTGGCTATACAAGAAGTGTCCTTTGAAAGTGTAGGTATCTCTATCCTCAAAGACATGTATCCCAATGATGCATACTTCAAATAAATTTACAAAGTTTGTTTGGAACTAGGAGATAGATATCACACTAAATTTTTAGAATATATGATTCAAGAAGGATTGTTGTTTAAAGGGAGTCAATTATGTATCCTTGATTATTCCATGAGGGAGAACATCATAAAAGAGAAGCATTGTGGATGTCTATCAGGCCATTTTGGTCTTGAAAAGACACTTGAGCTAGTAAGAAGGTTCTGCTTCTGGCCCAAGATGTGGACTGAGATAAGGATATTTGTAGAGAATTTCCTAGTGTGCCAAAAAGCCAAAGGCACCAGTTCAAATGCAGGATTGTACACACCATTACCCATCCCTACCAAACCTTAGGACCCATCATCATGGATTTTGTATTGGGTCTTCCAAGGACAAGGTGGGTTATGAAAGTGTTTATGTTTTTGTAGAGAGATTCTCCAAGATGGCCCACTTCTTACCTCGTAAGACTACACATGATGCCTCAAGTATTGCAAGGCTATTATTCAAGGAGATTGTGAGAATCCATGGTTTACCACTCACCATTGTTTCAGACAGAGACCCCAAGTTTGTGGGACATTTTTTGCGTACCATATGGAATAAACTTGGAACAAATCTAACTATGTCATCTACCTACCATCCTCAATCAGATGGACAGACTGAAGTCATCAATAGGTCTCTAGGAAACTTGCTAAGATGCTTGACAAAGGAGTATGGAGTGGAATGGGATTCAATCCTCCCACAAGTAGAGTTATCCTACAGTGATTCTATTAATAGAAGTTTAGGACTGATTCCTTTCCAAATTATCTATGGATACCACCCTAGGGGTGTCTTGGAGCTAAGAAACATTCAGGATTTTGGTTAGAGGAATGCCCAAGCTGAGGATTTTGCAGAGGTAATGAAGACCATTCATCAACAAGTGAAGGACAGACTGCAACAAACCTCTAAGAAGTATAAATACTCTATAGATCCCAAGATGAGAGATGTCCAATTCAAATTTGGAGATATGGTTATGGTTCATCTAAAGAAGGAAAGACTACCCAAGGAAAAGTACACCAAGCTGATGATGAAAAAGATAGGCCCTTTCAGAATCTTGAAGAAATGTGGAAATAATGCATATAGAATTGAATTACCTTCCACTATTGGCTTATCTCCCATTTTCAATGTAGCTAACCTATATCCATACAAAGGTCTTGTCACTGATGTCTCCATTGTAGGTGTTCAAGATCTACCATGAGACAAGGAGCTACAAGATTTACTAAAAACACCAACACAAGAGATTGACTACATACTGGACAAGAGGATAGCCAAACAAACTAGGAGATCCACCTTCTATGAATACCTAGTCAAATGGAAACACCATTAAATGGAGGATTCTACTTGGGTAACACTTGAATATATCAAGAAGATTGGTTTCAATCTAAAAGATCTCCCAACTCAAGGGACTTGAGTTAATTTTGTCTTAGGAAGTATGGTGCAATGCACCCATGACTATCTTTGTTTGATCCTAGAGGATATTGTTTGTCATAAATGGATTGATCTTAGAGGATCATCCTATTTTGGTTTTGGGATCCATGTGTGTATGGTCAAGGATCTCTTAGGAAACCTTATGAGCCTAGAGATGCCTTAGTCCATTTGGATCACCTAGTTAGGTTTATGTCACTTTAAGCATGTTTTGTGTTTTTAGAGTCCTTAGTGTTAAATTCCTTGGATTCATGTTATTCTTAACACTTTATTTCAATTGGATAAGTTTGGATTCATTCCTAAGGTCATCGAGTGCAAAAAGACAAGTTTTGCCAAATGTTGCAAAAGTTGTCAAAAAGTTGCTCATGCAACTTCCAAAATTTGCTCGAGAGTTGCAAGATGGTAGCCCAATAGTCACAAGGCATTTTTTATCAATCCAAATTCACATTTTAAGTGTTCTTAAGTGCTTACTTAGAACCAACATGGTTAGAATTTCTAAGATGTAACTTTGATGCATGGGAAATGGAATATGAAGCGGTTTTGTGAGCATTTCTAAATTGTATGATCGTGTAAGGTGTGAGATTGGTAAAATAAGTTGATGCATTGAATGTATTTTGTGTTATTTTAACTTTTAGATTTATTTGAAGTCATTTGATTTTTATTTTACAAGTTTTATTTGAAGTTTCCAAAAAGCAGTCCAGGAAGGAGTCTATTTGAAGCACAGTTTGCAAATGGAGTCCTAACTTACATTCTATTAGGTGGATTTACCTGAGATCCTAGAAGATGCAATTTAGGATGGTGTATTTAATGATTCTAAAATCTTAGGAGATTGATCAAAGGGTAAGGACCTCATGCATCAAGCCCTACGTTGAATATCTCAATGTATTCAGCCTAGAATGAAGGAGAGGGAAGTGTTATGTTTGTTAGAAATATTGGTTGAGTGAATTAGGAGTGGATTTGAGTTGTAGGGAGTTATTTGAAGACATCTGAAGCACTTTTTGAAACCCATGCACCCAATTTCTAGTACTTTCCTCAAAATCCAAGCCTAATTAGGCAAATTAGGTCTGCAAACTTGGTGAGAGTTAGGAGTTGCTGGAGTGTAGTTGAACTTAAAGGCTTTGGTGTCTAACATAAATTCATAAAGTGTATGCGGAAATATCCTTATTTTTCTAGAAGGTGATCAGGAGGCAAATTTAAGTTGGAAAAACCTCCTGGATAGTACTACAAGTAATTCTAGGACAAAGGTACTATACAGAAGGTGGAGGGCTGAACCAAAGGGTTATTCTTGGTCCTTAGGACATAAGTAAGGTGTACCAATAGTTATTTTTGGTTTGGGAATTCACTAGTGAAGAATTCTAGGTTGAGGCCTAAAATAGGGCTAGTGTCCCTAAAGCTCAAAAGTGTAAGAGTTTGAATTGGATTGTATCCCATTGGGAAAGGTTGGAAATTAGTTCTAACACCTTGGATAGGTAGAAGACATTGTGTGTGTAAGGATCTAGGATCCTAGGAGAACCCAAGTTGGCTTGGGTACCTTATTGAAGGAAAAGGAGAAAGACCACACTTCTTGCTGTCACCTCCGCATTATAGTTATCTTTGCAACTCCTTTCTTTAAAGGTGGTGAATCTATTGTCATTGATTGTGATCTTGTCCTTGATGGAGACTTATTATTTATGTCTTTTCCCTTTTTGGACTTAGGTTCCTTAACTTGTGCTTCATCAAACTCGGTGGCATCAACATCTTATTCGGGTTCATCATCTTTATCGACTAAGGTCTGCTTCTTGGTATCATCAACTGACTTATATAGTTCTTCATTGATGATAGAAATTTTTATTTTTAAAGTCTTTACAATTTTGGCCTTCTTCCTACCCATCTTTTCAACTTGTAGACCAATTGATATTCAGGTCTTGGCTTTGTCATATATGCCAAATCTCATGGAAAATTTGTCAACTGGTTCATTTAACAACTTCCCTATTACTTATGAAGCTATGTCGATGTCTAATTCATATTCCATATGAGGTATCCATGTTTTCCTTGGTTGTACTAATTTGATAAGAGTAGTATCAGTGTCAACTACAAAACAGATTTCATCTTTGTATTTTTATACCAACTACATTGGTATCTTGGATCTCTTTTCCCTTCTAGATTTGAACTTAGCAAAATACTCAATCATAAAAAGTTCAAACTTTTTCCCTAGACTTGTAATAAATTCAGAGATTTGCAGTGTAATCGGTCAGTTTGTCTTTCATTTCATATTACCCACAAAGAGAAAAAAAAAATTGCAAGTAGAAGAATGTACATAACAGAAGTGAACCAAACTTACATGTTAGATCTAGCTGATTTTATTGTTCTCATGTTTTCTTCAAGTTGTCTCTGTAACATCTTGGCTAGGTCAAGTTGTAAACCCTTCTTTACAATCTTGTATGCAATATCAACAGCTCCACACGCAATGGTGTTTGGTCTTCTTGACTGGAAGATCTTGTATCCAATAACATAAGCACCGAACCTTAGTTCAAGATCACTGATGGAATTGATCCGTAGACCTCTACCATCCCACTAAGCTCCTGTAATCTTTTCAATCTTGGTTTTGGGCAGGTTCCTTAGGGCTTTAGATTTTTGTGATGTAGGATACCTGATTACTACATGAATAACATCTTTTCTGATCTTTTTCGGCTCATCCAGCCAAAGCTTTCCATCGTGAAATTGGCTCAAAACAATTCGTATCCATTCAATTCTAAATACCTTCATGAAATTTAGGGCATTGGTTAACCCTTTCACTCCCAGATGCTTATGATCATATTTTAGCTTCCCATCTATGCAAAGTGATTGGTAATTTGATATAAGCTCAAAATCCCCTATTTCACTAATCTTGCAGTGAATGTATGCTCGCACATCTTGAACTAACAGAAACCTAGGCGGTATCATGGAGAATGCACCTTTACCATCGAGTTGGGCTATAACCTAAGGATGTGTCTTGTAGTTTGTCTCTGTGCAAGTGGAATTCTTAACAAAATTTACCTTTTTCTATTTCTCCATCTTTGCCTTCATAGTTCAAGATGAGGATGTCATTGACTTCAATTTAGGGCTTCCAGGAAAGTACTTGAAATAACTCAGTAATTGAAAATTCCTTCTAGTTCCTAACTTCAACTACTCTAAATAAGCTCAAAAACTCTTCAAAATGATTCAAAGTGATATGCTATGTATTCGCTTTCTAGTTCTCTACTCTGCTCTCTGATAGTTGTGCGAACAAATGAGTTCACAACCCATAAGTTTATACCAAATAAATTTATTCAACATAATAAATTCTCTTTACCAACCACTTGGTAGACAAACATATACTCACTTAATACAAAGGATACTTCAGCTCGGTGAGTGAACCAAATGCTTGGTTGCCTTAACAACTCGGTTGTCTCTCACATATTCACCAACTGGCATTATTAACTCGCTACAGACTAACTGACTCAACTAGATCAATGTAATAAAAAATATAATACCATAGTGCATCTTAATTCATGCTAATTTGGAATTTGTACAATGAATATAGGAAATAATGTAAGATATAGCTTTGTAAAACATAGTTCCATACTTTCTTGTATTGCTCAGGTGGAGACGGTGGAACCACCTAATCCATCGGATGAGGTGTCTCTAACTGTTGTGCTTGGACCTACATTATCATTTGATGCTTTCCTCCACATTTTATTTATGATCCTCACAATCTCTTCAATTGTGTTACCATTTCCATAAGTATTAATTTTGTCTTCACAATCTCTTCTTAAGTGACCGACCTTATGACAGTGTGAACAAGCCATAGCAGAGTTTGACTAATTCCTAGACATAGTTCGCATGTCTCATACAATTTTATACTATATGCCCATAATTACCACATGTCGTGCAACTAACCCAAGTGTTTTAATCCCAATCATAAGCATTACCTTGTCTTCTTGGTTGATTTACCTTTTCTTGTCCTTTAGGCTTCCAGATTTGCTTTGTGTTATTCCTGCATACTTGTGATGTATGACTATGCATGTTGCAATTTTGACAATATTTATCCATGTATGGTTTCTTCTATGGTTTGTTCAACTTGGATTCATGTGCTTGATGTCCATGCTTATTATAGTTATAGCATTTTCCATTGAATTGAGGAGGGTTTCTAGGAATACCTTTTGCTTTGCTCTTGCAAACATTTGATGTGTGGCCTAGTTTTCCATAGTGATGGAAAGAGGGATTCTTAGGCTTTGGGTTTGAGTATACATTCCATTGTTTAGCTTGATTTGATGATTCTCCTTGCTCAGTATACCCCAATCTGGTATTGGTTTTTAGTCTTCTTTGATAGTTCAAAAATTCATCCATTCTCTAAGTACTATCTTCAGATCTCTTAATCACTTCATTATGTTATTGTAGAATCTTCAACTCATTTCTCAATTTTTCATTCTCTTCTTTCAATAAACCAATGTCTTCTATTTTTCTAGAAAGCTCAATATTCACTCGTTTTGCATCATGATTCATAGAAACAACTTGATTGGTAATCTCGAAGTAATGTTCAGTAAGTCTCAATATCTTAGATTCCTTTTCTTGTAAATTTTTAGTCATTTCTTATGTCATCAATAGCCATGTTTCTATCTTGTTCATCTTTATTTTCATCATTCAAGACTTCAACCATTCTAACCATTTGTTTATCTTGTCCGATCTGTAGTGATTTCACTTTTGTAGTAAGTTTTTGATTGCTCTTAGATAGCTTTGATATGATTCCTTCAGATGCATTAGATATGCTACCAGATTCAGATCCAGATGCGTCAAATGGGTCATGAATCTCTTCTTCTAGATAATTAATTGCATGACAGTGAAGTGCCATGTCCTTTCTCTTAATCAACATCTCCCTAAGTTTCTCATTGGATTATTTTTTTTGTTCAACATAGATCTGCAACTCTAACTTCTGATTTTCAATAGTTTTATCAAGTGTATACCTTTCCATTGTAAGTTTTTTTCTCTTCAGTGATTAAACTTTATAAACAAGAGAACTAGCTATGATATCAATTATTGGGATAACGGAGAGGTGTGTACTAAGAGGGAAGGGGTTAATCAGTACCCTTAAATACTTTTAAATAAATCTTTGTAGCCAAATGTTCAGTAATAACCGATTGAGTAGATTGCATACACAAAACATGTAATGTCAATGCTGAAATGTAAATGCATGTAAAATATAAAAAAACATACATCAAATTTTAATACGCATGACATTAATATTTGGTATCATAGAAAACCCATGTTAGAAAGTAAAAAATGTGGTGGGGATGAGACCCACAAAACTTCACTACTGCAGTAAATAAAGTAGCATGTTAAAGCTTACAAAGATTGGTCACTTCTGGTGATCTTACCCTATTAGGAGTAACAATAAGATCGATTAGATCTACCTTGTGAGAGGATTTGGAAACAAAATGTATGTGTGTACTCGGTTAAGATATTTTTACAAAGATGATTAGGTCTACTCTGTTAGTATATTTTTGGATTGTTACAATTGTCAGAGAGTAACAAAGTTGCATAATCTGAACAAATTACAATCTCTATATTGTGGATACAGATCCTTTAAGTGTAATAAAATCTATCACCTTAATGTGAATGATAATACCTTATTCTCTGCTCTGCTTGGTAGCCTTACCTCTCTTCTAAAACTTAATTATGCAATGTAATCATTGTCCTAAAACCCTTGTCTGAACTCTGATGTCCATAGTATGGTGGCTACTTGATCATTACTTGATCAACATACAATACAAAATTCCATTGTAACATTACATATATCAAACTCCTTGACCTAATTAGGGTTTTACAATACTTACAAAACCTAATATCAATAGTGTACAAAATTTACCTTGATCATCTAAACATAGGAGAAATAAACAATTACTGTTGTGAATCCATAATTAATGTTCTCCTCGATCATTATAACCTGTTATACAGGTCGGAAAAAAGTTTGTTACCTATATTGATGTGTCATTACAAAATTTTATGTGGCCTCTAGTCCACTTGGTAAATGTTGTCTCTCAGTGCTCGGTGTTCTCTATGTGTCTCAGTTATGTTGTGTATCTTGGTTAGAAAACTACTCAGTAAAGTTTGTCTAATTGGTAATCATGACACTCACTTAACTCTGTGCGTGATCAGTGCTCTCATTTCACTCTGTAATTTGGTGATTATACCAATTTTTCAATCTGTGACTCTATTACTGACAGTCCATTTGAGTGCTTGGATACTAATGACAACCTTCAAAGCTCATTTGGAGTAACATAGCTTAACCATGTTAGGAGTCTAAAGCAACACTATTAGGTGTTACCCCATTAAGGGATTTTCCTTAGGCCTGTTAGAACCTTTACCCTGTTAAGAGTATCCTTGTTAGAGTACCTTAAACACTTTTTAGAGTGTCACCTTGTTACAAGATTTACAATAAAGATCTGTTAGGATATACCTTGTTAAGGGATATAACCTGATGCAACTGTTAGGGAACAACAAAAATACTGAACTATGAAATAGCACTACCTCTGCTTGATCAAATCCACTAAAGCACACAATATATTCTTAACACCCTTAAATCTTCTCTGGCCTGATCGCAACTTTCACTATGTACCTCACTTAGCTAAACACATGATCAACACATTTAACCTTCAACTTCATCCATTATATACTAAAATTTTAAGTCCACCACCTTGATCAAATCCTAAAATAGAATTTCAAACCATCTTGCTCAAATCCAACATGCCACATAACAAAATTAAACATGAAGAACATATTTTCAAGACTGCATCGGCCAATACAATGATTTACATAGGATGTTGTGTCAAGGAGTGAAACGTGTTTTGACCAAACACAAGTTTCCATAAGAAACTTATCTACATGCTTGCATCAAACAATGTGATACCTGATCATCACCTCCAATCATGAAAACACGTCACTAGATCATGATTGACTTGAGTGACTTCATTACAACCTCAACATCGATCATCGATCAAAGATTCATCCACTATCGCTCAAGAATAGAAACTCGGTTACCTAGTAATAACTCTATATTTTCTCAATGATCATCTATCCTTCACACCGGTCACTAAATTTGTTGTAGTTACAAATATAGCATATAAACACTGTTGATATCCATATCCTATTACTGCATCACAAGATATAACCACAATTTGACAAGATATTCAAATACTCTATCATCTGTCATTAACTATTCTATAAATTTCACTGTAATACCTCAACCAATCATAACTTTCTCATAAGATCACTTCAACAATAGCGTTCATGCATTAGACATCTAGAGAAACACCTAAGTCTCCCATAAAGATAGCAACCACTGAAACTCACTACAATACTTCATTCAACACAACTATGTTTGGAAACATACTAAGAACACAAAGTCAATAATTTACATCAATAGCAACATAATATATGATCATCCAGTAATCAAATCTATATCATAACATCTCCAAAACTCACTTACCATCATTGCATCAGATATGCTAACAATTACTAGATGAAGCATGGTTTTACAGGAAAATTATGGTGTGAAAATTACCTAAGTCTTAAAAGCCTTTACTTTTAATTTCATTATTAGGGTTGATGTAAGTATACCCTAACTTCATTGGTATGATGTAGGGCACATACGTAGGGTGTTGCAGAGCCCTAATCAATGAATTCTAAACTAAATTCTAATGGAATTGGATTTTAGGGAACGAGAAATGAACAAATAAATAAAATCAAAGAACACTAAGGCCTGGATTTCAAAATAAATCCTTCTATTCCAAAAATAAACATGAGTAAACTAAATAACAAAAATTAGAATGACAAACAGAAAATGAAAACAAACAAGCAAAAACAAGAAAAGGAAGAAATAAATCCACTTTCTCAAGATGCAAGGAGCAATGATGCACACCAATCTACTAGGTATCATCAAGGGAAGTAATACTAGCTTGCATAATCATAGATGAATTCACTGTCAAGGAAGCTAGGTTGCAAACAAGCTCTTTCTCTCATTTAAACACTTGGTATGTAAAAATGATCCATCTTTTGGGGTTTTATAGATAGAGGAAAAAAAGTTCCCCTCCCACAATTTTTAAAATAATATGATAGATGAGTATATACATATGATCCTCTCTATAGTGTATGCGAAAAATATGGTTGAGAAGTGTTAGAATAACTGAGAGGGGGGTGAATCAGTGGCCTCAAAAATTAATCCAATAATTCCAACAAAAAATTATATCCAAAATATAATACCTCTAGTTATCATTTAGTCCTACAAGATGTATGACTTTAAGTAATCTTAACAAATTTCTACTACGCGGTGAATATATTGTTTATCCTTTTCTAAGCTTTACTAAATAGCAGTAATTAAACTTAGTGTTTAGTGATGAATCCTATTTTAGTAATGTGTAAAGAAAAACATCAAAGAAGAATCATATACATATTTGACACGTGGATTTTTAACAAAGAAACCCTGTTAAGGGAAAAACCACTTGGGACCGGTAAGCCAAAATTTTCACTCTTCTGAAGTGAGCTTGGTGAAGAGCCAACCCTATTAAAGGTTACAAACACACTGTTAAGTGCAACCATATTAGAGGATTTAAAACCATTGGTTAGTCTTTTGACCTTGTGCATTCACTATGATGTCAACAAGTAAAAACCTTTTGATACTCTTGAGTATCTCAATACATTAAGGACTGTTAAATCTCACTCGGTTAAGAGATTTTCTTAATCAATGGTTAAACTAAAATAGTAAATGATTTTTTCATTAATAAAACTTTAATTTTCAGATTTTCAGATCTATTTTAAGTTCGTAATACCTCTTCTAATCAATGTTCTCTTTAGTTCCTTTTTCTCCCCTTCTTTCTACTCAGTGAATGTTGTTTCTTCTCTTTTGCTCGGTGTCTGCAAAATTATTGGCTTTGTTCTTTAGCCTGTATGATCTGAACTACATGAAGACTTCTATATTCACCATAATTATACTTAGTATTCCTCTCTTCACAATGAATTACTTTTCTCTTTATATAGACATGATTTCACTGTTTCATCTCTTTGTCTTTCTTGTTCTTGGAGTAGATTCTTTCCTGATCCACAAATATTGACATGCATTGATTTAATCTTTAAAGACCCACTTTAGTTTTATCCCATAGATTTCTCCTTGAAAATTGTGAATAAAAATAGCTTTAAATCTTCAATTCAACTGGTTGATAAAAAAACAAATCAATCAATCAATTAACTCTATATTTAGCACCTGCCAGCTAAGTGTTTTTTTGTTTTCCTAACTCCAGTTTGGATTGGTGATCAACTCTTAGTTTTCTCAATCATTGACTCTATTTGTCCTAGAGCATCAATATTTTTTATCAGTGTTGTTTTTCGGTCAACACTATGAAATTCTTGGGGTTCACTTGAGTTATGCTTGGGGTTATGGTGCTTAGTATACACTGTGACTGCTCGGGGTTCTCTATCCATCGGTGTGCACTGTCCATCGGTGTTTACTGTCACTCGATGTACATTAGATTTTTATGTTTCCTGATAACATAAACTTTATCTCTTTGGTTTCTTTAAGTCTATGAAAATATGTATATGACCAATCATATTATATCAAGTTGACATCAATGATAATACAATACATTAACCGATTCAATGTCTTGCATTTACTTCCTGCAAATCAGTGATCATCAACTTGTCAAATTCAAACATTCAATCAATTATAGTTCATCAATCTCTCCCTTTGGCATTGATGGAAACATACTATCAACTTAATATGAAATATGTCATATCATACCAAACTTATGGATCTATAACCAATTTAAATATCTGGCTCTCTATAAGATCTTATAGCTTAGATTTTATTCTTGCAGAGTTATTTTATTCTTATCTTCATTACCATCATGGATAGGTGTAGCAATTATGTCTTTGTCTCTCCCTTTTTGTAGAATATTTTCTCCCTTTTCTGGATATATATACAATGTCAACTTTTCTCCAATTCTCTCCCTCACATGGATGGTTGTTTCCGTGAATCTTTCTCTCCCTTTGACTGTTCCTCTCCATGATGGATATTTATTTTCTCTTCCTTTGGATGATCATGAGAGATATTTCATATGGATATAATCTATCCCTTTGACAGCAATACCAAACATATAATATCTCTCTCCCTAATATATTTCTTGAATTTCCTCTCCATCTGCAATACATCTCTATAGTAGCCAACAATTTCTCTAGTGTTCGGTGTGGATAAGTACCTTTCTGTTTACTGATATATCATTGCAGTCCATTTATTTGATTGCATCAACATGATTGATCTTCTGATAATGTGTAGCCTGTTGCAGCTTCCAAGTTAGCTTAGTGACTAGTAGACAAGGGTGGGACCCCTAGTCTATTCCTTAGGTACTCAAATGTATCTTTTGGAAATGGCTTTGTGAATATGTTTGCTAACTATTCTTTGGATTGTGCATATTCCAATATCACCTATTTCTCTTGTACTTGTTCCCTTAAGTAATGATACTTTATTTCTATGTGCTTTGTCTTAGCATTCATTACAAGGTTCTTCAAAATGTTTATAGAACTAGTATTATCACAATAGATAATTACTGGTTTAAGAATTTCCATATTCATACCTTTTAGCAATTGCTTGATCCCTGAAATGTTAGAGAAATTTGTAGCAATAGCCACATATTCTGCTTCTGTAGTTGACTGAGATATGCATCCTTTCTTTTTACTTATCCATGTGACAAGTCTATCACCCATAAAGAATGCTCCTCCTATTGTTCTCTTTCTACCATCTATGTTTCCAGCTCAATCAGCATCGGTATAAAGTTGTAGCTCAAATTTGCCTTCTTTATTATACCACAAGCCATAGTCTTTAGTATTATTTAGATATCTCATAATTCTTTTGAGAGCAGTGATGTGTGATTCCTTGGGATTAGCAGAGAATCTTGCAACTATGCCAACTACATGTGTTATATCTGGTCTAGTATGCACAACATACATTAGTTTTCCAATCATAGATCTGTATAAGGTCTTATTTACCTCAGTTTACTTGTCTTCCTTTTTCAATTTTCATCTAGTTTCTATAGGTGTTCCAACTGGTTTGGAATCATCCATCTTGAATATCTTCAGCACTTATTTGATGTATTTGGATTGTGTGATGTAGAATCTTGCATCCTATTGTAGAATCTGTAGACCAAGAAAAAATTTAATCTCTCCAAATATTGACATCTCAAACTCTTTTCTCATTTCATCATAAAATGATTTGCATAACATATCATAACCTCCAAATATGATATCATCAACAAATATCTCAGCAATCAAAACTTTATCATCAGTTTCTCCTTTTAAATATAGATTGCTGTTATCACTTGTTCTGATAAATCCAATACAAATGAGATAAGAGTGAAGTCTTTCATACCATGCTCTCAGTGCTTGTTTCAATCCATACAAGGCTTTGTGTAGTCTACAAACCATGTTTCTCTTGTTAGGATCAACAAACCCTTCAAGTTGTTCAATGTATACCTCCTCTTCTAGAATTCCATTTAGAAATGCAGATTTTACATCCATTCGGTATACCTTGAATCCTTTGAAAGCAGCATAAGCAAGTATAATTCTTACTCATTCTAGTCTAGCAATGGGTGTAAAGGTTTCTCCATAGTCAATACCTTCTTCTTGTACATACCCTTTGCATACTAATCTTTCTTTGTTTCTTGTGACTTCTCCATTCTCATTTAGTTTGTTTATGAATATTCATTTGGTACCAATGACATTTTTGTCACTCGGTCTAGGTATTAATGTCCATGTTTTTTTCTTCTCTATTTGTTGAATCTCTTCATTCATTGCACTAACCCATTCCTAATTCTCAAGTGCAGTATTAACATATTTAAGCTCAAAATCACAAATCAAACATCTAGTGTTAAGTGACTTACTTATTGTTCTCATTCCATCCTTTTTGTCTCCTATAATTTGGTCTTGCGGATGGTGTCTTTTGACATACTTGGAAAGTATAGGTTCAGATATTTGTTCCTCATTTTTATCATCATTTTGACCTTCATCTTGATCTTCATTATCACTTGGTTCACTATTGTGATCATTTTCTTGATTTTTGGTGTGTGCAGCCTGATGCTCGAGTGCGTTATTCTGTCGCTCAGTAGTGATACATTGTCTCTCGGGAACAGTGTCATTTTATTCAATGTAGACAAATATGTTGAAGTATTCCAGTTCCTTTCTTCTTTCCTCATCATTTTTCTTAGAAAATTCATCCACTTTGACATTTTCACTTTCAATGATTTTGTTAGAGGACTTGTTAAGACATTTATAAGCTTTGCTTTAGGTAGAATATCCAAGAAATATTCTTTCATCACTTTTGGAGTCAAGCTTTCAATTTCTATCAACTTTTAATATATAAAATTGACTTTCAAAAATTCTAAAGTAACTTATATTTGGTGTGTATCCATGCCATAGCTCATAAGGTATCTTATTGGTGTCTTTCTTCAATTGAACTTTGTTCAATGTATAGACAGCAGTACTAACAGCTTCTCTCTAGAATGTTTGTGTGATGCCTTTCTCAATCATCGATGTTCTGGCACAATCAATGATTGATCTATTCCTTCTTTCAGCAATCCCATTTTTTTGTGGTGTTATTGGTGTAGAAACCTTTCTTTGAATTCTATGCTCATTACAAAAGTTAGTGAATTCATCATAAATAAATTCTCCTCCTCTATTTGATCTTAGACATTTTAGTTCTTTTCCACTTTTCTTTTCAACTATAGCTTCATACCATTTAAACATCGTAAATGCTTCTAATTTCTCTTTTAAGAACATGATAGTCATCATTCTAGAATAATCATCAACAAATAGAATGAAGTATCTATCACCACAATAGCTCTTTTTTTCTCATTGGTCCACATAAGTTAGTATGGACTAACTCTAGAAGAGCATTAGTGTGTAGGTTTTTCTTTTGAAACTAGATTTTTTCATTTTTCCTTTTTGACAATTTTTACACATGACATGGTCGGGTTTTGATATGGTTGGTAAGCCTCTTACTTTTTTTTTCTCACTTATCCTAACCATGTTGTCAAAATTCACATGACATAACCTTTTATGCCACAACCAAATGTCTTTATTTCTAGCCAATAAACAAGTGGTCTCAATATTATCAAGATAGAATAGGTTACCTTTTGTTTGTTCACCAGTACCGATCAACCTTCCTATTTCATTATAGATCTTTTCTTTTTTGTTCTCAAATGAAACTCTATGTCCTGTGTTATTCAGTTGTGAAACACTCAATAGATTATAGTTATGTCCTTTCACCCAATATGCATTTTCACATCTGATCAGATTATTCAACATGATTGTTCCTTTTTCCTTCAACTAGACAAGGTGAGTCATTACCCATCCTAACTGATCCACCATTATAATATTCAAAAGTTTCAAAATTTTCCTTATCTCTAGTCATGTGGTGAGTACAACCACTATCAATAATCCAGACATCATTTTTGATAACTTTAGATATGAGTGTAGTTGCAACATAACTTTCTTATTTGTTTGAATCATCCTTCATAGCAACAAATACTACCTCAATATATTGATCAAATTTGGTGTCAGTATTCTCATCTTTGTTCTCAACCAGGTAACAAGCCTTGTTGCCTTTGTCCTTGTAGTCTCAGTTATCTCTTCTGTCAGATTTTTGGTTGCTTCGGTAATCTTTATCATACTTCTTTTCATGAGATATGTCATTATTTCTTTCATCATTTCTTTTGTTAGCGCATCTAGCAGCAAAAGTGACCAATTTCTTTGCAATTGAAACATACCAAGGGTAATTTACCTTTGTATCTACCTTTGCCTCTCTGCAATCTTCTAGCCATTAGTGCTTATATCTCATCAAGTTCTTGTTCATCACTATCACTTTCACTATCATTTCTCATAGTGTGTCTATGAATTGATTTACTTACTTTCAGATAAGATTTGAATGCAGAATCATTAGATGGTAAGACACTATTGTCATATTTATTCATCTCAAATGAAATAATTCTACCAATCAAACTATCAAGAGTAACATTTTTATTTTCTACTGCTCTCATTTCTTGAATTGTAGATACTCTAATAGCATAAAAAGGTAGTATGGTTCTTAGAATTTTACTTACCACTATTTCTTCCTCAAGTGCTCCTCCTACTCCTCAGATAGCATTAACAACCTCTTTGATTCTACTTTTGTACTGAGTGGTGTTCTCTCCTTCTTTCATTTTAAGGTTATAAATCTTTCCTCTTAGTCTCTCAGCTTTAGCCCTCAACACATTTTTATCTCCTCCATGTACTAGCTTGAGCTTGTCCCACATTTTATTTGTAGTGGTGCATGATTTGGTACTTGATTTGACTTCCAAGCAATTTTTATCATCATAGAAATGTGTTCATGTTTCTCTCTCAATTGATCAACTGTTGGAGGTCCAGTAGGTAACATGAATTCAGTATCCAAATACTGTGTGACATCACTTCCAATACCTGAGAGGTGGAGTCTTATCTTGATTTGCAATGATGCAAAGTTGTCCTTGTTTAAATTAGGCACATCCCTTTTACTCATCTTGTGATCTTTAGCTTGAGTCTTGAAACTCTCTACCAAGCACATTAGCTCTGATACCAATTGTAAAAATAACTGAGAGGGGGGGTGAATTAGTGGCCTCAAACATTAATCCAATAATCCGAACCAAAACTTATATCCAGAAATATAATACCTCTATTTATTATTCAGTCCTACAAGATGTATGCCTTTAAATAATATTAACAAAGTTATACTTCTCGGTGAATATATTGTTTATCCTTTTCAAAGCTTTAACGAATAGCAGTAATTAAACTTAGTGTTTACCGATGAATCTTTTTTTAGTAATGTATAAAGAAAAACATCAAAGCAAAGAATCATATACACATTTGACAAATGGATTTTTAACATGGAAACCTTAAGGGAAAAAACACTTGGGACCGATAACCCAAAAGTTTCACTCTTCTGAAGTGAGCTCAGTGAAGAGCCAACCTTATTAATTTTACAAACACACTGTTAAGTGCGACCTTGTTAGAGGATTTAAAACTATTGGTTATTCTTTTGACCTTATGCATTGACTATGTTATCAACAAGTAAAAACCTTTTGATACTCTTGAGTATCTCAATACATTAAGGGTTGTTTAATCCCACTCAGTTAAGAGATTTTTTGAATCAATGGTTAAACTGAAATAGTAAATGATTTGTCCATTAATACAACTTTACTTTGTAGATTTTCAAATCTATTTTAAGTTTATAATACCTCTTCTAATAAATGTTCTCTTCAATTCCTTTTTCTCCCCTTCTTTTCTTCTCGATGAATGTTGTTTCTTCTTTGTTGCTCGGTGTCTGCAGAATTCTTGGCTCTGTTCTTCAGCCTGTATGATTGGATCTACATGAAGACTTCTATCTTCACCAAAATTATACTCAGCTTTCCTCTATTCACAATGAACTACTTGTCTCTTTATATATAAATTATTTCACCATTTCATCTCTTTGGCTTTCTTTTTCTTGGTTTAGATTCTTTCTTGATTCACAAATCTCTCCATGCATTGCTTTAATCTTTAAAGCCTTGCTTTAGTTTTATCTCATAGATTTCTCCTTGACAACTGTGAATAAAACTAGCTTTAAATCTTTAGTTCAACTAGTCAATAAAAATAAATCAATCAATCAGTTAACTCTATATTTAGCTCCTGTCAGCTAAGTGTTTTTTTCATTTTCCTAACTCTAGTTCTGATCGGTGATCAACTCTTAGTTTGCTCAGTCATTAACTCCAGTTGTCCTTGGGCATCAATACTTTCCATCGGTGTTGTCTGTCGTTCAACACTATGAACTACTCTAGGTTCACTTTAGTTATGCTTTGGGTTATGGTGCTCGGTATATACTGTGACTGCTCGGGGTTCCTATCCATTGGTGTACACCGTCTGTCGGTGTTTACTGTCAGTCAGTGTATACTGGATTTTTATGTTTCCTGATAACATAAAATTTATTTCTTTGGTTTCTTGAAGTCTATGACAATATGTATATGACCAATCAGATTATATCAAGTTGACATCAATGAAAATACAATACATTAACTATTTTAATGTCTTTCATTTACTTCGTGCAAATCAATGATCATCAACTTGTCAATTTCAAACATTCAATCAGTTATAGTTCATCAAAGAAGATGAAGGCCTATATAGATAAAAAATAACACATTATAGGAGGCATAATTCTAGATCGAATGGGTGGATAATCCTAATGAAGAGTCCCTAAATGCATACCTAAATAATTTTAAGAGATATAAGGTGGTTGCACTAGGATAATTGTCCCCCATATTCTTTAATTCCTTCATCTATTATTTGAGTCCAAAGGGACTCCAGAACCTAGGGTTTTTCTATTCTAGAACTTTGGAATGAGGTTTCCAAATGTCACATCCAAGAAGATCTACTCCAATAGACATCCCACTACCTATATTTAACTATCCAAAGGATAAGTATACATCCCTTCTTCTATAAGGGTACAAACACAGTTAGCAATAAAGGTGACAGGTGAAGGATAATCCACAGTTTTCATCTTCCTATCTTATATGGCATCATTTTTACATTGAAGATAAGGTTCAAGTACTTGACAGATTGATAGAGAGTCGATCCACCTTTAAAAGAAATATATGTTCTCTAGAAGAAGTAAAAGATACTCTAGTTGGCTTGCACACCAACTTCTTCCTTGGGATTTAAACCCTCGAGTTTCCTTATTCTCTTTCTCTCTTTCTATCTTCTTGGGATTCATAATAAAAGGACTTGTTCCCTATAAATATAATGATTTGGAATATTGTTATGGTCCACAAAGTTGATGATTTTGAGGCACCTTAGGTAGTTAATAGAATATTTTTTTGAACTCTTTCATTCTTCTTAGTGTCAGTTTAGATTTTTTACTCCCTTGGATATGTATATGGAGAACCAATGATTGTTGGTGTATTATTGCTAATCAATGAAAACAGAAGCGAAATACTTAACTTCTATGAGCATGCTTTTTTTTAAATGAATGATATCTCTTTTATTTCATTTCATCCTTTGTCCAAGAATACTCTAAGTTTTTGATTAATTGCAAAAATGGGTTTTGAAGGGACCCAAAACACTTTAAAAAATTATTACATTAAGATAAGTAGTAAGGCTCTCTAGACAAAATACTTCCAAAAACCAAAAGACACCCAACACCAAAAAACTAGCAAAGTAACGCAACCAGTGACAAAAACTAAAAGAAAGAGAAACAGGAAACCAGACCTAGGCCAGGTACTCAAGGGTACCTGCCACCTCCTCTTCAAGATTAGAAATCTTTGGAACGACCACCTTTAGATCTAGAATCTCCTTCAGAACTACAATTTATTTTTCTTCATGATTTCCCTTGTCCTTCTCCCAGGACCAGAGCCTTGACCAGCAACATCCCTAGCATCAAAATCCAAATTGGCAGTAGTTTTCTCATGGAAATAAATTTCCAATTTTTCCACCAAGATATTGATATTTTGGATAGAATATTTTATGCTTTCATTACTGTGTTGGAGGATATTGTTCAACATGTTCTCCTTCTTCTCCACTCTAGTACACAGACTCTTCAAACTCTCCTCTAGTGAGCTAGCAAACTTATTCTCGGTCGTAGAAGTGCCACCTTGATGACCATGCTCAATATTATCAATCTTAGAGGAGAGGGAATGATACTTAAAGTTAAGGCTCTTAATATCATGGAAACTCCATCTATTTAGCTGAAAATAGTACAAGGACATAGCCTTGGCCATTTGAAGAACACCCAAAGTGGGTTCCCTTTTATCCTGCATTTTCTCAATAAAAAGATGAACACTATCTTCATTTGGTTCTGTATTCTTCTCATAAGTATGGTCATCTTTGGAATCCTCAATCATATCATTGGATCCTTTAGGATATATTAGCATATCATGCTCCACAGAGCTTGCATAATCAACCAGGACAGGGATGTTCTCCTCTGCCTTACTCTTCAGATTATCCTTAAGCTTCATCAACTTAGGGCATTGTTCCTTCATAGAGGCACCAGAAGATTTATTTTTATCATTAGTAGGGTCCTAGAGAGCTTTAGTATTCCAGGGGAGGCTAGGTTTTGGACTGGGTTTCCAAGGAAACTGCAACTTTCCCAAACCCTGACGAACCTCAACATTACCAGGAATATCAAAAAATATTTTTTTTTCCATCTTCTCTTCCTTACCTTTCTTGTTATCATCCTCTTCTTTTTCCATGCCCTCCACCTCCTCAAAATTTGTATTAACAAGAGGATCAATTTACATCTCCTCTTTATCATCATCATCTTCAGTTTCTAGACCCCTCTCATCATTGCAATTTTTCTTATCTAGTTGCATTTAGGTTTTTTAAGAGAAATAGGGGACAGTGTTTTCATGTTCCCACTTCAAGAATCCTCTAATCTCATTTTCAATTTTTATTTTTTAGGTTCCACAGACTTCTATACCATTTATGGGAATTTATCATGACAAAACTCATAAATCAAATAAATGAGCCCTTCATGGAGAACAGGCTTTCTATATTTCTTCTTATGATCCCTAATACTATGATTAAGGGAACACATAAGATAATGAAGGAATGAGACATAAATTTTGTGCCGGAAATGGTTTAACATAACAAAATGGTAACTATGAGCCCTAGTATGATGACCATCCACAGTAATAAACTCCATAAGGGCAATAAGAACCTTTCTCCATATCTGCTTGATGTGATGTGGTCCACATCATAGAAACAAAAATATTACAAATGTTTGTCCCACTTAGCATCATCATTAGGAAACATATTAACAAATCTATTAGAAAACTCCCTATCCCTAAAGAAGTTCATACCTTTGTGTTGAATACCCTTCACATCCACAATGAACTCTTCATTTAGGGAGGTTTATTTTCTACACAAAACAATAGATACTTCCTTCCAACCATCTACAAACTACTTGGTAACATTACTATCAAAGCCATGAATCCTTTCTAGATACGGTGTAATACCCCTTCTTCAATTTATTCTAAACCTTCAACTCATTTTTCCACTTCTCGCAGCTAAGGGGCTCCTCGCATTTTAACCCTCCTCCCATTTTGACAGTCTCAAAATGCAGAGAAGAGAGATTAGATTGACTGAAGTTGTGAGAAAGAAAAACAAAAATAGCAACCCATGACATGTGATGCCAGTTAATTGCCTTAATAATACCAAATTTTTTTAGGCAATTAAATAAACCTTTACTTTACCCTAAAAGCTTATGTGTCATTATCATGATCAAAGGTGAAAAGTGTTAAAAAATTTAGAGGTACTGATTCACCCCTCCCCTCTCAATACTACTTCCCATTAATCCCAACACTATAAATTAGTATGGGCATATTACACAACATGGAAGACTACTACAAGTCTTCTCCCATATGAGATTTTTTTTTACAAGTAGTGGTTTTCATTGCACCAAAATATAAACATGTCAATGCCTAATACAACCACTAGACTTATAGAATCCATAGGAGGTGGTTAATCCATGTCAAATACTTGAGTGTTGCATTGCACAACACAAGGATACCAATGGCTCACACCTTGAAAAAATCCCCAGCCCAAGTGAGGGGTTTGAACCTGTGACCAATCTCTGATGCCACTTGTTCCAAGTAGTGGTTGTTGCTGCACCAAAAGACTGACATGTCAATGCCTGATACAACCACTGGACTTATAGAATCAACAGGAGGTGGTTAAGCCATGTCACAAATATGAGAATTTTGTTTAACAACACAATGATACCAAGGGAGCACACCTTGCAACATATACACCTTTTTTCATCCCACAAAACACTTGTTTCCTAGGTGTTACATTACCACACGTGCATGGTTGATTAAAATTCTACTATCCCAATTCTTGAGCTTGTAAATATAGAATTTTTATATTATTGTCCATAGTTTTATATTTGTACATATTGAGTCACTTTGGTCCTCATTTAGGTTCCTTTGTAAAATTTATTGTCTTGGTTTGAGTCTGATCGAGATTGTTGTCCCCTTTCTGAAAGTGAAAACTTCAACAAGATATCCTTGAGTGATCTTTGTCATCATCATTGTCTACGATACTACATTTTGTCATAAAAAAAAAATTGTTCAAACCCAACCATCAATGGTCCTTGTAGGATGTATCCTTCCTCATGTTAGACCGAGCTATTTCATCCACAATCTAGAGATGAGATAGCTTAGGCAAACCAAGACCTCAATTCCAACCCTAAATCATGCCCTAGGACACCCAAGACTTAATGAATCTACCCAAGCCTTAAGTCATGATAATAAATAAATACAGGGAAAGAGGATCACCTTGGAGAAGACCCCTAGAAGTTCCAAATAATTTCAAAGGTTCCCTATTGAGAATAATAGAGAAGGATGAGGAAGTAACACAACTCGTAGTACAACTAACACTACTAGAAAGAATGAGAACTGTCGAAAGTGCAAAAGATACTCTTGAAATAGAAAAGAGAGATGCTGAAGAAACAATCACATGAAAAGACTTACTACTGGAAAGACAACAAAGAGATATTCATGCAGTAAGTGAATTGATAGAAAGTACTGGTGATAGAAATTTACAACTACAAGCATAAAATTAGAAGTTGAAGCAAGAGAATGAAGATTTGAAGAACAACCTGAAAGTTGAAAATAAATCAATGCAAGACTCACAAAATTTGAACAAAGCATGCAGAAGATTGATGAATAATTGAAAGATTAGAGAAAACTAGGTGACATGACCGAACTTGGATATATCGGTGACAACAAACTTGAAATTGGAGAATTGTCAAAATCTAGAGAATTAAGTGATATACAAGGGAAGAAACCCTATAAGCCTACTTTCTACAATAATGGAAAATATGGTCACACAGCAAAATTTTGTTGAAGTAAACAAGTATGTTCTACTAGAAATACACTCTTTAATGTTTATTTCTATAACTGCAACAAGTTTGGTCATAAAGCATATGAATGTAGATTTGAGAAAAATTTCTATGGATATTATTACAAATGTAATTATAGACATAAAGTTGAAGATTGCAGAACCAAAACACCAACAACGAGGAAAATGGTACACTATCAAAGAAAAGAAGAAAATAACTCAGTTACATGTTTTAAGTATGGAAAATTAGGAGATATAACATCAACATGTAGAAAAGGAAATAATGAAGTAAGAACTGAAATGTGGAGACCATTTGCACTACCATATTATATTTTCTCAAAGTTTGTTCATGTCGCCGACAACTACAGATATCGGTTTGCTACTAAAAATGATAGGGATATCAGAGGAAAAAGAATTGTAAATCAAGAACAAGTCAAAGAGGAAATGAAGAAGATATGGGTAAAGAAGGAATCTAACAAAACATCAATGGAAGCCCCTATTTCGAATGACGTAGGGAATTTCACCATCAACTAAGAAAATAAGTAATTGCTTAGGGACCTAAAACTTTATTAGAATCATCAATTAGTCCCTTAAATCAATTATGAGCCAGAATATTCAAATAGCATAAATAGATGAAATAAGTAATTAGGAAATTTGAAAAATATAAGTATGAGATTATTATCTGTGAATCCATGTTACTATCAGTACAAAAGGAATAATGTCAGCCTGCAATAAATGTTTTAGAAATAAAAGACACCCTTGCTATATATATAACATCATTAATATTATGAAAGTCACATTCTAAAAATTCAATATGAAAATTTGGTGCTGGAGCACCTAAGCACAAAGGAATACCAGGAGGATACAAGAGGATAGAATCCATATCTTGAATTTTATGGTCTTTTGTATGACATTGTTAAAATTGTCTTATTAAGGTCCTAGTTGGGTCAAGAAGGTCAAAATATGAAAGAATTATTAGTAAAGGCTAAAATATATGTAAAATTTCTATTAAGTCCATTTTAGGGTGATTCAAGTTTCCATGCAAATAATTGTGAAGTTTGGAGTTAAACTAGTAAAGTTGTCATAAAAGTTGTAATGCAAAATGCATAAAATATTGTCAAAAGATGCAAGTATGTTGTAAAAGGTTAAAATAATGTAAGGAGATGGTTTAAAAGGTGGTTGGGAAGTTTTAAACCACAAAAACCACTATAAAATCATTGTAATGGTCATTCCAAATCAGAAAGGAGAAGAAGGAAACATTTTGGAGTAACTTTGAGGTTTTCTAATATAGATATTTTGATTGGTGTTTCAGTTTTTATGTTGTTTCCAGGCATGGTACGGCCATGTACAGCCTAGAAAACATGTATATTATATATATTTGGATATTTTAATGAAATAAGTTCCTTCTCTCTTTGATTTGGATTAATTTCATTCTGTTTGGAGTAAGTTATGAGCATTTTGGTGAAAATGGGTATTTGCATATTCGAGATTCCCTATCTATAGTCCGATTGAAAAATTTGGTACATATACATTTTGGATGATCAGGACCCTTAATCAAATTCATTGGAAATATATGTGAAGTATATTTCATTCACTTTTTGTTTGAATCATTTTCATTCTGATTTGTGAAAGTTATGTATATTTGAATGGAAACTGGTTGTTAAAGATTTGCATTGGAGTTGCAGACAGTGATTTGTGTTTGAAGAATGATTTATGGATTGGAAAAATTAACGGCTTATAGATTCTGAAACTAGACTCAAACATGGTTAATCTAAAATTGGTTTGGTGTAATTTGGATTCAATTTGAGAAAGATATGAGGTGCCCTAGGTAGGGTTTGATGTTTTTCTTCTAGTTTATGAATGAAAATATGGTTGTTGGTGTAGAGACCATAACTTATAATTGAAATGTGTTATGAGTCTCTACTTTATATATCTTTTATAAGGACTAATTTTGAACAATCCCACCAAAGTATTTGTTAATAGGATTTCAAAACAGAAAGTTATGAATAATGGAATCAGATAAAGAAATCAGGATGTGCAAATGGAGAAAGGTTGATGTTTTTGTGTTCAAACATGTTGTGTTTTACCTCATAAAATGTCTCTATATAAAGATATTATTGAATGGATGTTGAAAGGATCAGAAAGGATCCTAGTTATTGTTTGTTTTATAGGATTCTTTGCATCAATTGGTATCAGAGCTTGAATATCTTGAGTGTGTGGGTAGAGCGCCGAGGGAGGCAATCCACACCAGGACCTTGAAGATTTGGTTTTGGTTTGTTGATGAGTTTTTGGTTGCAGGTGCTTATCCATCTTCCTGCATATGAAGGTTGGGTTGGGTTGTGTGTACAGACACTAGAAGTTTGTTGAGGGCCAAGAGAAGGTCCAGGGCTAAGGATTGGTCTAGTTGATTTCCAAAAGACTAGGGAAAAGAGGATGGGACTTCTAGGTGAGGCACATGGGAGAGTTGTTTGTGGTGAGTTTGAGGCAACATTATAAAGATGGATCTCTGACTGATAAGGCACCATGGAGTTTCAGCCATTAATGCTCCACTAACAGGAGTATTTGAGAATGTGATTTTGAGGACAGTCATGTGTCCTTAAAGGAAAAGATGATTGTGGTAAAGGCATGAAGAGGCAAAGGTAAAGGTAAATATTTTTGGTCTAATTTTCTTGCAGGATATTGGTTCCATGTTTCCAAGGGACTTGGAAAAATTTCAAGGTTGGGAGTATGGTGCAGGAGCACCTAAGCACAAAGTAATACTAGGAGGATACAAGAGGATAGAATCCATATCATGAATTTTATGGTCTTTTGTATGACATTGTTAAAATTGTCTTATTAAGGTCCTAATTGGGTCAAGAAGGTCAAAATATGAAATAATTCTTAATAAAGGCTAAAATATATGTAAAATGTCTATTAATTCCATTTTAGGTTGATTCAAGTTTCCATACAAATAATTGTTAAGTTTGGAGTTAAACTAGTAAAGTTGTCATAAAAGTTGTAATGCAAAATGCATAAAATATTGTCAAAAGATGCAAGTATGTTGTAAAAGGTTAAAATAATGTAAGGAGATGGTTTAAAAGGTGGTTGGAAAGTTGTAAACCAAAAAATCCACTATAAAATTATTTTAATGGTCATTCCAAATCAGAAAGGAGAAGAAGGAAACATTTTGGAGTAACTTTGAGGTTTTATAATATAGATATTCTGATTGGTGTTTCAATTGTTATGTTGTTTCTAGGCATGGTACGACCATGTACAGACTATAAAACATGTATATTCTATATATTTGGATATTTAAATGAAATAATTTCCTTCTCTCTTTGATTTGGATTAATTTCATTTTGTTTGAAGTAAGTTATGAGCATTTTGGTGAAAGTGGGTATTTGCAGATTTGAGATTCCCTATCTACAGTCCGATTGAAACATTTGGTACAGATAGATTTTGGATGATCAGGACCTTTAATCACATTAATTGGAAATATATTTGAATTATCTTTCATTCACTTTTTGTTTTAATTGTTTTCATTCTGATTTGTGAAAGTTATGTATATTTGAATGGAAACTGGTTGTTAAAGATTTGCATTGGAATTGCAGGCAGTGATTTGTGTTTGAAGAATGATTTATGGATTGGAAAAATTAATGGCTTACAAATTATGAAACTAGACTCAAATTAATATAAAAATTTTTGTGTGTAATTTGGATTCAATTTGAGAAATATATGAGGTGCCCTAGGTAGGGTTTGATGTTTTTCTTCTGGTTTATGATAGAAAATATGATTGTTGGTGTAGAGACCATAACTTATAATTGAAATGTGTTATGAATCTCTAATTTATATATGTTTTATAAGGACTAATTTTTAACAATCCCACCAAAGGATTTGTCAATAGTATTTCAAAACAGAAAGTTATGAATAATGGAATCAGATAAAGAAATCAGGATGTGCAAATGGAGAAAGGTTGATGTTTTTGTGTTCAAACATGTGCTTTACCTCATAAAATGCCTCTATATAAATATATTATTGAATGGCTGTTGAAAGGATCAGAAAGGATCCTAGTTATTTTTTGTTTTTTAGGATGCTTTTCATCAATTGGTATCAGAGCTTGAAGATCTTGAGTGTGTGGGTAGAGCGCCGAGGGAGGCAATCCACACCAAGACCTTGAAGATTTGGTTTTGATTTGTTGATCATGAGTTTTTGGTTGCAGGTGCTTATCCATCTTGCTACATATGAAGGTTAGGTTGGGTTGTGTGTATAGACACTGGAAGTATTTTGAGGGCCAAGAGAAGGTCCAGGGCCAAGGAGTGGTCTAGTTGGCTGCCAAAAGACTAGGGAAAAGAGGAAGGATGGGACTCCTAGGTGAGGCACATCAGAGAGTTGTTTGTGGTGAGTTTGAGGCACCATTGTAAAGATGGATCTCTGACTAATAAGGCACCATGGAGTTTCAAAAATTAATGCTCCACTGACAGGAGTATTTGAGAATTTGATTTTGAGGACAGTCCTGTGTCCTTAAAGGAAAATATGATGGTGGTAAAGGCATGAAGAGGCAAAGGTAAAGGTAAATATTTTTGGTCTAATTTTCTTGCAGGATATTGGTTCCATGTTTCCAAGGGACTTGGAAAGTTTTCAAGGTTGGGAGTATGGTGAAGGATCACCTAAGCACAAAGGAATACTAGGAGGATACAAGAGGATAGAATCCATATCATGAATTTTATGGTCTTTTGTATGACATTGTTAAAATTGTTTTATTAAGGTCCTAGTTGGGTCAAGAAGGTCAAAATATGAAAGAATGCTTAATAAAGGATAAAATATATGTAAAATGTCTATTAATTCCATTTTAGGGTGATTCAAGTTTCCATACAAAAATTTGTTAAGTTTGGAGTTAAACTAGTAAAGTTGTCATAAAAGTTGTAATGCAAAATGCATAAAATATTGTCAAAAGATGCAAGTATGTTGTAAAAGGTTAAAATAATGTAAGGAGATGGTTTAAAAGGTGGTTGGGAAGTTTTAAACCAAAAAAACCACTATAAAATCATTGTAATGGTCATTCCAAATTAGAAAGGAGAAGAAGGAAACATTTTGGAGTAACTTTGAGGTTTTCTAATATAGATATTTTGATTGGTGTTTCAATTTTTATGTTGTTTCCAGGCATGTTACAGCCATGTACAGACTGGAAAACATGTATATTCTACATATTTTGATATTTTAATGAAACAAGTTCCTTCTCTCTTTGATTTGGATTAATTTCATTCTTTTTGGAGTAAGTTATGAGCATTTTGGTGAAAGTGGGTATTTGCAGATTCGAGATTCCCTATCTACTGTCCAATTGAAACATTTGGTACAGATACATTTTGGATGATCAACACATTTAATCACTTTCATTGGAAATATATGTGAAGTATCTTTCATTCACTTTTTTTTTTAATTGTTTTCATTTTGATTTGTGAAAGTTATGTATATTTGAATGGAAACTGGTTGTTAAAGATTTGCATTGGAATTGCAGGCAGTGATTTGTGTTTGAAGAATGATTTATGGATTGGAAAAATTAATGGCTTACAGATTATGAAACTAGACTCAAACATGGTTAATCTAAAATTGGTTTTGTGTAATTTGGATTTGATTTGAGAAAGATATGAGGTGCCCTAGGTAGGGTTTGATGTTTTTCTTCTGGTTTATGACAGAAAATATGGTTGTTGGTGTAGAGACCATAACTTATAATTAAAATGTTTATGAGTCTCTACTTTATATATCTTTTATAAGGACTGATTTTGAACAATCCCACCACAAGATTTTTCAATAGGATTTCAAAACAGAAATTTATGAATAATGGAATCAGATAAAGAAATCAGGATGTGCAAATGGAGAAAGGTTAATGTTTTTGTGTTCAAACATGTTGTGTTTTACCTCATAAAATGCCTCTATATAAAGATATTATTGAATGGATGTTGAAAGGATCAGAAAGGATCCTAGTTATTGTTTGTTTTGTAGAATGCTTTGCATCAAAACAAGCTAGAGATAACATTACCATTTAACCTTACAGAAAGGATTTCTTAGCAAGTTGATTGAGCAATAAACCATAGATGATCAAAAATTTCTTTGAGAATTGTATAATAGTTATTATGGATGCTAAGATTGTATTAATTGATGGATCACAGGAAAGGAAACTTGAATATCAATTAAATTCATTGAAATTAACTAAAATGAATGAAGCCGGACAATTATCTTTGATACCAAGTAGAATTATATTGATGGAAGACATTAGAGCTTATATTCAATGCAAGAAGAGTGAAATCAAAGATGAAGATATAAGTACAGCCTATAAGGAACTATATAGAGAGAATGAAATGTTGAATGCAGAGTATGGACATCTTGAAACAAAAATACTGACACATATCACACACATACCAAAGAATTTTGAATCTAAATGGATTAAATGTGTATTGAGTCGAATAAATGTAGACTACATATGGTTGGAAGGAGATAGACAAATTGATATCACAAAGGAAAACATCTTTGCAATTACTAGATTATCAGCTAATGGAAGAAAATAAATAAAGGAACTAGATTCTAGAATAGAAATTGAAGGTATAGTAAGATACAAGCAGGATCAGAAAACTTTTGATATAATTTGTTGAAATAACTATGGAAAATTAGGATTGAGAGGAGAGGGATGAATCACTACCACTAAAAAGTTTCTAACCACATTCACTGATAAACCATATATTGTTGCATGTTGATTACCGAGTTCATAACTTTGAAATGAAATTAATATAAAGCTTATGAAACCATAACATCAAAACATTAACCAATTAGAACTCATAACAACATGATTTTGGTAATAAAAAATTGGGTCTTTGAAGATGGCGAGTGGCAGCAGGGGAGAGCGTGAAGGGCGGGAGCGGCCAAATTCAATTTTGAATTTGGGTAGGACTGGTGCAAAGGATGCAAGGACGTCTGAGCATAGCAAGCTGGATGAAGCTAAGGACAAAGGGAACCAAGGGAAGGATCTCGATGCTGGACTTGCACCTGGGGACCCAGGGGGACCCAGGTCTGTTGGGTTAGAAGGAAAACTAGAGCCTAGCAAAAAGTGGGCATCCCTATTTGGATTCAAACCTACATGTAAGTCATCCTTACCACCAATCAAGAACATATCAAAACCTTCTCAAGGGAGTTTTTCAATAGATATTCCAGATCAGATTATTGATCACACTATTGCAAGAATGAAAAATTCTTTGATTGGGAGATTTCTGGGGGTTAGACCAAACATTGAAGTAGTTAGGGCTTTTGCCTCTAGAAAATGGGACCTGAAAGGGAAAGTGGATGTGGTGTAAATGGAAAAGGGATGCTTGTCTGTTTTCTTCTTGTGTGAAGAAGAGAGGATGACAATTTTATGTAACGGGCCTTGGATGATAGGGAAAAATACTCTGGTCCTCCAAAAATGGAGCCCTAATCTGATCTTTGAGGAGGAAGTTGTTAGCCAGGTTCCTGTATGGGTCAAGCTCCATGGCCTACCTCTCGAATATTGGGTGGAGGATATATTTGTGGGGATAGAAAATTCCTTTGGGGAATTTCTATCAATAGATAATGTCATGGCTTCAAGGAGAAGGCTTAGATATGCGAGGATATGTGTTGGGATAATATAGGATGTGAATATGCCACAAAAAGATTAATATACATTCTAAATTGGGATCGTGGGAGCAAAGTATTGAATATGAAACCATTCCCTTTGCGTGCTTTCACTATAAGAAATTTGGTCATTGGGCAAAGAAATGCCCGACAAAAATTAACCAGAGAAAGACTAAGAAATGGGTCCCAGTTGGGAAAATCAAGAGAGATGGGGGAGAGACTTCAAGAGAAGCCCAAATCCAAAACAAAATGGAAAAAACTGTGATATAAGAAACTGGGGTTGAAAGCATTATAAATGATCATTTAAATAATGAAGGATGTGAAGGTAGTGAAAGATATGAAGAAAATTGGGAAATCCAAAAGGTTCCAATGGAAGAGGGAGAAATAAAGGAAATAGGAAAGCAAGAGATTAAGAAGATAGGGGTAATAGATGGAAAATGGAAGGAACAATATATTACCTATGAAGAGGAAAAAAAATCTAAAGGGAGCTCTCAAACCAAAACCAAAATGGAAGAGGAAATAGCAGGGCAGGAGGCCTAGCAGTGCACGATCTTAGGTCAAGAAACCTTTGATTCTTCTGAGAATATGCCCAAGGGGGTAAGAAATATATCTTGTGATACAAAAACACCTATTTGGGGTGATTTATTGGATATCAATCAAGCCCTTGCGGGGGACCAGAGTGACTTGGAGGATGGGAAAGAAATCCATGGGGAGAAGAAAAAATCAAAGAAAGAAAAGGATATAAGTAGCAAAAAAGTATTAACAAGGAGTTCCAAAAATGGGGATGTGGGAGAAAATTTATCACCACTAGGGAGACCATCAAACATGAAGACAAGATCAAAGGAGACCAAGAAGAACATAGTGGATGGAGGCTAGCGGATCCTGGAGATGGGATCCTTTGTTAAGGTATGAAGATAATTTTTTAGAATATTAGGGGATTGAATAATCCCCATAAATAGGATATTGTTAGAAACATGATTAGAGATAATAGACCGGACATTTTTTTAATTCAAGAGGCTAAAATATTAAAGGAAAAAGTTGAAAATATTAGATTTTTCAAGAATGGGATTATTTGTGGGGGTGATTCTGATGGTGCTTCAGGGGGTATTGCTACAGTTTGGAATGGTGATATTATAAAAGGTGATGTTATTTATCAAGGTGATAATTTAGCTTGTATTAGGTTTAAACATCTTAACGATAATATTTATGCACGCAATACTAAAAAGGGCAGAGAAATTTTTTGGAATAAGCTATCCTCTTTGAGAAATGTCTTTAACAATGAAGAATGGATTATCATGGGAGATTTTAATACTCCCTTAAGATAAAATTAAAAAAAAGGAGGAAGTCAAACTAATCTGGATAGTAGGATGGATCTTATAAATTTCATAGACCATCATTCTTTCCATGATATTGAGTTGTAGGGAATCAACTACACTTGGACTAATAGGAGAAGTGGTCAAGATCTTATTCAAGTTAGACTCGACAGGGCTCTCATTACCAATGAATGGTTTACTCATTACTACTACTCGTTATCATCTCATGTGAGGGTGGGATCAAACCATAATCCTATAACTTTTCTGGTGGATCCCATAGACAAAAAAGGGAATTTTCCATACAGATTTGAGAAAATGTGGACAATGCATCCACAACTTGAACAAAAAATAAAAGAATGGTGGAAGATTAAAATCAAGGGCACGCCTATGTTTATTCTGGCCAAAAAACTTAAAAATTTCAAGGAAAACATTAAATATTGGAATAAAGAGACATTTTGAAACATATTCTCTACTAAGGCTAATGTAAGCATGGAGTTAAATGACATCCAAGATAGCATATAGAAGGATGGATATGTCAACATATCAAGGGATCAAGAGAATGAAAAAATGGTAGAGATGCATGATATAATTGCTAAAGAAGAAACCTTCTGGAGACAGAGATCTAGAAAGATATTCTTGAAGGAGGGAGATAGAAATACTAAATACTTCTTTATGACTACTCTAAAACATGGGATGGCTAATAGAATCTCTAAGCTCAATATAAGTGGTACTCTATCAGAGGATGAAGAGGCTATAAGATTGGAGGCTAAGAATTTCTTTTATAACTTGCTTCAAAAAGATGATAATTTGAACAATGAAGAACAAAGGGAGTTTTTGGATTGCATCCCTCAGATTCTGAATGATAATAAAAAAGCAAGGCTCATAGCTATACCCTCTAATTCTAAAATTAAGAAGGTTGTCTTTTTTTTTATAGTGATAAATCCCCAGGACCGGATGGGTATCCTATGTTCTTTTTTCAAATGTTTTGGAATATCATTGAAAAGGATGTGACCAATGCGGTCAAAGAGAGTTTTGGGTCCAGAAAACTTTTGAAGGAGTTGAGTGGCACGTTTATAGCTCTTATTCCTAAAAAGAAAGGGGCAGACAAGATGGATCAATTTAGGCCTATCAGTTTGTGCAACTCTTCTTATAATATCATATCCAAGGTCCTAACTTTCATAATTCTATCTATTCTCCCTTCCCTTATTTCTTGGAAACAAAATGGATTTGTGCCTGGTAGACAAATTATGGACTCTATTATTACTATTCATGAAAATGTTCATTCTCTTGTGATGTCTAGGAAGGAAGGACTCATCCTTAAGCTGGGCCTATCCAAAGCCTATGATAGGGTGGACTGGGAGTTTTTGATTAAATTTTTGAGAGTGTTTGGTTTTCATAAAAAGTGCACAGATCTTATATATCAACTTATCTATTCTGCTACTTTTTCGGTTCTGGTCAATGGCTCCCCTACTTCATTCTTTAAGTCGACTAGAGGATTAAGGTAGGGGGATCCCCTCTCCCCTGTCCTATTTATTATTATGGTTGAGTGTCTAGGAAGGTACATGGAGAATGAGGTTAGGAAAGGAGAAATTAAGGGATTAAATCCCTCCTATGCTAACCAAGTCTTCTCCCATCAGTATTTTGTTGATGATTCAATCATTATGGGAGAATCTTTAGTTAAGAATGCTAGCAACATTATGAATGCTCTGACTAAATATTGGACAGCTTCTGGCCAGACCATCAATTGGGGAAAGAGCTTGGTTTTTCTCTTCAATGTTCCAGATAAAAGAAAGACTAGAATTTTGAGGATTTTGGGATGTGATCTGGGAACTATTCCAGGAACTTACCTAGGTCTCCCCCTTTTCTTGGAACCTCCTGATACTTTTTGGAGTTCTCTGGTGGATAGATTTCACAGCAAACTTGCTGGATGGAAGGTTTTTCTGCTAAGACAAGCGGGCAAGATTAAAATTCTTAGGTCAACCCTCCAGGGTCTCCCTCTTTATGCTTTGAGTATTTTCAAAATTCCTAGAAAGTTTGGTGAAGCTATTGAAAATATTCAAAAAAAAATTATGTGGAAAGGTATGGAGAAAAAGAAAAGGATGGCCTTGATAGCTTGGGAAAAGATTTTTTGACCTATTAATAAAGATGGTCTTGGGTTAAGAAGAATCAAAAATTTGAATGATCACCTCCTTTCTAAACTCATATGGAGATACTACAAATCTAGGGGAGAATGGACTTTAATATGGGATAACAAATATAATAAGAAGAGGCCTGACCTTGTTTCCTTCCTTGATAAGAACAGGGATGGGGGAGGTTCTTTTATCTAGAGAAATGCTATTAAAAAAAAGATAGCATTAAAAAGGAATTAAATGGAAAGTTAGTAATGGAAGAAAAGTTCACTTCTGGGAAGATGAATGGATATTACAAACTCCCCTTAAGGAGTTCCCTGATTGGAGGTATTATGAAAGCCAATGCAAAATGATATTTGGAGGGAAAGTGAAAGACTACTGGGATAGGAACCACTAGAAGGACTTGACTGTGATTGAAAACAAAATGGGACAACTCAATAAAATCCTTAACTCTATCACTTTGATTGAAGAAGAAAATGGGATTATTTAGAAATACAGTCCGAATGGTAACTTAACTATATCCTCTCTATGCCATTTGGAGTTTGAAGACCTTGAGGAGCCCTTTTGGGCTAAATCTTGGATCAAAGATCTTACTCCAAAAATCAATCTCTTCATTTGGATCCTGATGCAAAATAAAGTCTTGACTACTGATAATCTTAGAAAAAGAGGTATGATTATAGTGAATAGGTGCTACCTCTACAATCAAGATGAGGAAAGTGTTGATCATATGTTTAGTCATTGTTCCTATGTTAGGTTAATTTGGGATTACTTTCTTAAACTTCTTAACATTGAGTGGGTTTTCCCTGAGGATATGAAGAGTATTTTATACTCTTGGAACAATCACTCAAAGAACAAGACTGTGATCAAGGTATGGAATTTTTTTCTACCCTATGTTTGTTAGGGAGTTTGGAGAAAGAGGAATGAGATAGTCTTTAGGAATAAATTGGCTAGTGAGAAGGATTTTTTCTTCAGAATTAAGAAAGCTATTAAAGAAAATTTACTTTTAAAGGATAGAGTCATGGATCCTTTGAATGAGGAGGACATAAACTTTTTCAATAATTGGAAATTAAAAATGAATCACAGGAAACAAGATAGGAAAGCAAAGAGGGAGGAAGCTAGATGGGATTGCCCTCCTAGTGGATGGAAGAAAATTAATTTTCACGGTGCCTCAAAGGGAAACCCGGGGGTTGTTGGATGTGGAATTGTCATTAGAGATGAACATGATATTTGTAGAGGTATTAGATCTATCCCTATTGGTATACAAAATAATCATAATGTTGAAGCTTGTGTTGCCCTTCAAGGTCTTATACTTGCTAAGGAGAAAGGGTGTTCTAAGGTGTGGCTGGAGGGCGACTCTCTCAACATTATCAAGTGGTTAAATAATGATACACCAGCCTCATGGACTATTCATAACATGATTCAAAAAGCTAATGATATTATGCATTATTTTGAAAAATGTATTGTGACTCATAACTTCTGAGAGACTAACGGTGTTGCTGACTAGGCAACCAACATGGATTGTAAGGTAGATGTGATGACGTAATGGAGTGATGGAAATGACATGCCAAATCAAGTCAAATTATTACTTGATAGTGACCGTTTGAGGAGTAAACAAAAACAAAATCATAAATGGTAAGTGTCATAATTAAGGATATTGATGCGGAAGTGATTTGTCCTTATTACCTATTTAAGCAAAAATACCCTATGGTGATTACGAGATGGAAGTGGCATGCTTTCTGGTGTTTTTGGTTTTGCTGAGAACAAGGAGTGGTATTCATAATGGTATTCTCAACAATTATCGCAGAGGTAAAATATTAAAATAGAGAGAACATATGGGAGGTAGTAAGAGAAGAGTTGAGCCTGTGAACTACAAAGAATGGAGGAATATGCCAAAAGTTTTGGAAGATTCTAAAAGATGGAGGGATGGAGGTTTTTTTGGAAAAAATTCATGGAAGAAACCCCTCTATATCCAGGATTTTCACAAAAACCTGGAAAGATGGCAAGATTATGGTGGGAAATCAGCAAATGGAGGTCACTGAGGAGATAATAGCGGAAGCTATGGGAATGGGCATGGAAGGAATTAAGTTCGGCAGAGATAGGGAATTATCTAATAAGGCCTGGGAGTTTTTCCAAAGTCAGAAGAGGAAAAGGCTAGACTGGTTAAGGTTGATACCTCATACCACAACCCAAAGTGCATATCCAAGCCATGGAGGTATGTTTTGTTTGTGATTATCAGTTACGTAATGCTAGATGGTAGGTTCACACGTGCTTATGGCCACCATTTTATGCTTTTAAATTACTTTAGACATAAGGTGAAAGTTATTTTTCCCTACTATTTGCTCAGCTTGTTAGATTTCACCATTAATAGCTTGCAAAAAGACCCAAAAGGTGATCATGCTTCTCACCAGGGCTTGATGTTGTTAATTATGAGGTATTGAAAACTAAAAAAGTTGAAAGACCTTTGTTAAAGAAGAACCAGAGAGATGAGGAAGACACTAAGGGTGATGAGGAAGACAACATGTATGAGGAAGAAATAGAATATGAAGAGGAGTCCAAGGGATACAAAACCCCCAAAAACACAACGAAGAAGGGTCCTTGTCTAAGAAGATCTAGAAGAAGCCCTTCTCTGAGGGCTCTGATACGGATAAGGAAATAGATGATGATAAACTGGAGGAAAGAAAAATGAGAAAGAAAAAGGGTAAAAATTTGAATATGAAAAAGACTATGGTGGAAGAATCTGAAACAAAGAAGAATTTTGAGGAAGAGGAGGACAAAAAGACACTAAAAAAAGAAAACGGGGAGAATTTATGGAAAGGAACAAGACTAGTCAAAAAGATTAAAAAAACCTAGCAAGAGGATAATTGTCCTTTCCTCGAATAAGGAAGATGTGATGGAGAAAAATAAAAATGTTGGGAAGAACCTCGGGGACGATGAAAGAGGTGGAGACAAGGAGGAAAAAAAATATGACAATGAAGAGAACCAAAACCAAAAGGGGAATACAGAAACATATGAGTAAAAGGAGGAGGAAAAGGTGAAGGAAAATCTGGAAAAAAAGAATAGAGAAAGAGAAAATAGGGCATGAGGAAATAGATTACAATGAAAATGAGGAAATGGGCAATTATCATATGCCTGATGATATCAAGCAAAGAAAGGACTACATTACGGATTTCACGAGTATGGTGAGTAATTTGATTGAAGATAATGCTAATATGAAAAAACAAATTTAAGTAATGAGGGCTGAGATTAATATTTTAAAAAGCATAGGTATTGGAGAGAAACCAGTGGTTGATTGCCTGGATGAAATGAAAGAGGTTGTTGGGAACTTGGAAGCCCAGGTGGAATTCTTGAAAAAAGTGGGTAGAATGGAGAAATAGTTGAAGGATATCATTGATAGGGCAGAGGATGAGGATAGCATAGGGAAAATCAACAAACTGAACATAAAGGTGGAAAAACTAGAGGAAACAGTCAAGAAAATTGGGGAGTAACGCTTGGTGAGCCTAAAGGCATATACAGGACATGCACAGATCCTGTTGGATAAGTTAGATCAAGAAAAAGGAGAAAAGGATTGCAAAGAGGGGAAGGAGATCACAGGACCAGGAACTCACACAAGGGAAAGCACAAAGAAGATGAGTCCAAAGGTGGACAAGGAAACTGAAGACCTTAAGAAATTGGTAAACTAGATGCAGATTATGGTCGTTCAGGCCCAGGAAATGGTGGAGGGAATGTAGCTATCTTTTACTGAGTTTTGTCCTTTTTGTTTTTGATGTCCCTGTCCTTATTGTGTATCTGTGGGACTTTTTGGTTAGGTTGTTAGCTTTTTTGTTGTTGCTCTTTCCTTACTAGGTGCTATGGCATAGATTTTCCTGAACTTTATTGACTATTTGTAAAACTCTTGTAAAGGTTTTGGGTCCTTGTAAAACCTATTTTTACTTAATCAAAACATGATTTTGGTAACGCATAAATCCTTGGTTAGAGGAAAAAACTACGGTGGGGATGACACCCACAACCTTCACTAACTACAGTATAAACGATGCGCAATTAGAGCTACAAAGTTTATCTATTTTGATAGCTTACCCGGTTAAGAGTATAAATAAGACTTGTTAGGTCTACCTAGTTAAATGATTTTTACAATATCTACACTTAGATTTGTACCTTGTTAAAGTATTTATAAATATAAGATCGGTTAATATATATCTAGTATTGGGATTTAAAGCTCTCAATACAATAGTATCAAATAACTTAACAATGTATTCAATAGGTGCATAAAATGTAAATGTTGATCAGACTCTATGTGCTATGATTGTGTTACCTCAATCTCAAACTGTAACACTATTCTATTATGCTTTGTTGTAACTAAAGTTCTTCTTGGTGCTCTCTGCTCTGCTCTTGTTCTTCAATAACTCCTTCAATTTTCTCAGCAAAAACAATAACAACTTCAATTCTCTGCTCTCTATCTCCTTTTATCTTACATACAAGTTCATCCAATATATAGATGAGATTATGTATCTTAATCTTATGTGTTACGTACACTCTAAATTTATTTTTACCATTACATCTTTTTTCCATCTCAGTGACAATGTCACTTTTACCTCGGTACTTGTTTTTTCTTGGAAATGACAAGCTTTATTTTTGTTGCTTGATCTATGTCTTAGACTTTACTCTGAATTATTTAAATTTTTGATCATATAAAAAATGGTTATACGTGCTTGTAGACTCTTAAATAACAACAAAAAAATATCGTGTAGAGATAAAAATCTCCCCCTTTGACATTAGTTGGGTATTTTTGACAAAAACTCCAGTCATCAAAATTTGTAACTCTTCTTTTTTTCATATGTACCTTTTTGTGTTTTATGACTAAGATATCTATCCCCCTTTTTTGACAAAAAGTGCCAAAAGTAAAAATTATTGATCAAAAAAATGGTATACCTCTGTTGTATGCCTGAAAGTATAGTCTCCCATGTGTCTTGGAGATTCTGAAGTATAACAATGTGCTCTATGATATCTGAAGATAAGAAAACTATAGCATCTAGTGTGCTGACATCTAGGAAACTTGCTAATTCCTTGGCTTTATTCAAGTATATCTACATAGAGTGGATTTGGGGAATTAGCAATGCTTGCAGTTCAAGCACTTCCAATCTTATCTTATCCTCCTCTTGTCTCCATAAAAGTTGAACTCCCATGAGTTCTTGGATCTTAGAGTAGTAAGACTGGAATTCTCCAAGCTTGGTAGTTAATTCCTCCAGCTATTCAGTCATCTCTTTTTCAATTTCTTCTTCCTTATTTATTTCCTTGGTAAAGTTTGAAAGAATATAGAAATTTTGAAATAATGAAATGATTAATGTCAATTGAGCTTCAACTTCAAAACATAACTCAAAAAGAGTTACCTTCTCTATATAAATTTCTTTCAAAAAATCTTTCGTCAACTTCTTCTCCATACTCTCCTTGTGAATCTTCAACATGTATTCAATCATATGCATGTTGGGTCCTTTGATTTGTTGGGATAAATCACCAACTTGGTCTAGTAGCGGTTCATATTTATCAACTGTAGCTTCAAGAACAATGTCCTGGAAAATTTCCTTCACATTTTCTAATATGTTTACCTTCTTTTTCTTCTCCAATAACTTCTCTTTTTTAACCTTTTGAGCTACTATCTCATCTTATATATCCAATTCTTTAGGCTTCATCACATTAGGGTCACCTTTCAGTATGATTATAGGCTTTCTCAAATCAATAATTTGCTACCTCTTTTTGTTCTTCTTCTTTTGAATCACCTTTCTCTTGCTAGTAGAGCATGTGGAACATGATGTCTTAGTTTCATCTGGTGACTCGGTATGTGTATTAGCTATGCTTTCTTCTGCTTTTACTTCTTCTATTTTCTCTTCTTCTCTCTCTTCAGTCTTTTTTTCTCTTCATTCTTCTCCTTAAGATGTGATTCATGTTGCATTTCTCTTTGAGTGTCTTGTTTATTTTGTACATTTTGTACATTTTGATGTTAGAGTAGTCGAGTATTGCTAATAATTAAATCAGTTAATTATTAGTTTATCTACTCTTAGCTTAAGTTAGACTTAGGAAGTTTCTTTTTCCTAGTAGTTTCCCTTTTAGGGTTTTGGTATCCTTTATAAGGATTCACCGCTTTGTATTTCATAGGGAGATTGTAATTTCATTATTGTTTTTAATAGAAGATCATTTCTTGCAACATGCTTTTTCAGTCTCTGGCCTATCGGCCGCCATAGATCCTTCTATCTTCTATCTTTCGCTTCTGTTTATGTAATAGCTTTGCATGCAGGTGTTCTTGGGCAGATTGCAGTTTAGCAATCTTAACATGGTATCAGAGCCATCTTGCTGCTGGCTATTTGTTCTTTGTTGAAGCACAGAGGGTTTGAAGTCTTCAGAGTTTTTTCTGACAGTTTACAGTGATTCTGGGGGGGTCTTTATTTTTTGGAGCTGTTTGAGCCAAAACAGACTTTGCCATTGCGTCCGGAAGGCCCGGGAAAGTCGAAATACATATAAATTTTGACCATTTTGGTTACAGGGGCCTCTGAGAGTTTTTCCGTGCCCTTCAAGGGCCGTACGGCATGTGGTTCGAGGAAAAACAATTAAAAAACCTTTTTTTTTAAGGTTTTTTTGTTTTTTATTTAGCGCGCGTAGTGTGTATGAAAACGCGTCGCCCGCCACCCATGCAC